>JAZKJV010001572.1:0-353940 GCA_037367405.1 Ottelia alismoides
TTTATAAAAAAAATTCAAATGCATACAACAATTTTCAAAAAAAAATAACTTAGATCAAAGGAAACCATAATATTTCATGCAATTAATTTTATAAACTTTTACAATCAAATACAATGGAAAAAATAATCGATTAAATTTTTTTGATGACATACAAAAGACACTGATGATCACATCAGACTTTTATAGATTAAATTATTGATTATGCAGTAATAGCGAATTTGAGCCTCAAACAATACGCTCAATAAGAACATGGTAGAAAGACATATTTCCATCTTTTTGGTCTCTATTTGCAAATTACCTAACATCAAATGGATTTATTTTTACTACACAATAATTGCAAGGAAAGAATTTAAACAATTTATATTGGTACAATTCTTTCTGCTTTTATTCTGTACCACAAATCTTCATATTTAATTTCAGATGATTTTGTCTTTATTTCAATAAATTTACTACGTTCTAAATCTCAACTTTTTTTGTTTGCATGTCTGTTTTTTTTGTTTGCATGTCTTCTTTTGTTGTCGAGCTTAATTATATTAGTTTGTTAAGCTTTTATGACAATGTCATTATATCTACATTCTTAAATATTTGCAATATAAACACACTACGAACACTCTTATGCATTAAATCTTCAAAGTTTGTTTCGTTTAATTTCATGTCTACTGTTGGATGCGAGAATATTTTAGATATTACAATAGGCATCTATTATTTAAAATAAATTTGATATCTTGAAAAAAAACTTTTACTGATAGATTGTATGGATTCATAAAAAAAAATTCTCTTTTCAAAGTCAATTTCTACTATTTTTTTACATTTTTTAAAGAAAGTATTAGAACTTAATCTCTTCCGCCGCAAAGCGCGGGTAACATCCTAGTAAATATGTATTGCCCAGGATTAACTGACATGTGTCAACACTAGACTTAATCCCATCCCCATATTTCCCAAAGAGAAACCCATTTCACTACTGGTGACGACATGAACAACCCATGAAGAACATAAACTCCAGATCTCCCTCGATATGAACGATGAAGAGGACAAGACCCTCACCTTTAGTAACGATATAAACATGACATGGTGGGAAAAAATATACTTTCAATCGTAATGACGATGCACGTTAACTCAGTGAGTAAATATTTGCTGATTGCAGCTGAGATGGGAGACAGGTTCATCGGAAGAGCATGGGCATAGAGAACTCGATGGGCACAAAGAAGAACCGGGCAGTGGCACTGCTTGTGTAGTCAGACATGGCCACCTTTAATATGTCCTAATTTGACGGCTACCAGGACACGCTCTACATGCACACCCACTGTCTATTCTATCGGGAACGCACGATCTCGGGCACCATCGACTTCATCTTCAGCAACTCTGCTTCGGTCCTCCAGAAATGCATCATGGTCCTCCGCTTGCCCCTCGACAACATATGTGAAACTTGGACTTTGGGATCAAATTGTATATTGTACATATTTACTGATTTTTAACTCGTTATTTTATGTACATATGTAACTCTTTTGGCTTTATTTCTTTTTCATTCATTCATATCATCACATGTTTTAACTAATTTCATAAAAATAAAATTATAAAACATCATAAAAAAGGAAAAAGTTCCGACTTTGTACATTCAACCCAATTCACTTGTACATAATTCATATTCCCAATTTATTTCTAACATTTTCTTAACTCGTAAAAATCCAAAGAAAACATTTCACGATCATTGCATTATTTTACATCATGATTGATTTTTACATGCATTTATTATGTACAGAAAATCAAATATAATGCAAAATCTAAAAAAGACATTTTACTAACATAAAAATATCACCCAAAAAATAATATATTGCATTGTTGATTTCATATGACATGAGTCCTTCATGAATATTGTAGATCTTTCTGAGATCTACTTTTTTCATTTTTCATCATTTTTGCATTAAATCCCATATGATGTTTTTAATGTAATTTCTATTGCATTTCAGGTCTGGTCAACAAGTCAAAAGCTGATTTGGCACTCTCTCGTTTTCTACTTAAATCCTTGTCAACGTTCAGGTCAAACCCATCTTTACTCCCCATCTCCCACATGTGTCACTCGTTTGACCACCTTTTGATGAAACTCTGACTCAACATGCTAAAATTGGTTAATTAGACTTCGTTCTCCAAAATTCATATGCATCTAACCATTTAAATAACATTATTATTATATGTAAATAATATTCATATTTTATCATGCATAATTGCATAAAATAAGGAGCCAAAAATCCAAGTGTAAATTGACCGAAAAAGCATTTAACTTTCCTGATTTTAATTAATTCATCCTAACTCCGATTGATCCCAAAACCATTTCCATTATGTAAATATTACTAACAAGAATAAAGAAAAATAAAAAAATTGCTAACTTAAATAAGTGAGAAATAAACCTAAACCTAATTTCACATCAGACGGACTAAAATACACATATATTCCTCATACAATGTCCAATTTTGGTTTACTCACTTTTAAAGTACTCTATATTCAAATACCTTCAAAAGAAGAACAATTTCATAAAATCAGAGCTCGTATGTGAAAATTGGGTTTTGGGCCTCTTTTGCGTATTTTGTATTTTAACATTTTTACCTGAGTTTTTATGTACTTAATTAACCCTTTTTATTTTATTTATTTTTCATTTATTCTCTTTGACGAAAGTTTTATCACGTGTTACAAAAATCCAAATCCAAATCGAAATCCAAATCCAAATTAAGATAAAAATCAAAGAAACTAACCGAGGCTGAGTGACCTTTGAGAGTGTATAAAAATATCTTGTTTTGTACTTCTATTTCATTTTTATATTTTATTTATTTATTAAAAATCCCAAAAATATATTAATGCGTAAATAAGTATCCTTTATATTATCATATTTTTCTATATTTTTTCTCTTTAAAAATCACTAAATAATTGCAAAACCATCGAAAGCGGTTTTCTATACACATGGAAAACCACCAAAAATACCACTTTGTACAGATTCTCTCGGTTCCTTCATGAAAGTTGTAGATGTCGTCGAGACGAACAACTTTTGTGAAGGAAATTTTTTGATCCGAGGTCTTCTTCTATTTCTTTTCTATTTTTATTTTCCTTTTATTTTTTGAATTTTTTGGCGACACGTGGCAAACCCTGGGCGTGCCATGTGTCACCCCCTCTCTCCCCAGCCAGGTCACGTGACCCGCCTCCCATCGCCTCTCTCTCTAGTCACGTGCTACGCATGTGACCCGTTTCCCACTTCCTCCGTCCACCTGCAATGCTCCCCCCCGTGTAACCCACGAAGCACCCCTCTGCTCCAGCTGTTATGGCCACCGCTGCTTCCCCTCTGTGTAACGCCCTCCCCCTACCTCCTCCTATATAGTCGCATCTCCATCTTCATTCTCGACATCTGCCATTTCGCGAGCTAACTCCGGTCCACCCAGCCTCCTCCTCCTTCGAGTGACAGACGAAGGTTGGTAAGGTGAGCGACTGTTGACCCAAGCCTCGACGTGATCCAACCGCTACTACGGCCGTTGCGAGCACTCAAGCTCGCCTGAGCTCGACTTCGTCCAAGCCTCGAACGACGACCTCCATTCCCCATGTATCTTCCTAGGGGTGCACATGGATCTGATTGGATTGGATTTTGGCTTAATCCGTGTCCAATCCATACTCAACGGATTTTTTATTTTTTCCAATCCAATCCAATCCATTAAACATGCAAATCCAATCCAATCCATCGGATCACGGATTGGATCAGATTGGATCAGATTTTTAATGCTCACCTACTATCACATCATAGGCCGTGATTAAGTTTGTAGCACAGTAGACCTCAACATTTGAATCATGGTTATAAAATTGAGAGTATTAAAGAAAATGATAGTTATTTTTGGAAACAAAAAAAATATGCTTGTTATTGATTTAGCATGAACAGTAATTGTATAACTAAATATACATAACGTACCTATAATTTGTAGAAATTATAGAAGTATCATGTTGACTTTTAATAAAATTGCAAGTTTGTGTATATCAAATAAGAACTACAACTAACCTGCAACCGACCTGCTTGACTACGCGGTGCGAGAGGGAGGGTTATGCACGAGGGAGGTTTGGGGCGAGGACCATGCACGATGGCACGATGTTGGAAAGAGGCGCCTAAGGTGCTTGGCCGCAGCATGAGGGAGGTCTGAGAGAGCCGAGGACAAGGTTTGGATGCTGTGCATGATGAATACCCATTCATCACTCTTTATTCTTATATTTTAGCTACAAAAACCTTTGCAAATACATGTAGATATGTGTAAATACAAATAATTACCAAAAGCATGCATTGTGTAAAAACCTATAATTAGCATGTTTTTGTGCACAAAATAAAAGAATAAAGAGCAAAAAGAAAAAGAGGGAAATATTTAGAATAAATATTGAGCAACCTAACCCAAGGGGAGGGCTCAGCATGGGCCTGACCGCATAAAAGCCAAAGTAGAGGGAGATAGGGCTCACATGTGTATATACTTCTGTAAATACAATAAATTATATTTTCCTCACCCAAAAATATGTTGTAAATATTTGTACATATTGTGTGTAAATTTAGAAAATATCAAAAACAAAATAAAAATAAAAAAAAATCAATCAAAAATTCAAAAATATACCTTCACCATGTACATAAACCACACCATTGTATTTATTTAACCTTGTAAATAAATTCAATTATTTTCTAAACTTTTTGTAAATATTCTATGTTATATTTTGTAAATAAAATAAATAAAAAGAAACAAAACAAAAATCAAATAAAAATTACAAAATTAAAATACAAAAATACATTGTATAAATACCATGTATATAAATGTATATATCTATTTATTTCACCCTTATATATAAATAATTAAAATAAAATAAAAATATTCTTTTATTCCATTTTTTATGGTGTAAATAAATAAAATACAAAATGAGCATAAAAATACATAAAAATAACAAATAAAAAATCAAAAATAAAAATCCATGTAGTGTACATATACCTATATATATAGCTACCCTATTTTTATTTCCAAAAATTAATTAAAAATCACCAAAAAATAGAAAAAAATAAAAGAAAAATATTTCATGTTTTGAGTTTTCTTTAATTCGGCCTATTTCTGCCCTAAAATAAATAAACAAAAATCGAGCACACGTGGCCGCTCCTGATTGGTCCACGGGGGAATGTTGACCCCGGTCAACTCCCCCGCGGACTCCTTCCTTTTCTGGAAGATGCGTGCCGCGCCTCCTTCGCCGATTTATCCACGCGTCTCCAGGCTGTCACCCACTCAACCCCCGTGCTCGGATTCTTCGCCGTTCATCCCTCTCCCTCGCCGGATCTTCCGCCATCAAATCCACGCTTTCCATCGCCGTCGAGCCTCAACCCTAAACGCCCCTGTCACCTTATATATTCTCATCTCCGCCGCCTCCGCGCCCCATCTTTGGATCGCCATCCTTATTCCCGTGACCTCCAGAGCGAAGCCCGAGGTGACAGCTCGCGTTTGCCCCTGTTGCAGTGAGGTGAGGGTGTCCCGACCATCGATCCGGCGTGTTTCGCCGTCCTTGCTCTGCCGCCGGCGTCGAGCATCGAGCCTCAGGCCTTGACGCCCTTCGAGGCTACGACCAGGAGCAAGAACAGCTCCAGCACAGTCTACTGCAGCCACCAGGTAACCTTAGCTCCTTCTAGTTTCTTCCAATTTCCGATTTCGCCCAATTCATATCTCCGACGCATTTCTCCGATTCCGGCCATTTCGCGTAACATCTCGATCCTCCGACCCGTCCATCACCTCCGCCAATCCCTCACGCACCTTCTACGCCCTTTCACTCAACCCAGATCGCACAGGATCTGGGAGTCGAGCTCCACCGTCTCCGCCTCGCCGGAGCTCTTTCGCCCCACCGCACCGTTCACCTTCACCCCGTTTCCTTGGGTCGAGGCAATTTGCCCTCGACCCGCGAAGCTTCTGGTTTACTTTGCAGGTCCAAAGGGAGGCGTCTGAGGCTTCCCAACTTCCAGCCAGGAGCTTCATCTCCGCCGACTTCGCCGGAGCTCTTCAGAGCTCGGCTAGGTCATCGGAGACTACCACCCGCCACGGAGCTTCACCGCGGATCTTTTCCGACCTTCAGAGGGCTCACCGGAGGATCCTAGCGCACGCACGAGCCCGGCGAAGTTCGTCGGGGATCTGTTCTTCCAGGACCTCCAGCCGCCGTTGATTGCATCTCCTCGCTCCAGTTCAGATCTTGGCCGTCCATCCTTGGAGCTACCAGTACCGTCCGATCAGAGGAGGAGTGATCTGGAGCGCCCACCAGCCGCAGCCGTTCGATCTACACGTGGCGCGCATCTAACGCTTCATTAATAACGGGGTAAATATCGTAGGCCCCCCTCGTAGTTTGTAGTTTCATTTTTAGTCCTGTAAATTGTCGAGTCAGTTGTTTAGTTTTGGGATAATTTGCATGTGGGACCCTGCTATTTATTTTATTTGCATTTATACCCCTGCCAGTAGTGAACCACGTGCGTCGTCACGTGTTACTTTGGGATATTTGCATAAGACCCCTTGTAGTTCTGGATGTTATTCATTGAATAAAAAGTTTTGTTTATTTGCATATATACCCCTGTGAGCATTGATTATGCGCATGTGCGTTTTATTTTGGGTAAATTGCATATAAGCCCCTGGACTCTTGATACGAGTTATCAATAGGTCCTTGGAACTTATTTTTATTACATTTAGGTCCTTGAGTGCCCCAGGCACGTGCTTGGCACGTGACTTCTTGGGTATTTTGCACCAGGACCCCAGAACTTTTGGGTATTTGCACATAGGTCCCTGTGCACAGTGCCCCACCTTTATTTTTGAATAAAATATCAAACGACCTCCAAATCCAATGAGATTTTGACACATGGCTCCTGCCATGGTGTAGGAATTTCTATGATTTTTGAGGACATTTTTGATTTCATTTATTATTTTTAAAAATTCAAAAACACATATTTTTGCCACTGTTTGACTTTAAAAATACCAAAAAAATATAAAAACATCTCCAAAAATTCTAAAAAAATTAGATACTGTAGTTTACTTGTTGTTTGATTTTCTAGCCAATTTTGGCTATTTTTCATCACTTAAAAACCCTAAAAATTGAAAAACCCCTAAAAACCCATAAAAATTATAATAAATAAATTAAAAATCCAAAAACAATAATTAGGGTGCCTAAATTTTCCTTATTCTTTCTAGATTATAGGAAAATTACCTTCAGGGCTTTTTGAGATCCAAAATTATTTTATTTTTGGGTCTTAAGCCTTGCTGGACAGTACCCTCTGTTTTTCGCATTGTTTGATTTTTAATAAATAATTTACCCATTAGAAAAATTCCAAAAATTCACCAAAAACAGTAAAAAACTTAAAAAGCATAAAAACCATTTTTCCTTAATTTTTGCATCATTTTTTGAGTGTTTTATAAATTGTTGAAGTTGCCTTGCATTCATTTTATTTCATTTTCTCATCTTTTAAAAAATCTAAAAAAAATATAAAAACAAATAAAAACCACTAAAAAATATTCCCTCGGATTTCTGACTACATCGTAGGCTATTTAGCCAATCTGTGCTCCTTGTGTTCGACCCTGGGAGCTATACCAGGTTAATCTTATAGCAGGACCACTTCTCTGTATTTTATTGATTTATCTTTATCTGTGGTTCATTTTTCTTGATTGACACATTCTGAGCGATTGAGGACAACGGCATTGTGATTTATTTTCTACCTCAGTTGTTAGTGTGATTTTCGTGTCGTCAGTGCACGATGGAGGTTTGGTTGCGCATACACGAGGGAGATCTGGCAGCATATGCGCGGTTGGAGACAAGGGTGGAAACCAGCGGAGATATGTACTTTCGAGGGAGGAGAGGTGTGACATCTGGGTGGGTGTTTCGTTTGAAAGGGGCCCAAAGGGGGTTTTGAGTTTAGGTATGCTTTTTTAAGAAAGATGTTTTCGTTGAAAAAATGTAAGGGCGTGAAGGACACTGCGGGTAACTATTCTTTTTTTAAACTAACTGATGGGGTGGACTAAGGGGGTTTCCAACAAGTACGATTGGGTATACTATAAATGTGAGTAGCTTGGATATTTACACATAGCTTTCAAATAAAATTAAATATATGACATGCTCTAATAACAATAAATGAATTTTTATATATCATATATTTATTTATTAACGGATTAACGGATTAGATCGGATCGGATTTTGACATTAATCTGATCCGATCCATAAATGAACGGATTTGTAAAAGTTCAATCCGATCTGATCCATTAGACTTATAAATCCAAACCGATCCAATCCAATGACAACAGATTGGATCGGATTACGGATTTTATCCGATCCATGTGCACCCCTATATCTTCCCTTTTGCCTTGTCTCTTCTCTCCACCTTTCACCCTTCTCCTCTTGTTCCTCAGCTTCCCTCGATATCTCCTCTGCCTCCTCTCCATTCATCTCTGGGTACATCCGCCTCTCTCTCATCTTTGTATTCTTCCTCACCACTCCATTCTCACTCTGTCAACCACCACCTACTCTGCCTAAGCCCGCCTGGACACCCCTCCTTCACCATCGAGCATCTCCCTCAATCACGCTTGCCGCCGGCCCTAGGCCTTCTTCACCACCCAACTGCTCGACCATCGCAACCCAGCTTTGCCCTGCCCTCGCTCCTCGTTGTTACTAACATCTGCAAGTCACCGAGGAAGTTTTCGCCCGTCGTCGCCCGTAACTGCCAACCACCCTACACCCGCAACTCCGTCATGCTCAGCCACCCTCCGCCCTCGCCTCGGCTAGCAGGAGCCCCAAGGACCATCCACCGTTGGATCAAGGGAATAACCCCATATCCAATGGCCTTGTGCCAGCAACATCGACCATTACCTCAAGCCTCAGTCCACTCCTCGAGGCTCGGGATCTCCGAAGCACGATCACCCGCCACGTGGTGCCTCAGGTGCCGCACCCCAGCCGCGGACTCGAGGCTCCATCCGAGCCTCCAACCGTCGTCACGTGGAACCTCAGGGCTCCGAGCCTCTAGAGTACGTTCCTCGCGTGTGCGTTGGGGGCAAATTGCATCGACCCCTAATTTTGGAGGATATCGCGCAGAGACCCCCGCCTCAGGACACACGTGCAGTGCACGTGCATCGTGGGTGAATTGCATTCTACCTCCCTACCTTTCTAGAGAATTACAAGAAGGCTCCTACCAGTCACTGACGTTAGCGTCACATGCACGACACGTGATGCACAGGTAAATTTGCATGGAGCCCCCTGTTGGTTCATCAATTTACGGAAAGACCCCCGCTAGAGGAATCCTAGCGGCTTTCAAGAATTATAGATAAGCCCCTCTAGGGGGACTTCTTTGAGATAAAAACTTAACTTTTTATTGCATTTCAGACCCCGGAACTTCAATTTAGCATATCTTGATCATACAAAATCAATTTTAACGCATAATATGTCGTTTTGAAGCTTCTTGAACGCTCTATCTTATTATATAAGTTGTGGACAAATATGAGGATGGTTAATGACTATTATTATTCTTTGAACCTCTTAATCTTTACAGGCTTGCTTATTGATATATATATATATATGCACTCTCTTATTTGAGAAAATTGATGATCTTTCTGCATGGGACTTAATTGAGAGTATTTTGCGAGATTAATCTTCTTGTGTTGATTAGAAATTATTATTCGAAGAGTTTAATATGTGTAGGGCCCCATCCAAGGACAAAAATTATTGATCATATTTTTGAGGAGTCAATTTTTGCAGGAGTACAAATTGATCTATTATGTTTGGAGTAAAAATCATAATCACAGATCTGGTGCTTCACTTTATTTTCATCGCGTTGCATTTCATTCCCATTTTATTTTCTAATCTAGAAATTAACCTAGTATTTAATTAATTATTTAAATTAATTTAAAACTACACAACAAAAAATCATCATTCAATGTGTTCGACCTTAGTATACTTGCCAAGTATAATTTCTCCACAACATTCAAAGATTGTGTTTTCTTATCGATCGTAATTCACCACTTATACTACAACTATAGATTATTAAAAAGGCATTTTTTGGTTCATCAAATGACGTCGTTGCTGAGGAACAACATTTTTTATGATTTTAAATTATTTTCTATAATTATTTTTTGTGAAAATAAATTTTGGCCATTTTTTCCCTTTCTTTTGCATTTGCATTCTCTCGCTACATATACTAACGACATCTTCTCTATTTGTAGATAGCTGGAGTGAATTTTGAATCTAACTTTAAGGATCTGCGAAGAAGAAGAAGACTGGATTTTTATCTTGTGAGAGAGAGCTTAGATTACTTTTAATTTCAGCATCATTCACATGGTCCTTCTCTTTGAACCCTCAAACTTGTAATAATTTGGACTGAACATTTGTGGTGTGTCAGGTCTGTTTCAACCCCTGCTATGTGATTGGGATCCAACTTGAGTGGTGTAGGAATTAGGCACACGCACACTAGCCTAGATATTTACTCTTGATTGTGCTCTAATTTTTAGGACACGCTCTCACAAACTATACACACTGGTAGATCATTCAAATTAGCCAATTTTTTAATCAATTCTTTCCCACTAATAGAATTATCGAGTTAGGGTGATTTCATCTGTGCATATCATTTAGTGTAAAAGTTCAAATTCTTGTATTACATCCCGCATGAAGAACATGAGGAATCGCTTTAAGTCTTCTTCTTGAGCATTTAGTTTTCGCCTGCATCTGCTTTTTCCGATTCTACACCTCTATTTAACAACTTAGGAATTAAAGGAAGTGGGACCAGTCGTTAGGCGTGATATTTTTGTGCTCAATTATGACCTCCTTTAAAATCAGGACTGCTAATCAAGGTGACTATAAATAAAATTGATATAAAATTAACCCCTGTACCTGGTGGAGAGAAACCCACTCATTGTTTGTAAGGATAAGATTGTGCACTTAGAGTAGAGCCATAAATCTGAAGTTTTCATTTAGACTACCGTTTTTAGAAATAATGAGCTACTTTTTAGCGAAGTAACACAAGTAGCCGTTTTACGGTCCGTACTTCCCTTAATAGAGTGGGTAGTTTAAAGGACACTAAGGCACCGTCCTTAAGTAACACGGGTGGTTGTTTTACGGTCCGTACTTACACCTATACTGGCTGAAAGTAGGTGCAACTAGTTGTATGAACTCAGGACAGTCTTTGTGAATAATCTCGGCACCTAACAGCTCCGCTTAATCTTTCAAGGATTGTTTTTCATTAAATTAAAATTGAAAAGATAAGCGGTCGAACTCTAACATGCCTTCACAAGTGTCGAGTGGGTGAATCAACGGGTTTGTTTTGTTGTTTGTCTTGTGTCCGTTTCGCTCCCCGTTTGGATCATCATCATCTTCTTCTTCCATTCCACCATGTACTCC
Organism: Ottelia alismoides; assembly: GCA_037367405.1. Classification (NCBI taxonomy): domain Eukaryota; kingdom Viridiplantae; phylum Streptophyta; class Magnoliopsida; order Alismatales; family Hydrocharitaceae; genus Ottelia; species Ottelia alismoides. Next base: position 11,392 of record JAZKJV010001572.1, read on the forward strand.
CGGCCCACCTCATATACGGGGTGCGACCCGTATCACCCCAACCTCGAAGTCGAAACTTCGATCGACTTCACCATCTCACCCAATTTCGCTACTTCTTCATACTTATCACCTTCTACACATTCTTACCCACCTGATACCCTCCCATATCAGTCTAGAACACCCTCTAATCAAAAGTTTGCTAGCCATTATGATATATACCATAAGCAAACAACTGCTGAGAATGATGATCGGTTGAACTGCATGGGTCAAGATTGCACCTATACACCTTTGAGCCGAAAACTTCCTTATGGCGACCAAATAGAGAGGCATGCACCTTCTATTCACCCCAACTGGATAGACTCTCACATGCCCTCTTATTCTGCACTTAATGAGCCCTCATGCACAGAGAATTGGATTTAGGATCCAACTCCACCTTCCCATTGTTGGTGGACACCCGGTTATGAGGCTCGGACTATCTTAGCAAGAGACCCATACTCAACTAAAAAATACATGCCTATTTCAAGGCGTGCTGAGTATGGAACCTCAACCTCTCAACAAAATCATTCTAACCATTCCAGTAATCTTCCCAAGAAAGCACTGGAGGATGAATACTCACAATTCAAAATAAATATGGAAGCATTGAGGAATGAATTAAGAGAAGCATTGGAAATCATAAAAATAGATAGTGGTAAACATGGTATCGAGATGTATTCAAGCGGAGATGATCTTGAGGACAGAAATAACACTAACGCACCAACATCTCTGTACAGTTGGAGTCACAACCACCACTGACCACATACCATTATATCGCAAATACCAAAAAAATGAAAAACCAAAAAATTCAAAAAAAAATGGACAATTCTGAAATGGAAGCATTTAACAAAACTTTGATCTTAGAGCTTCCATTAATCAAGATCATAGAATACGATCCCGATCTTAGGAGATTTGTAAAGAGCCGATTAAACTCTAGAAAGACAGGAAAGAAGCGATCCAGGACTGAATATCATGTCATATATATGACGAGTTCATGAATCACAAAAGCAAAAGCTGCGAAGTCAAGCGATTGACTCAGATCACACGCGAAATTGAGGATACGATATTCACTCATGTTTGGTTAGGCGAAGACTCTACGTTAAACATCCTCCCCAAGTCCGTTTTTGACCAACTCGAACTCGGACAACTCAAAAAGACAAGGGTGATCATTCAACTGCCTGATCGATCTACCAAAAGATCGCAGGGGATCGTTTCTGTTGTCCTAAATTTCTGAGGTGACAAACATAAAGTGGACTTTATTGTCCTTGACATTGAGCACCCTGGAAAGCTATCTGAGTCTCCTAACATTTTAGGAAAGCCGTTCTTAGCCTCCGCTAAGGCAATTGCCGATTGTGAGACTCAAGACATCAAGTTTCCGAACTCATACCACAATGCACAAAGTCTTAATGACACGACCTGCTTTGAGGAAACCTGACTTGAAACTGACAGTCGTGATCTGGAGATAAAACTTCACATGATCAGACCTCTCCTCACGAAACATAGACACAAAACCTAAGAGAAACACATGATAAATCAACTATCGAGTTGTATTTGGATTCTCACCATCCTAACATCGCTCCTAGGAGGAAACATTATTCAGGAGCTTATGAAGAATTGGACCATATTTCTGAGAACCGTCACGATTATTTAAGTGGTCCAATATTTGAGTCGGTATTAATTCATGAGATACTTGAACCATACAAGGAACCGACTCAAGAAACCTCTGATGTCACCAAAACTCATGAATATTTGAAGGTGACATCAACACCACCAGTCACCAATCACAAAGTAGGATTGCCAATTGAACCAAATCATTCGAACTCGATTAGGATTTGTTTGATAAAAAAATGAAAAAAAGTTCGATTCGAAATCAAATGAACTGAAATTGAATTTAACTTGTAGATTCAATTCCCAAATGATCTGAATTCACTTGGATTCGTTCGATAACAATTCGGTTCGATTCGATACACACATATATATGATATAGTATGAAGCAATATATATATATGTAAATAAATGTAGTATATATTTTGCGAAATCCCCACACATGATATGCAACTTAATATAATAATCAGTATTTTTTCATCGTCTTATTCTAAACATCCCAATTTTGGGATGCCCATTTCATATGCCATACCCCTCTTTACTCCCCAAATTCTCTCTCTCTCTCTCCCCTCGTCACTCATGAGAAAAAACCCTAACATTTGCTTATAATCTCCAACGTCGCCAGCTCCAACCTCTCACTCTTGCTCGCTCTCTCCAATGTTGCTGGCTCTAGCCTCTCGCTCCTGCTCGCTCTCTCCAACACCGCCAACTATAACCTCTCGCTCCTGCTCGCTCTCTCCAATGCTGTCGACTCTAGCCTCCCGCTCATGCTCACTCCCATTGCCGACAACGCCACCCTCCCATTCGCCAACCCCACCACCAGCTCATGCTCTCTCTCGCCATCGGCAACGACACTGGTTCTAAACTCACCAACATCGCTAACATCTCTCCATTATCCTTGCATCAACCGGTATTGCCACACATCCCCTTTTACCCTAAAATCTTAAGATTCAGTTTCTATCCAAATAATTCCTGTGATTCTAAAATATATCATCTGTAAATAAAAACATACTAAATTAAAACTATTCTAAGGTCACATATTTCAATTTTCTAACAATCTTTTCCTTAATTACACTCTTAATACTCACGTGATGATTTTCTTGCCATCACCTCCACTCAATATTATTATCCAAAACATTGGCAGGTACTTTTTTTCAGGCCATCACCTCCAGTTTGTTCATTTTCACGAAAAGAAGACCCTCCTGTGATTCGGTATAGAGGCCAAAGGCTTCGATTTCGAGTTCAGAAGAAAACCATTAGTCAGAAATGACATAGTAAAAAATTGAGGGTTCAAGAAATTATATATAAAGGACAAGAAACCTCCCAAATTTTCAGTCCCTGGCTTTTAAGATAAAAGCTTGGAATTTTTAGCTGGCATACACACGTAAATTTTATAAAATAATTCTTCCATTCATCATAATTTCCAGACATTTAAATACAAATAATATCTTAGAGACAATTAAGGCCTGAATAGATTTCATGGATTTTGATCTTCTGCCTAAATGTCTATATGTTAAAAGATCACAGTTGCAACTAAATTCCATGAGAGGGTCATTAGGCATGATGATGATATTAATGAAAAAGTGGAAGAAGAGGTGAAAAAAATAGAAAAATCAATTCTTGAATTAATTAATAAGATTGATAGAAAGAAAAGGTCAATGTTTATCAATCATTTACCAAAGACATTGAGAAAGTTGGTGGAGTGTCAGTTGAAAGGTGGAAATGCATTGATTGAATTTTCATTATAAGTACAAAAATAAAAGATCATTGGTTTATCATGACGTCAATAATTATTTTTTCTGTTTATTCAATTCATCATAGGTACAAAAATAAATAAATAAGGATGGCAAGAGATACACACGAATGACAAAAATTAGGTACTTTGATGCAATTTATATTATATATTGAATTTTATCATTTATGTTAAAAGTTTTTTACTTATTAAAATTATTTTTTCTACAAATTAGTATCACAAAGTCTATTCAATTCTTTGAAACTTAGGATATTATTTATATAAAAATTATCATTAGTTAAATTATTAAATAAAATTCTAATTCAATACAAATGAATCGAATTTGAATATTCGAAACTCCAAATGAATTGAATTTGAATTTAGATTAGAAATTCGTTTAAAATTCGATTGGTCGGATTCGAAAATTTTATAATGAATTGAATCTGAATCTAGGTGGATTTGAATGTATTCGATTCGATTAGCACCCCTATCACAAAGCCACCAGGAACATGCCTTCTTGCCCAAAGCCGTGTATGACCCTACAAGAATCGATCGACTTTTACAGGGATTCGTCGGATGAGGAACTCATAAATGCCATACCGGTTACTCAAGATAGGGAGAAGAAGACTGTCCATCTTCCTCCCAATGCTTCTCTCGGAAACAAACCAACCAAGAAAGTCACCTTTGACCTTAGAAATCGGGCGATTTCTGAAGAGTCCTCGTCCGATCCTGAAGTGGTTCATCATGTAAGTGCCATAAGTACAACTGTGATCAAAGAGCACTTACCTCTGGTTGACAATAGTTGGAGATCCTCTACGTATGACTACTATTCTTTCGAGGACAACTCTGGCGATGGCTGGTCCTCTTCATCCTCCCCCTTACCACCCTCCACATCTCCGTACTATCTCCCGCCACACACCCACAAGAAGGTTCTTCGCAAACCTCCTTGACCTTGTACATACATAAATCTACCCGGTTCCCCACTTGTAAGTATCTGATCATACTTAGGCTGATCTGAGCCTAAGTATAGGGGGACCAGTATCATTGTTTATACATCACTTCTATTCTTTTCCCCTCACCCTCGACTGCTTCATTTCATGCTTTTTTGCTATGCTTAGTCCCTCAAAAGTCTAAGTATACAGGGAAAGTCGATTTTTTTCACTCAATTATACTTGCACGAGGTATGTCTACACTTCACTTTGTGCCATGAGGACATAACACAAGCTAAGTATAGGGGGTGTGTTTGTATATATTCTACATACTTTATCCATAGCTCATACCTTAATTGATTTCATCTAAAATCAGGCATGGGTACAAGATGTGTATATTATGTATACTATACTGAATTTCTTGTATAATTAACACATGATATTGAAAAACACTTTGTGTTTTGCAACTAACACTGCATGTGTAAAAGTTTTGAAAATAATGGCTTTGATGATTACATTATATACAATTATAACATGCTTAAATTATGTCTACACTTCACTTTGTGCCATGAGGACATAACACAAGCTAAGTATAGGGGGTGTGTTTGTATATATTCTACATACTTTATCCATAGCTCATACCTTAATTGATTTCATCTAAAATCAGGTATGGGTACAAGATGTGTATATTATGTATACTATACTGAATTTCTTGTATAATTAACACATGATATTGAAAAACACTTTGTGTTTTGCAACTAACACTGCATGTGTAAAAGTTTTGAAAATAATGGCTTTGATGATTACATTATATACAATTATAACATGCTTAAATTATGTGGAGTACAGCCTTAATATTTGATTTATAAACTCCAAATTCACATAATCTACATCTAATTTATTCCATGCACTCAACAGAGAAAACCACTTTAATACATCTAGAGAACGGCTAATCAAATTATAAATCGAAAATTCATGCTTATATATCTGGATACAATATTTCAACGATCTCTATTTATATAAATATATCTATGAACCACATCCAGCACTGAGATTGATAATCATCTATGTTCATCATCAAAATATAACTTAAATCTAGACTTCATTAAAATTATATTGATACAAGAGAGATGGAGAGAAAAACATTTAAAAACTAATACATTGATTTGGCATTACAATTTTCATTGACATTTTATCTTGGAAAGAAAATGCGAGGTTGATTCTTGCAAATTCACCAAAAGCATTTCCCATGTGCAATTAAGACCCTTCTTAACTTCTCTCTCATTCCCATGCATGGAGCCCCCCACGCCACGTTGGTATCCTTTCCCATGCATATATTCCTCATGCATATATTCCCTATGCATGTAATCAATTCTTTTGTCTTTATTTGCATGCTCTCTTTATTTGCATGAAGAAGAGTCATATATGACAACTATAAAAGCACACCAACGAGAATAGAAGAAGGGCTCACGCACTCCACCCAACGTTTCTCCTCCAACCTTGCAAACTATCAGTCTCTCTCCCCGATACTCTCTCCTCATGCATAAGTGAAGAGCGCTACAACCATCCCCTCATCTTCGCGTGCACGAACACCTCTCCATTCGTGATTTTCTCTTCCCCACGCAACTCACGCTGCACTCCTCCGCAACCTGCAGCTCCTCTTTGTGCCTTAGCGCACAACCAACAACTCCACACTGCACTCTTTCGCGGCCCGTAGCTCCTCCATGATGACCTGCAGCCTCCGGCGCACTCCAACAGCTCCTCTTCCACCTTGCGTGGCCAGCGACCTGCACCTCTCCCCTTTCGCGCTCCAGACCACGACCACCTCCTTGCGTACCTCCCTTGCTTTGGAGCGTGCCAGCTGCCCACGTGATAGTCGTCGTCACCGCCATCATTGTCACTTCGCATCCGGACAGAGAAGCACTCCCTTTCTCATTTTTATTTCATCTCATGCAATTTTTACATTGATGTTTAATCTAAAACTAAATTTGGAAGCATCTTGTTCTGTAAACTCTTCTCAAAGTTCCCTTTGAATACATGCATTGCGAGTTTATATTTTTTCCAACTTGATTTATTACGAGTGTTACGTTATCACTTCTACACTCATTTGCGATTCATCCCCTACTTCTTCCCTTAAATTGCATTCATAATCACAAGTACTTAGTTTGAGTTGGCAGAAATATTTTCATCGTAGATCATATTTTCCATCATTTGTCTTTCATCACAAAAGATCCAAATTCGAATCAAGTTTTAAAGAAGAACAAAAAGAGCGAGTTTGCTTAATCCCTACGGATACGAACCTCTGCTTGCATTATACATCTCTTATATTTTCATCATGCTTGTAGTTGTAATATTATTTGTTTGATTGCGGTTTTTCGTGGAACAACAACGACTTGATAAAATTATTTTTTTAAAACGTGAAAAATCATGTCAACATTTTGGCACCGTTGTCGAGGACTAGGCAACATTTGCAATTTTTTTTCTTCATTTTTAACTTGTTTTCGATATTCTAATCCGTGCATTTTTTTATTTCAGGTACTTGAACCCCGAAAAAGAAAAAAATGAAAAATATGTGCAATTTTTTTAGCGAACTTGTAATTTGTTCTAAGTAAAAAAATCTTGTAATATTAATTTCTCTCTCCTTCTCGGAAAATCTCGCCATCAGCAGGACAAAACATTACGGATTTAGCGCCAGAAGTGCATGTATTGTAAGCTTCCTTTTTCACTTAAGCATTCTAAGATTTACATTTCTTGCATTTATTTGCGCAACGAATTAAATTAAAAAAAAAATAAAAAAGAGTTCTTGATTGCATCATCTCTGTGGTCTTCTCCCTCTGATAACCTAATTCAAAGTCCACCAAAATCGTGCTTGATCACATTAAAAAGATAAGCTTGAAAGATCACCGCAGTGATACGAGCGAAAGTGGACAACAATTTGAATGCTTGTTTGATGCACATGGTGAATGACACAAAAATCACAAGCACATAGAACCCTATGATAGAGACAAAAATCCCTGATGCTACGTGGGATTGTAGAGAGAAATCGTAACTCCTCGACGCATTAGGCACAAGTTCTTGTGCGAAGAACAGATCATTGATCTGAGTACCGAATTCTGGATCCCCCAGCCGGATTAGGACATCGATTTCTCATAATCTTCCACACCCACCTCTTCATTAAGGACTCTTAATTCTCTGATAATATTTGTTAAATCACTAAATTAAAATTGAAAAGATAACCGCTTTTGCGGCAATTTTTTTGTGAGTTGGTGAATCAACAACTTGTATGGTGTTTGTGCTGTGTATGCTAGTGTTGACCCGATTTTACGTGGTTTAAGAAGTTGATTTTACCATGTCATTGTTATCCCACGAAAACCGTAATCAAACAAATAATATTACAACTACAAGCATGGTCGGATTACATAAAAATTATAAGCGGCAAGTAGAGGATCGAATCCACAGGGACCAAGCAAATTTGCGATATTTGTTCTTCTTTCAAACTTAAATCAAATCTTACTCCATGGCGTTGAGAGAAAATATATGAGAGAATGTGATCTATGGTGAAAATACTTTCTAGAACTTAAAGTAAATGAAGGAGGGCATGAATGCAACTAAATAAGAAAATGAAGGGGAGAATTGCAAACTAAGAAGGAAGAAAAATTACTAAGTAAAAGTTATATCAAATAAGGATGGAGAATGCATTACATGTTATAAAGAAAAAAACTAGAGTCAACAAAAGATATTCCCAAATAAACATTTTATCACCTTAACTTAAACAACAACTAATGAAACAAAAATGCAAGGAAGATATAAGGATTGAGAATTGTTTCTTCCAAAATCAACTTAAACAAACTTAACCATCATGATGAAATTACAAGAAGTGAATAAGATAAGAAAGAGAGTCTTCTCTATCGGAATCCGATGTCACGACAAAGGAGGGCTGGACGTGGGGGCGCGCGGGAGGGAGATAACCGTGCGAGCTGCTTGCTGGAGTGCACGGTGGTGCACGGCTAGAGTGAACTGCGTCGAGGAGACCGTGAGAGGAAAGAGAGTGCACGCACGGCTGTGCGGGCTGGAGGACAGTGCTGCTGTATCTGGGTACACCTTGGACAGTGGCCGGAAATGCGCGGTTGTAGGAGCACCGCGAGGAGGAGGAGAGTGGCCGGAGGTTGTTGGCACTATACTTTTACCTGCATAAAAACAAACGAGAGAGAGAGAGAGTATGGGGCGAGAGAGAGAGAGAGAGTGCATGAGGGAGAGGGGTGTGCGTGAGAGAAGAGAATTGGGGAGAGAGCGGGCGTCCATTTGCATGGGGAGGGGGATTTTTATAAAAGCCTTATGTGCCTCTTCATGAAGAGTCACATGCAAGTAAAGACAAAACCCATTAATTTCATTCATGCATGTGAAGAGAGAGACTAATATATGGCCGTCTCTTTCATGGAGGGAGGGAGTTTTATAATAGCCATATGTGCCTCTTCAAAGTGAAGTAAAGAGTCACATGCATGCATGACAAAAACAATAAATTCATGTAAGACAAAAAAACAATAAAGACTCTCATGCATGAGAGGGATATGGTCGACTCTCTCATGGGAAATGGGAGAGCGAAAGAGAGAGTAAATAAAGATGGTACACATGCATGCATGACATTTAATGAGTGTGAATTTTTCAATCTCAGCCTTCCTCATTTTCTTCCCAACAAATTGTAAGAGCTATTTTGTAGAGCCAAGTTAATATATTGGATGTTGATTAAATTAGTGCTCTATGAGTGTACTCAATTTCTCTCTGATAAATCTGATTGATGATGATAATTGTTGAGAATCAGATGTTTTCTAGATTTTTATGATGGTTTTATATACTTATGCGCATGGAATAATGTAGACATAAATTATGTGAATTTAAAGTTTGTAATCTAGGAATTGATATTGTATTCCACATAATTTGAACCTATTATCACCGCATATCATGTAATCATCAGCTAGGTCGTAGATCTTTGAAAAATCAATTGCAATAACCATTAGATCACGACCCGATCTATAAAAGAAAACCCCACCCATATTGTTCAAGTGAGAAGTCTAAGAATTCATTTGATTTAGTAGACATGGGAGAAGAACCGACCTAATCCCATAGACCTCATTCTGCAACAATTACAACTGGTGAGAGAAGAAAATGCCACAATCCGCCACACCATAGCACCTCTCATCCAACCACCACCCATTAGTACACATTATAACCACGCGGCAGAAGATTTAGTCCATTGGGTCCAGATTCCACCTAAGGTAGGAGACTTTGAAATAAAGCCAGGATCTCTCTCCTTGATACCAAAATACTATGGAAATGAGAGTGAAGATCCTTTCTTACACATACAAGGCTTTCAATCTGCATGTGACACAATGAGCATCCCCGGAGTAGCAAAGGAATACATTTATATGAAAGCCTTCACTCACTCTCTGAAGGAACGAGCACTCCAATGGCTCCGAAATTATGGAACCCCACTCATCTCCTGGGATGACTTAAGAGAGGCATTCATCAAGAAATACTCCCCAATAGGAAAGACAAATAGCCTGAGACAAGCCATATCATCATTCACCCAGAAGAACAAAGAATCCATTCACGAAGCCTGGGAACGTTTTAAGGAATTACAAAGAAAATGCCCTCATCATGCAATCCCCAAATGGAAGTTGGTTCAAATATTTTATGAGGGATAGACACATCATTCAAGAGAGTTATCGATGGACGGAAATTATATTAGCCGCGACGAATACTTCGTGTGGAGTTTATTTGAAAACATGGTTGATAATTTGGTGAATAGATCCTCCATTGAACAATATAGTGGGCATGTGAGACCGATTAATTTAGTTGATCAAGAGAGATCCACTAGTGACCCATCCAACGAAAATCATGATAAATGAGGAATCCTCTCCAAACAAATGGATCTCATGACCCAGGTAATTGGTAACTTGGCTCTGAATAAAGTCCCGAATAACATATAAGGGGTTATTTCTAACCCCAACATTCAAGACTTTAGTCACGTACCATTCACCTATGATCAAGAAATGACTCCTGAGACAGTAAATTGGATACAAAGAAATCAAGGTGGATCATTCTCAAACAACCAGAATTCAGGATGGAGAGAACAATCAAATACTGGGTGGAATGGACAACATAATTGCCATTTTCAAAATCACAACCGGCCTAAACAACATACGGGACCTCCCATGACTCAACCGCCCTCGGCTGTGATTTTGATGCTCTTATCCAGGCTATTCAGCAGCTTGCTGCAGCACAACAACAAGCCAACCAAGCTCAACAATAGGTAAATGATGAAAATGCTCGACAATTTGCCAGATCAGGTATTACATCCCAGCACTGTCACCTCAACCCTTAACCAATCCTAACACCAATAGAGCTACCTCATCTGGATCTTTCCACACCCCTCCATCACTTGCCGGGTCCTTCACCTCACCTCCTGGGTTTCAACATCAAATCAAGGATTTTCTACACCTCATAAGACCAACAATTCAACCCAGGGAAACACACAACAACCGCATAGGAATCAAGTGAGTTTCAAAACACCAACCCGTTCCAACCAATCTGCCAATGCTGTAACTCTTCGAAACGGGAAGACCACATCTACTCACACCGCATCACAGACTGTTGAGAATGGAAGCGAAGAGGAAGAGGACTTCGATAATGAGAATGAATCAATTAAGACCCTACCCCTCCCACTTCCTCCCCGACCATAACCATTCCCTTTCCTGAAGCTCTTCGCAGGAAAAACACGAGATCATCCACTATTGATCCGGAGTTGGAAAAATTATTTTCAGACATTATCATTGAGATTCCACTCCTAAAAGCCCTCGAACAAGTCCCGACCTTCTCCCGCTTTTTGAAATAAAAATGCACACCAAAGCGGAGATCAAAAGGAAAGAATAAGAAAGACCAGGAAAATATTGAAAATATGTGCTCCCACAAGCAACATCCAATGCCATTTCCCAATTCTTGCCCACTGAGAAGAAAGATCCAGGAGCGCCTCTAGTTAATTGCACAATTGGTGAATTGACTTTCGAGCACACTCTGCTCTAATGGGGCCTCAATTAATCTCCTCCTTACTGCTATTCTAGAGAATTTTGACTTAGGGAAATTGAAACCTATCTCGATAATTCTGCAAATAGCTGATCATTATGTGAAGAGACTGAGAGGACTACTAGAGGATGTAATAGTCACTGTTCAAGGACATCAATTTCCAGTTGACTTTGTGGTAATGGATATGGATCCAACCAACACATTGACTGAGACACCCATCATACTCGGACGACCATTCTTAGCCACCGCTAAGGCACACTTTGACTTTGAAGATGGGAAAGTTCAATTTAATATCAATGGCAAGATTATCCCTGCTGATCTTTTCATTCCCACATCCATTGACTCTAAGACTGAAGACTGTGGTTGGAAAGAAAGTTGTGCTGTCCTTGACATATAAAATGACTTTGCTCCTATCCATCTCTCCAAAGATCCTTTAGAGGTTAGTCTGAACACCTCTATATCCACTTATAAGGATATCTCTCATGAAATTGCCACATACAATTTGAATCTCGCACTCGAAACTCCACCATGCCCTCTCACCAGACAAGAAATTGATGAGCTTGATAATGCATGTGACACACTAAACTCTGAACTTGCATTAACCTCATCCATGATCATGCCCATGATGGAGCCACCTTTTGAGACCATTTCTTTGATAGATTCATCAGAAGAAACTACACCTCTGACTCCACCATCATCCATAGTCGAATTGAAACCCCTACCCTAAGATCTGAAGTATGCTTTCCTTGATGATGCACACACTCTACCAGTCATCATCAATGCCAACCTAGATCACACTCAGGAAAGCCAACTCATGGAGGTTTTGAAAAGAAATTCCCAGGATATTGGATGGAAGATAACTGATTTGAAAGGAATAAGCCCGACATTCTGTGCACACCACATATATTTGGAAAATGATAGTAAACCCTCTCGAGAAATGCAAAGACGGTTAAATCCCAACCTACGAGAGGTTGTGAAGAATGAAATCTACAAGTGGTCAAGTGAGGGTATCACTTATCCGATAGATGATAGTCCTTGGATTAGTCCTCTCCAGGTTGTCCCCAAGAAAGCTAGATTAATAATTGTGAAAAATGAAAAAGGAGAGGACATCCCTACTCGAGTAGCAACATCGTGGAGAGTCTGTGTTGATTACAGAAAACTAAATAAGGCTACACGAAAAGACCACTTTCCACTATCATTCATTGACCAAATCATCGAGAGACTAGCTGGAAAAGAATTCTTTTGTTTTTTGGATGGATATTCTGGATATAATCAAGTGGCTATAGCATCGGAGGATCAAGAGAAAACCACTTTCACCTGTCCTTTTGGAACCTATGCATTTCGACGCATGCCATTCGGATTATGTAATGCTCCAGCAAATTTTCAAAGGTATATGATGGGAATCTTTGCTGATATGATCGGTGAATTTATGGAAGTATTTATGGATGATTTTTCAATTTTCGGAGATTCCCTTGAGGAAACACTTTGATTTTTGGATAGAGTCCTGCAGAAATGCATTGAAGTAAACTTGATATTATCTTGGGAAAATCACATTTCATGGTGAGACAAGGGATTGTGCTAGGGCACATTGTATCAAAGAAAGAGATGGAAGTAGATCCTTCAAAAATTGAGACAATCACCCACCTAGGCCCACCCGTTAATATAAAAGGAGTTCGTTCATTTTTAGGTCACGTCGGTTTTTATCAACGGTTTATCAAGGATTTCTCGAAAATTGCCTGTCCGCTCATCAAGCTACTTGAGAAAGACCAAGATTTTGCATTCACTGAGGAAGCATTCAATTCCTTCACTCTTCTGAGGAAAGTCATCACTGAAGCACCCATATTACAACCCCCTGATTGGACTCTTGAATTTGAAATCATGTGTGATACTTCTGATTATGCTGTTTGGGCAGATTTGGGACAAAGGAAGGATGGTAAACCATATGCTATCCACAATGCTAGCAAGACACTTGATGATGCACAAAAGAATTACACTGTAACTGAGAAAGAGTTGCTAGCTGTGGTGTTCTGACTAGATAAATGTCGGTCTTACATCTTGAGATCTCATATCATAATTTACACAGACCACTCTGCTCTAAAGTACCTATTCACAAAGAAAGATGCCAAGCCTAGACTCATTAGGTGGGTTCTATTGCTCCAAAAATTTGACTTGGAAATTCGAGATAAGGCCGGAGCAAAGAACGTCAATCACTTATCAAGACTCCATTCACCTCTTCCACCCTATGGCTCGATCAAAAATATGATCCCCATCTCTGACACTTTTCCAGATGAAAATATAATGGTTATCTCTCAACTTCCTTGGTATGCGGACATCGTCAATTACCTCGTTACTTCCAAGTTACCTGACGATTGGCCAAGACATACGAAGGATAAAATCAAAGCCCAAGCTCGATACTATCACTGAGATGACCCTTTACTCTTTAAAGAGGGCACTGATTTAATTTAGAGACGTTGTATCCCTGAATCTGAAGTCTCTAGTGTCCTATCTCACTGCCACACTTCTGGATGTGGAGAACACCATTTAGGTAAGCGCACAGATGCTAAGGTCTTACAATGTGGTTTCTACTGGCCTACACTCTTTAAGGATGCCCATAATTTTGCTCAATCTTGTCCTTCCTGTCAGACCAATGGAACAATGACCCGATGATGAATACTCATTCATCACTCTTTATTCTTATATTTTAGCTACAAAAACCTTTGCAAATGCATGTAGATATGTGTAAATAGAAATAATTACCAAAAGCAGGCATTGTGTAAAAACCTATAATTAGCATGTTTTTGTGCAAAAATAAAAGAATAAAGATTAAAAAGAAAAAGAGGGAAATATTTAGAATAAATATTGAGCAACCTAACCCAAGGGAGGGCTCAGCATGGGCCTGACCGCATAAAAGCCAAAGTAGAGGGAGATAGGGGCTCATGTGTGTAAATACCTATGTAAATAAAATAAAATATTTTCCTCACAAAAAATAGACTTAAGTAGGCTTGTAAATATTTGTATATATTTATAAATATAAAATCAAAACAAAAATTTAAAAATTAAAAAGAAAATAAAAACACAACTTGTACATGATCACATTATAAATAAATAAAATTAATTTCTAAAATTTTTTTAAATATTCTATATTATATAGTGTAAATAAATTAAATAAAAACAATTAAAACAAAAACAAAATAAAAATAACAAAATTAAAAACACAAAAATACATTATAAAGATACCATGTATATGGATGTATATATTTATTTATTTCACCTATGTATATAAATAATTAAAATAAAATAAAAATATCTTCTTATTCCTTATTTTATAATGAAAATAAATAAAATATAAAATAGGAATAAAATTGCATAAAAATAATAATTAAAAAATTCAAAAATTAAAAAACCTATATAGTGTACATATACCTATATATAACATATTATGTATATACCTTATTTTTATTTCGAAAAAATTATTAAAAATCACTAAAAAATAGAAAAAAATAAAATAAAAATATTTCATGTTTTAACTTTTTACAAATTCGGCCATTTGTTACCTTAATTTTCAATTCCAAATTTTAGCCACGTGGCCTTCACCCATTGGCCCTGGGGGATGTTGACCTCCCGGTCAACTCCCCCCCCCAGGACCACTTCCCACGGGTCTGCTGCGCCCGACCCATCTTCTCGGATTTTTCCCATGCAGACCCGACTCCTTCTTGCCTAAACCCCGGGTCCGGATTGCTCACGTCATACCCGAGAACCTCGCCGGAGCCTTTGCATCGGGGTCCGCGCTCCACACTGCCCTACCCGACCACTTCTAGCCAGACCTGCACCCATATAAATCTCGAGCTCCGCCACCTCATTCCTCATCTTTGGATCATTTGCTTTCCATCCAGTGACCTCCACCGTCTTGACGAGAGTGACAGCTCGCCCCTGAGGGTGTTGCAGCGAGGAGAGAGCAAGGAGCCATCGATCCGGCGAGCTTCCGCCGCCGTGCGCCGCCTGGAGGTGGCGCCAGAGCCTCGGGCCATGACGACCCGTGAGGCAAGGACCTAGAGCACCAACTGCTCATCCCCAGTCGACTCGTCCACCTAGGTAATCCCTTAGACCCCCAAATCGTCGCTCCGCCGCATTTCGCCGATTCCTATCGATTCCGACCACCATTCGATCACCGGGCATCGCCATAGCCTTCACCGTCTTCCCGCGCACCTTCTCCACATCCCCATCCAACCCAGCTCGCACAGGAGCTGGGGCTCGAGCTCCACCGTCCCCACTTCGTCGGAGCTCGTCCGCTGCGACCCATCGTCCACCGCCACTCCACCTAACCGGGTCGAGGCAGTTTGCCCTCGACCCGCGAGTCTTCTGGATTGCTTTGCAGGTCGAACGAAGGCCATCTGAGGTCCTTCAACATCCAGCCAGGAGGCGCAGCTCCGCCGACCTCGCCAGAGCTCCTCAGAGCTCGGCTGGGTCATCGGAGACCCCTATCCGACGCGGAGGCCCACACCCGACCTGTTCCGATCATCAGCGCCCCGCGAGGAGGTCAGGAGCGCTCGCACTGGGCCGGCGAAGTTCGCCGGCCACCTGTTCTTCCTCGACCTTCAACCGTCGTTCGATCGTCCCTCCAGCTCCAGTCTTCATCAGGGTCGTCCATCGCAGGAGCAACCGTCACCGTTCGATCTGAGGAGGAAAGATCTGGAGCGCCCATCGTTCGCCACCGTCAGATGATCCACGTGGCCTCCATCCACTCGCTTCATTAATAAAGGGTAAACTACCCTTAGGCCCTTCAGTTTATTTTATTTAGCGTTTAGTCCTGTAATTAGTTCGTTTAGTTGTTTAGTTTTGGGAATATTTGCATAGAGACCCTTGTGCTTGCATGTCTTGACTGATATGCCCCTGTGTGTGGTCTGACACGTGCATCGACACGTGATCTTGTGGGCTTTTTACATTAATTACCCTGTAGTTCTGGTTGTTATCAACTGAATGAAAGTTTTTGTTTATTTGCATTTATACCCCTGTGCGTAGTTTAATTGAACATGCGCGTGATTTTTTGGGTATTTTGCGAATAGGTCCCTGGACTTTTGGTACCTGTTACCAATAAGCCCTTGGAACTTATTTTTCTTACATATGGGTCCCTGAGTGCTCCAGACACGCGCATACCACGTGTTTCGCTGGGTTAATTGCACCAGACCCCCCAGACTCTTGGGTATTTGCACTTTGGTCCCTGTGCACTATGCCCCTTCTTTATTTTTGAATAAAATAGCAAATTACCTCCAAATCCAACGAAAATTGGATACATGGCTCCTGCCATGGTGTAAAGTTTTCGAGGATTTTTGAGGACATTTTTGTTTTCATTTGATATTTTTAAAAATTCAAAAACCTCTAATTTCTTCACTGTCTAACTTTAAAAATAAAAAAAATATTAAATAGTGTCTAAAAATTACAAAAAAATAGTTGACTATCTATTTTGTTGTGTTTGATTTTCTAGCTAATTTTGGCTATTTTTTTTATATTACTGAAAACCACTAAAAATTAAAAAACACTTAAAAACTTCTAAAAATTCTAATAATTAAACCAAAAACCCAAAAATAATAAATTAGGTGCCTAAATTTTCCTTGTTTTATTCTCTTTACAGGAAAATTACCTCCCAGCTCATTTGGGGCTTTTTGATATTTTATCTAGGCCCTTTTAGCTCGGCTGGACAATACCTTTCATTTCAGCCACTTTTTGATTTTTAGAAAATTAAATAAACATCAGAAAATTCTTAAAACTTCACCAAAAACACTAAAAGATAATAAACACATAAAAATATTTTTGTTTGAATTTTTGGTTGATTTTTAGTGTATTTAATAAATTGTTGAAGTGTGTGTATTTGTTTTTCTTATTTTCTTAATTAACTAAAAAATCCAAAAAATATAAAATATTCAAAAAACCACCAAAAATAGTTGTTTCTTTTGTTTTATTTCCCTTTTTGACTACTTCGTAGGCCGAGAGGCCAACCCGTGGTCCTTGTGTTCGACCCTGGTCGCTATACCAGGTTAATCTAATAGCGAGACCGCTGTCGCATTTTTGATTGATTTTATCTGTCTTGGTGGTCTAATCTTCTTGATTGAGCCGAGTCTGAGCGATCGAGGTCGCAACGACCGATTAGCTCCTTTACCTTAGTCGCTCGGATCACTCATCAGAATGGCGCCGTTGCCGGGGAGCATGGCTTAGTAGTTTTTATTTTATTTTCGTTTTTGTTTTCGCGGCTCTTTCAGAGCTCGCGGCTTTTTCGCAGCTTTTGTCTATATTTTATTTTTGTTTTATTTTGTTTTATTTTCTTTTCTTTTGTTTTTGTTTTATTTTGAGTGTTTATTTTACTTTGCATTTTTGCATATATACCCTCATTTTTATTTGTATTTATTTTCCTTATTATTATTATTTGATTATTTTGGTCTGACCACTTGTCTCTGTTTCTTGCGAGGGCCCGAGGACCGTAGAGGCGACTTTCGAGGAGCCGACGCAACCGCAGGACTTGGAGGCGGATCCCTTCTTTACGGAGCTGTAGGAGAGAGCGAGAGAGAGAGTTGAGTGGGAGAGGTTTTATTTTTCTTTTATTTGATTATTATTGTAATAATACAGGGACTCACAGATTGGACTTGAGGACTTTATCTGCTTAGCGGGTCTGTTTCGCCGAGCACCGGTGTGCTCGGGGGACCCTTAGGAGTTTTTCGCGGCTTTTCTCGCGGCTTTGTTTTCTTATCTTTTTAGCTGCCTTTTCCGGTGTTTACGCGGTTTTTGATCGAGCCCCTAGATTTAGGATTTTATACTTGCTTGTGCTGTAATTAGTAGGGTCCCCACACTTAATTATCTGCCTGCTCCTATAGTACGCTTAATTGGACCTACTAATAATCAATTAATAAAAATAACTGACTCATTTTCCTTCGTGGCCTACGTGCCGTAGTCTACGCCACAAAGCGCTTTCTCCTACCCCCGATTTGTCGGGCAGAGGAGGGGTAGACCAAGACCGGACCTTTGGCCTGTTGGACGGTGACCAGTTAGACGATTCTGCGAGTAGAACTTGCTCATCTAGGACTCGGTTTTCATCGCTGCATCATTTAGGTAGTTTAATTTCTGTCTTTACATTTATGCGCGGATCATATTGCATGTAGAGTGCTGGAGACAGGTACGCCTTTCTGACTTTGCATGCATCATTGATTTATCGTGCATCGGCTTTTTCGTCTTCTCCCCCCTGTTTTGGACTAAATAATCAAGAGAACCGAAAAATTCGTTAGGCGTTTGTATTTATTTGAAAAAGATTAAAAAGAAAAACCATAAAATTGGGACTGGTTAAAACTATTGACCCTAAAAGACGCTCACCGTAACAATTTGTCTTGGGGAGAGCAACCCCCTCATTGTTTGGTTTGATTGCGCGAGAGAGTGACCCGCACCCTAGGTAGAGCCCTCCGGTGCTATTTCCAGCTGACTACCGACTCTTCCGTGCAGGCCAGTCGGTTGGGATAGTATCGGGTATCCTAACAGGTCACGTAAGCGCTCTGATATCTTGTGTGTTCACCTAATAAAAATTGACAAGATAATTTGACCGAGCTTTTACGGTCTTCAGCTCGCGTTGCGTTGGTGAACCGGGGGTTTGCATTCTGATCATAGTTTTTCCAGATCTCATCCGCACTACTCGACCAGATCACGATGATGGGTAGACGCTCTCTTAGGCAGCCTCTGGCTGCACCGCTTTCGGGCACGTCTACCTAATCATCTAGGTTGGCCCGCGAGAGCCAAGACCAGTTCTCCGAGCCCGAGTATGATTCCGCCCTGTTCCCCCTCAACCCCCTTTCTTTCGGTTCTGAGAGATATGAGCCAGAGGAGAGAATAACAGATTTGACAGCACCTGAGTATGGCTCATTTGATTTTGCAGACATCATGGCCGATAGTTCAGAGGACCGCTGCAGGACCGAGCACATCGTGATGGACCAGGGAGCGATCAACTCCACCCTGATCGCCTCGTTAGAGACAGTGCAGCAGCAGCTGAGGGATCAGGGAGCTTTCATGATTGAGATGAGGAGAGAGTTGGAGCGACTCAGAGTAGAGAGAGATCAGAGCGAGCATGAGGACAGACCTGATGCAGAGGCACGAGCCGCAGCAGCCGCAGCAGCAGCAGCCGCCGCCGCCGCAGCGGCAGCCGCCGCGGCAGGAGGACCACCGAGACCGATGCGGGAGTTGCACAACCCCGGATCTACATTGATGCATCATTGGGTAGTGGTGCCGGCTATCGTGGGGGATTTTAAGTTCCCCCCGAACACCCTGCAGATGCTTCCCCGTTTTCACGGACTTGCCACCGAGGAGCCCCATCTCCACCTCCAGGAGTTCTTGATGATCTGCAGTACTGTCCACGACCGCCATGTGGACCAGGATACGATTCGGATGATCGCCTTCCCCTTCTCCCTAGCAGACAGGGCAGCCACCTGGCTGAAGCATTTGGGGAAGTTCGTCTACACCTGGGAGCAGCTCCGCACCGAGTACTTGAACAAGTACTATCCACTCGGGCGGACCAATGCAGCGAGGGCCCTGATCAGCAACTTCTCCATGCTCCCCAACGAGCAATTCCATGAGGCATGGGAGAGGTTCCGAGAGCTCACAGACCGATGCCCGCACCATGATATCTCGAAGCCGAACCTTGTGCAGAGCTTCTTCAGCGGGTTGACACCAGAGCTCCAGGGCCTGGTGAATGCTTCTTGTGGCGGGTCATATTTCGCCAAGGATCACGACCAGGTCTGGGCCATCTTCGAGGAAATGGCCGAGAACTATATGGTGATGTCCCAGACCCAGTTGTACACTCAGGGGAGACCCCAGCAGCAGCCAGGACCCGTGCAGTACCAGAGGATAGCACAGGTCGATGCCGGACCATCCAGTTCATCCGCAGTTGCAGCAGCACAGGCAGAGTCGTCCGTTGCGGATATGGGTATCATCAGCGAGAAGTTTGACCGCATGGAGCTGATCGAGAAGAAGCAGTGCCAAGGCATCACGCAGATGGAGCAGATGGCACAGACTCTGAGCGACATGAAGACCCAGCTCATGTGTCTCCAGGAGGCACAGACGGCTTCCCAGCCCCGTCTTCAGTCGCGAGGCGATACCGGCGGCAGCAGCAGCTCGTCCCAGCGCTCCAGCTCCTTTCAGCAGCCTAGACAGGTTCACCTTGTACAGGCGGAGCCGTACCAGCAGCAACAGCCCTCTTACCAGACCCCACCATCTCCAGACTTGCAGATGGTGGTATACCAGCCGGATCAGCCTCTGGCAGTACTCCCTCCAGCCCCGTACGATGCAGAGCCGTTGATGGATGTCAACGGGATTTGGTATGACCGTCCTCAGCCTGGGATCCGGCGAGACCATCCCGGATTTAGGTGGGGGAGTAGAGGTACCCAGCCCCAGCAGCAGTCATCCGGTCAGGGAGGGTAGTATAGCCAGCAGAGAGATCACCAGCAGCAGCAGCCCCCAGCCTACCAGCCACACCAGCAGTCGTCCTTCGTTCCTCGTCCCTATCAGCAGCAGGGACAACCTTGGAGACGTGAGCAGCAGGCTCACCAGCAGCACCCGCAGCAGCATCCATCCTCTTACCCCTCTCAGCAGCAGCAGCACCAGTTCCAGCAGCCTCATCACCAGAGAGGCTACCCGTCGGGCTCCCAGGAGAGCCCAGCCTTGGACGACATAGCCCGCCTCCTCACGGATCAGCAGGCTACCTTCAGACGGGAGATGGACGAGTTCCGCCAGGAGATGCGGGACCTGATGAGAGGGAAGGCCGCCATCCCTGCACAGATAGAGCCGAACCCGAACAGCCTGAAGCGGAAATCTGAGCAGGTAGTTTCCACTGAGCATGCCACTCCTAGTGATCCATTTGATGATATGTCTTCGGATCTATTTGATGCTGATTTTGTTACACTTAGGAGCGGTAGAACACCAGCAGGCGGCGCCTCATCTGAGCGACGACTCGAGGATCCACCCAGGGCGCCAGATGAGGAGGAGGAGGGCGGTACTGAGGCCGCACATGATGATGATGGCGGTACTCATGCCACCAAGGATGCTGATTCCACCGGCGGTACTGAGGCCGCCGCTTCACCAGTTCGAGGAGGTGGTGCTGATGCCACCAGAGTTGCCGAGCCAGCCTGCGGTACTGAGGCCGCGAGACGTCCAGTAGCAGAGCCAGCCCAAGGTGGTACTGAGGCCACCGGTGTTCGTTTTGATAGAGATGTTGTTTTTCCTTCTGTTGATGTACCTCAGAACACTGTTGTGAATAAAGGAAAAGGTTTAGTTTCTTCTGGTCCCACTGTGGTGATTGATGTATGTGCGGATCCGGCCGTCGAGCCATCTAGGCCTTTTCCTAGTCCTTCATCTACGAAGGATCCTGTGATCCCCTTCCCTAGAGCCCTTCAGATAGGGAAGGGGAAGAAAAGAGAAAAAGACCCAAAAAAGAGAGAGCAGGAGGAGTTCAGCCAGAGCATGATCGACAGATTTCACATACAGCTGACCCTTCAGGAGGCTTTGCAGCACATCCCCCTTCTTCAGCGATCTTTGAGAGATAGGACCACAGTCAGGAGGAGGAGGAGGAACCATCATTCAGAGATACATGTGCTGACGAAAGCCACGTGCTTCGCGATCCAGAACCGTCTGCCGGCCAAGAGGCCAGATTCAGGAGCCCCGTATGTCAGATGTCAGATTAGTGAGCAGAGGTTCGACCGTACTCTATTGGATAGCGGATCGTCTATCAACCTCCTTCCGGCAGCCCTTCTCGACCGCTTTGAGTTGGGCACTCTTCGACAGAGCAGGACAGTCCTTCAGTTTGCTGATCGATCTGTCAAGAGGCCGAAGGGGTTGTTGCGAGACGTTATCGTCACTATTCAGGGCCTGCAATTCCCCGTGGACTTCGTAGTGTTGGACATGGAGATCCCTGACTCAGTGGCCGATACCCCCATCATCCTCGGTCGTCCGTTCTTGGCCACAGCCAAGGCGGTGACTGATCATGATAGCGGGAAGGTATACTTTCGCGTCGAGGGCGAAAATGTACAAATAGAGACGGTCGAGGACTACAGAGCTAGAGAGAGAGCATTCTCAGAGACCAGCACAGACACAGAACAGCTGACAGATGCCGGGTTAGACATCCACCAGGACTGTGATTTTGTGATCACGGATGATGAGGCAGCATGGGCAGACCCTTCAGCACAGGCCATCCTCTCATTTCCAGACACCACTGATGCAGAGATGACAGCAGAGGAGAGCTTGGAGAGCACAACCCTGGTCCAGGATACTACAGAGGCAGCAGAGCCGGTTCTCGACCGCGACACGGTAGCTAGTGATGGTGGTACTGAGGCCACCTTGTGTGACGGTGGTACTGATGCCACCTTGTTTGATGCAGATCCCTCGGATTCAGAGTCTGATTGGGTAGATTGTGATGATCAGATGCCAGACCTGAGTCCACCTGAGCCTACAGATGAGGAGGAGGTAGATGCAGAGCAGATCAGAGACAGCACAGTTGAGCAGCCTCCTCCAGATCCAGTTTGCGAGAGCTCGTATTCTTTCTCCCAGGCAGATTTGGCAGACCTAGCAGCATTCACGCACCTTCTTCCGAGGCCAGATTTGCCAGCACCCAGCTGTCCAGAGCTGAAGCCGCTCCCTACTTTGCTGAAGTATCGGTTCCTTGCGGGCGAACCTGAGATGCACCCAGTCATCATCTCCGCCGATCTGACTGGAGAGCAAGAATCCCATTTGATGGGGGTTCTTGAAAAGAACCGCAAGGCAATCGGATGGAGCGTAGCAGATCTCCATGGGATTAGTCCATCAGTGTGCTCCCACCATATTTATCTCGAGGAGGGGGCGAAGTTGTCGTGTGAGTTCCAGCGGCGACTGAACCCCAACCTGAGAGAGGTTGTGATGAAGGAAATATCAAAGTGGTGGAGTGCAGATTTCATTTATCCCATTTCCGACTCCAAGTGGGTCAGCCCCTTGCATGTGGTGCCCAAGAAGACGGGCATCACGCCTGTGATCAGTGAGTCGGGAGAGGAGATTGCTACACGAGTACCCACCTCTTGGAGGGTCTGTGTTGACTACAGGAGACTCAACCAGGCCACCAAGAAGGACCATTTCCCCCTGCCTTTTATTGACCAGATCATTGAGAGACTGGCAGGGAAGAGCCATTATTGCTTCCTGGATGGGTACTCGGGCTACAACCAGGTGGCCATCGCTCCTGAGGATCAGGAGAAGACCACCTTTACCTGTCCCTTTGGTACATATGCCTTTCGACGCATGCCATTTGGGCTATGCAATGCCCCTGCGACTTTTCAGAGGTGCATGCTGTCGATCTTTTCGGACATGGTAGGGGAGTGTTTAGAGGTCTTCATGGACGATTTCTCGGTCTACGGCGACAGATTCGACTCCTGTCTTGACTGCCTAGACCGAGTACTCCAGCGATGTATTGAGTACCATTTGGTTCTATCTTGGGAGAAGAGTCACTTCATGGTGATTCAAGGGACGGTGCTTGGCCACATCATCTCCAACAGGGGCATGGAGGTTGATCCGGCCAAGGTTGATGTCATTAGAAAACTCGCACCACCGTCCAATTTGAGGCAGCTTCGGTCATTCCTGGGGCACGTTGGATTTTATAGGAGATTTATTCAGGATTTCAGCAGGATTGCCCGGCCGTTGACTGACCTCTTGACGAAAGACACCGAGTTCCTTGTCGATGACAAGTGTCTTTCGTCCTTTGCGACTCTCCAGCAGTGTGTGATTGAGGCTCCTGTCCTCCAGCCACCTGATTGGTCTCTCCCATTCGAGATCGTGACGGATGCCTCCGATTTTGCCGTAGGGGCAGTGCTGGGACAGAGGAGGGATGGAGTTCCATTTGCTATCCACTACGCTAGCCGCACATTGGATTCCGCCCAACGGAATTATACGGTCACAGAGAAGGAGATGCTAACCGTAGTGTTCGCCCTAGATAAGTTTCGATCTTATATCATTGGATCTAGAGTGACTTTGTACACAGATCACACCGCCATCAGGTACCTCATGGCAAAGAAGGATGCCAAGGCCAGACTTACTAGATGGATCCTTCTACTCCAGGAATTCGATATTGAGATCAAGGACAAACCTGGAGTCAAGAATGTGGTGGCGGATCATCTCTCCCGTTTAGAGCAGCCTGAGGAGTCTGAGCAGATTGATCCCATTCGAGATACCTTCCCAGATGAGGCGATCCTTGCTATCGCCTCACTCCCGTGGTATGCCGATATTGTGAACTTTCTCGTTGCTGGGAAAGTCCCACAAGATTGGCCCAGGCAGAGGCTTGAGACCTTCCTTGCGAAGGCCAAGTCCTACCACTGGGAGGATCCCATCCTTTACCACGAGGGAGGGGATAGCGTCTGGCGTCGGTGTATTCCTCAGGAGGAACACCATAGCGTCCTCACTTACTGCCACAAGCTTGAGGCAGGAGGACATCATTCTGGGAGGAGAACGGCACAGAAAGTGCTCCAATCCGGCTTGTGGTGGCCTACCCTCTTCAAGGACTCAGATGAGTTCGTGAAGAGGTGTACTGACTGTCAGAGGATGGGCACTTGTGGACAGCGTGATATGATGCCGATGCTGCCCATTCACTTCTGTGAGGTTTTTGACGCATGGGGCATCGATTTCATGGGTCCATTCCCTAAGAGTCAGGGATTTGAGTACATTCTGTTGGCCGTGGATTATGTTAGTCGTTGGGTTGAGGCTATCCCCGCCCGAGCCGTTGATGTGAGGACAGTTTGCAGATTTTTGAGGAAGCATATCATCACGCGGTTCGGGGTTCCTCGAGTTCTGATTTCTGATGGGGGGTCTCATTTCATCAACGACCAGGTAAAGGCCCTTGCTAGCGAGTTCGGTATAGACCATCGTGTTGCTACACCTTACCATCCACAGACGAATGGTCTAGCCGAGGTGTCGAATAGGGAGATCAAGACTATATTGCAGAAAGTCGTCCGCCCTGACCGAAAGGATTGGTCACAGCTTTTGGACTCGGTCTTATGGGCATATAGGACGTCTTTCAAGACTCCATTGGGCACATCTCCCTTTCGCCTCGTATATGACAAGCCGTGCCACTTACCTGTTGAGCTGAGGCACAAGTCACTTTGGGCAGTTACAGATATTCTTATGGATACAGATGGTATGGGAGACCAGAGGAGGGCAGAGTTAGCAGCCCTGGAGGAGCTTAGAGACACAGCTTTCTCAAACAGCCTACAGTATAAGGAGAGAGTGAAGGAGTGGCATGATTCTCATATCAGCCACAAGCATTTTGAGATTGGACAGAGAGTATGGCTGTTTGACGCGAGGCTTCGTTTGTTTCCAGGGAAGCTACAGAGCAAATGGAAGGGACCCTACTTAGTCAGAAAGGTACACGACAATGGTAGCATTGATATATCCGAGTTGTCTTCTGAGAGTACCTTTCGAGTGAACGGCCAGCGGCTCAAGCCATTTCTAGATCATGAGCCGCGGGTCGCTGATCTTGCCCCTATTCATTTTGCGTGAGATGTGGTCTTTGACTCACATCTAATGCAACTCACGCCTAAGTTTCACTGATCTTCTGCCTTGTATAGATCCAGATGTCCATATCATTACATTCTTTAGTCCCACATCCCTTTCTTCATCTTGTGATTATGCTATACTTAGGGTGTACTTTACCCTATGTATAGGGGGGATGTGAGACTTTCGGGTATTTCTTTTGCTTCTTTCTACCCCTGTTTTGTTGCCTATACTTAGGGGTATTTCACCCTAAGTATAGGGGGGGTAGACCCTGTACATTCTCCACTCGGATCTTGCCTTAGTATACAGCCTGCTATACTTAGGATTACTTGATCCTAAGTATAGGGGGAAGACCCGAGACACTCTTGACTTTTCTATTTCATTCATTCATCTTTGTATATGGCCTTTCTTTTCACTCCCCTATACCTAGCATGAGTTATGTCTTCTTCATCGCTCTTGACTCTGAGGACATCGTTCGAGCTAAGTATAGGGGGGGGGGTGTGTATATATTTCATATATACTTTAGCCATAACTCGTACTTTGTGTGAGTGTGTTAATAAATAAAATGGATAAAAATCACAAAAATTAAAAATCACAAAAATTAAAAATTTTCATGTACATAAACTTCTTTTATTTGCACATAAATAGCTAGTGTACAAATTATTTTTGTAAAAATGATTTCAAAAATCTTTTGTGTAAAGTTGTGTAAATATTTTCTTATCAAAATTATGTATATAGTACAAATTTTTTCCAAAATGTTTTGAAAATCAAAAAGTTTGCAAAAATCTTGTGTAAATTTGTGTAAATATCTTTTTGCATAACTTGCACTTCATGCATCATTCATACATGATTTCAAAACATTTTTCAAAAATTTTGCATGATTGTAAAAATTTGTGTAAATAGCATCTTTTGTATATCTGTATATAGTTTTTCTGGATGATGGTTAACATTTGAACTAGCCTGGAATCAAATTGAGAAATGGAGCTTGATTAAGATCTTAATCCACCTAACTTCTAAGAGGAACCTTATAGGGCTTAGGTTTGAGGCTTTTCAGGTCCGTGGTGACTTAATTCTTTGAGTCCACTAGGCTATGATCACATGTCATCTCAATGAGCCTAAGTAGAGCACTTAACAACAACACATGACTCATATAGATTATGGCTTTACTTGGACACCAGCACTATGCACCGAGCTCTCTACGGATGAGGTGGTGAGGAGGCAGTCTTCCTTGACTTGGGGTAGCATATGAGGGTAGTACTTCTAGGCGGAACCTCTCTTCTTCTTTTAGTGAAGGAAGTGCGTCTCAACTTGATCTGGTTGCCATGAGGTCTAACGACGGTAGTTGTGGGTTGCGATAAAGCTTCAAAAGAGGGATAGTCTACTGGCTCAAGAGGAAAAACTCCTTGTATATATGCTGCACATGTATATGTTGTATAGATGCACTTGAAAAAAATGTGCAAAAAGAAAATAACTCCAAAAAAGTGGTGGGTCTGAGAGAAAATGATAATCCCACCGGAGTATGTATATAGAGTGCAATAAGCAAAGCTTGGTTTCATGATCCACCTGATGTAGCTGGTAGCAGGGAGACTTGGCTACACTGGTCAAGCTCCCAAGGGTACTTGGCTACACTGGCCTTGACCCATTCTCTTCTTCCTCCTCTTCTTGAGCCGGTTGAACTTGAACTTAGAAGGTAATACCCCGCTCCTCGATGAAAGAGTGGCCAGATTGAGGTCATAGATTTACCTTGTTGGGGAGGGTTGTCAAGTTGCCATTTCTGAGGTGGAGAGCTTAAACCTCACATTCACAGGACAAGAAAAGATTCATGGTCTTCAGGGTTTGTGATTGATGACTTGTTCTGATCTGGAGCATTGAGGAGTCTTGATTATAGATTAATGGAACTCAGAGGCTGTTGAGTTTTAAACTTAGGTCCAAATAAGGTTCCGACACATTAATAATCCAAAGATCTGATCGAGCTCCATACCCCAATTTAATAAAGGCAAGTTTAATAATCAACCTTGATCCATGTACATCCTCTTTTTCTTTTTCTTTCTTTCTTTTTCACTTCTTTTTCAAATAAGTGTTTGCTAAGGGACTAGCAAAGTTAAGTATAGGGGGGGTGATGAATACTCATTCATCACTCTTTATTCTTATATTTTAGCTACAAAAACCTTTGCAAATGCATGTAGATATGTGTAAATAGAAATAATTACCAAAAGCATGCATTGTGTAAAAACCTATAATTAGCATGTTTTTGTGCAAAAATAAAAGAATAAAGATTAAAAAGAAAAAGAGGGAAATATTTAGAATAAATATTGAGCAACCTAACCCAAGGGAGGGCTCAGCATGGGCCTGACCGCATAAAAGCCAAAGTAGAGGGAGATAGGGGCTCATGTGTGTAAATACCTATGTAAATAAAATAAAATATTTTCCTCACAAAAAATAGACTTAAGTAGGCTTGTAAATATTTGTATATATTTATAAATATAAAATCAAAACAAAAATTTAAAAATTAAAAAGAAAATAAAAACACAACTTGTACATGATCACATTATAAATAAATAAAATTAATTTCTATTTTTTTAAATATTCTATATTATATAGTGTAAATAAATTAAATAAAAACAATTAAAACAAAAACAAAATAAAAATAACAAAATTAAAAACACAAAAATACATTATAAAGATACCATGTATATGAATATATATATTCATTTATTTCACCTATGTATATAAATAATTAAAATAAAATAAAAATATCTTCTTATTCCTTATTTTATAATGAAAATAAATAAAATATAAAATAGGAATAAAATTGCATAAAAATAATAATAAAAAAATTCAAAAATTAAAAAACCTATATAGTGTACATATACCTATATATAACATATTATGTATATACCTTATTTTTATTTCGAAAAAATTATTAAAAATCACTAAAAAATAGAAAAAAATAAAATAAAAATATTTCATGTTTTAACTTTTTACAAATTCGGCCATTTGCTACCTTAATTTTCAATTCCAAATTTTAGCCACGTGGCCTTCACCCATTGGCCCTGGGGGATGTTGACCGCCCGGTCAACTCCCCCCCAGGACCACTTCCCACGGGTCTGCTGCGCCCGACCCATCTTCTCGGATTTTTCCCATGCAGACCCGACTCCTTCTTGCCTAAACCCCAGGTCCGGATTGCTCACGTCATACCCGAGAACCTCGCCGGAGCCTTTGCATCGGGGTCCGCACTCCACACTGCCCTACCCGACCACTTCTAGCCGGACCTGCACCCATATAAATCTCGAGCTCCGCCACCTCATTCCTCATCTTTGGATCATTTGCTTTCCATCCAGTGACCTCCACCGTCTTGACGAGAGTGACAGCTCGCCCCTGAGGGTGTTGCAGCGAGGAGAGAGCAAGGAGCCATCGATCCGGCGAGCTTCCGCCGCCGTGCGCCGCCTGGAGGTGGCGCCAGAGCCTCGGGCCACGACGACCCGTGGGGCAAGGACCTAGAGCACCAGCTGCTCATCCCCAGTCGACTCGTCCACCTAGGTAATCCCTTAGACCCTTCTTTAGCCTTGATTTTCGTTTACACCCAAATCGTCGCTCCGCCGCATTTCGCCGATTCCTATCGATTCCGACCACCATTCGATCATCAGGCATCGCCATAGCCTTCACCGTCTTCCCGCGCACCTTCTCCACATCCCCATCCAACCCAGCTCGCACAGGAGCTGGGGCTCGAGCTCCACCGTCCCCACTTCGCCGGAGCTCGTCCGCTGTGACCCATCGTCCACCGCCACTCCACCTAACCGGGTCGAGGCAGTTTGCCCTCGACCCGCGAGTCTTCCGGATTGCTTTGCAGGTCGAACGAAGGCCATCTGAGGTCCTTCGACATCCAGCCAGGAGGCGCAGCTCCGCCGACCTCGCCCGAGCTCCTCAGAGCTCGGCTGGGTCATCGGAGACCCCTATCCGACGCGGAGGCCCACACCCGACCTGTTCCGATCATCAGCGCCCCGCGAGGAGGTCAGGAGCGCTCGCACTGGGCCGGCGAAGTTCGCCGGCCACCTGTTCTTCCTCGACCTTCAGCCGCCGTTCGATCGTCCCTCCAGCTCCAGTCTTCATCAGGGCCGTCCATCGTAGGAGCAACCGTCACCGTTCGATCTGAGGAGGAAAGATCTGGAGCGCCCATCGTTCGCCACCGTCAGATGATCCACGTGGCCTCCATCCACCCGCTTCATTAATAAAGGGTAAACTACCCTTAGGCCCTTCAGTTTATTTTATTTAGCGTTTAGTCCTGTAATTAGTTCGTTTAGTTGTTTAGTTTTGGGAATATTTGCATAGAGACCCTTGTGCTTGCATGTATTGACTGATATGCCCCTGTGTGTGGTCTGACACGTGCATCGACACGTGATCTTGTGGGCTTTTTACATTATCTACCCTTTAGTTCTGGTTGTTATCAACTGAATGAAAGTTTTGCATTTATACCCCTGTGCGTAGTTTAATTGAACATGTGCGTGATTTTTTTGGGTATTTTGCGAATAGGTCCCTGGACTTTTGGTACCTGTTACCAATAAGCCCTTGGAACTTATTTTTCTTACATATGGGTCCCTGAGTGCCCCAGACACGCGCATAGCACGTGTTTCGCTGGGTTAATTGCACCAGACCCCCCAGACTCTTGGGTATTTGCACTTTGGTCCCTGTGCACTGTGCCCCTTCTTTATTTTTGAATAAAATAGCAAATTACCTCCAAATCCAACGAAAATTGGACACATGGCTCCTGCCATGGTGTAAAGTTTTCGAGGAATTTTGAGGAAATTTTTGTTTTCATTTGATATTTTTAAAAATTCAAAAACCTCTATTTTCTTCACTGTCTAACTTTAAAAATTACAAAAAAATATTAAATAGTGTCTGTAAATTACAAAAAAATAGTTGACTGTCTATTTTGCTGTGTTTGATTTTCTAGCTAATTTTGGCTATTTTTCATTATTGAAAACCACTAAAAATTGAAAAACACTTAAAAACTTCTAAAAATTCTAATAATTAAACCAAAAACCCAAAAATAATAAATTAGGTGCCTAAATTTTCCTTGTTTTATTCTCTTTACAGGAAAATTAATCACAGCTAATTTGGGGCTTTTTGATATTTTATCTAGGCTTTTTAGCTCGGCTGGACAGTACCTTTCATTTCAGCCACTTTTTGATTTTTAGAAAATTAAATAAACATCAGAAAATTCTCAAAAATTCATCAAAAACACTAAAAATTATAAAACACATAAAAATATTTTTGTTTGAATTTTTGGTTGATTTTTAGTGTAGTTAATAAATTGTTGAAGTGTGTGTATTTGTTTTTCTTATTTTCTTAATTAACTAAAAAATCCAAAAAATATAAACTATTCAAAAAACCACCAAAAAATTGTTGTTTCTTTTGTTTTATTTCCCTTTTTGACTACTTCGCAGGCCGAGAGGCCAACTCGTGGTCCTTGTGTTCGACCCTGGTCGCTATACCAGGTTAATCTAATAGCGAGACCGCTGTCGCATTTTTGATTGATTTTATCTGTCTTGGTGGTCTAATCTTCTTGATTGAGCCGAGTCTGAGCGATCGAGGTCGCAACGACCGATTAGCTCCTTTACCTTAGTCGCTCGGATTGCTCATCACCCGACGCAACATAATGCCCCTCCAACCTGTACATATAGTCGAAATCTTTGATACTTGGGGAATAGACTTCATGGGACCTTTCACCACATCACAGGGCTATCAACACATCCTACTCGCCGTTGACTATGTGTCCCGTTGGGTTGAAGCCATTCCCACTCGCGCTGCTAATAGCATCATTGTTGTCAAATTCCTGACCAACCTTTTTTCTCGATTTGGATTACCAAAGGTGGTCATTAGTGATAGTGACACCCACTTTCTAAATGCTTCAGAAAAAAAATTACTTAAGAAGAATGGAGTCGAACATCGTGTCTCAACCACCTATCACCCACAAACAAATGGAATGGTTGAGCTGTCAAACCAAGAAATCAAGACCATACTCCAAAAAATTATTCGCTCTGATCGTAAAGACTGGTCTCAACACTTACCTTCTGCTCTTTGGGCCTACCGTACGGCCTTCTGCACACCCTTAGGAATGATCCCATACCGATTGGTCTATGGAAAGCCATACCATTTACCCGTAGATTCACCATAAATCACTCTGGGCGATCAAGAAATGCCATTTGGATTATGATGAGGCTGGAAAAAGAAGATTATTGGATTTATCTGAATTAAGGGAATTAAGATCACTAGCCTATGACAACAACTTGTTGTACAAAGAGAAAATCAAAATATGGCATGATGCAAACATTTCGAGGAAAATATTTCAGGAAAATAAAAAAGTATGGCTTTTCGATGCAAAATTGAAATTATTCCCAGGAAAGCTGAGATCGAAATGGAAAAGACCATACATCGTAACCCAAGTTTTTGATAATTGTTCAATAGAAATCTGTGACCCACATACCAAAGCCACTTTCAGAGTCAATGGTCAAAGATTAAAACCTGTTGTTGAACCCTCTAGTCCCATGCCTATTTGTGCAACATACCTTCTACATGAACAATAAGCAGTACACATCGCCGAGCTGAGGCATTAAATCATGCATTCTCGTGAGCCTCTCCTCATAGGTATCTTTTATTCTTATTTCTTGCATGTTTATCTTTCACTGCATTGCATTAGATAAGTATGGAGGTACACCTCTTTACTAAAAAACTCAACAAAACACAAAAATACATTTTCACATCACTCGCCCAAATCTGTTGGTCCTCTAAGTCATGCGGACATGGCTTCTGATAAGCATGGGGGGGGGGGTGTTTGCATATTTTTCAAAAATTGCATATGTTTTACAAAATAAAAAAAAGAGAAAGAGAGAAAAAAATACGGCCTTCCCTATTTTTATCCTACTTTTGAGAAAGCAGCTCTTCGTTGCATAGATCATAGACTGAAGCTGAGTTGACCCTAATCCACTTAATTCCATCAGAATTTCACTAGGCACGAGTTTTTAAGCTTTCTTCAGGTCCATACGGACTTTATTCTCTCAGTTCCACTAACTCCACTGGTGAATGAACTTCTGTATCTAACTAGATCACCTGAGCAACTAGTAGCACTCTTAAACTCTTCATTGGATATTAAGCAACTGCACATTCCACTTAGCTTGATTGAGTTTATTTTATGAGATACAATTACAATCTAGTTGAGGCGAGGAGTTGTCCTCTTGGTTGTGCCAATGCCTAAACCTTGTCTATAGTCAGTGAAGGAACCTGACTCAGGAGAAACATGATCTCTCAAGTCTAAGTGTGTCAGCAAATAAGCCAGTATCGTGCCTTCAAAGTCAATATTAAGCCGATACTATCTTTGATGCCAAACTCAAGCAAAAACACCACAAAAAGGCATATCATAATACAACAAAATGCCAAAAATACCAATCATGCAAAGATATGCGAAGCAAAAGCAATGAAAGAAAACCACCAAATAACCCTTCTCCACGAACAAGCCGTGGTAGCAGCCCAATGATGCTACCTAATTTCTTAAAAGAGACCCAAAGAGGCCCAGAGTTATGCTCTGCAAAGGAAAAGAATGAGAGCAACGAACCAAAGCGGTCTACAGAAAATCCCGAAAATTAAGTCCCTTTCTCCAATGAGTTATGGCCTATTTTTTATGCTGACATAACTGGGTAAAAAGAGAATATGTCTGAATTCATATGAGGACCGAGGCTGTATGTATAGGGAATCATTCGGTACCTTGATAGATTGTGTTGTTAGCTCGTTCTCTTGACTCACAAAAGCTAAAACATCACTAACACTATTTATATCCATTCAAGGTCAAAGAGAATACCTGTTTCTTAGGGATGAGCTGACTTGGTCGACCTTCTAAAACCATATCTGATTTTGTTAAAACTGAGAGGCTGTTGAAACTACAAAACTCAAATCAAGTCGATAATTCGAACAAATCATTAATCCATGAGTCAACTCTATTGAAGTTTGTGTATTTTGTGTGTTTAGGATCTGAAAACTCGAGACTTTGTGGGTATGTCTGCTGCAAACCCTCACCCGATCTATCTTGACTATTTCCCTTGTCCTTCATTATTATTTATCTTATTCTTGCTCGAGACTAGCAAGATTTAAGTATGGGGGTGTGATGATTACATTATATACAGTTATACCATGCTTAAATTATGTGGAGTACAACCTTAATATTTGATTTATAAACTCCAAATTCACATAATCTACATCTAATTTATTACATGCACTGAAAAGAGAAAACTACTTTAGTACATCTAGAGGATGGCTAATCAAAGTATAAATCGAAAATTCATGCTTATATATATGGATACAATATTTCAACGATCTCTATTTATATAAATATATCTATGAACTGCATCCAGCACTGAGATTGATAATTATCTGTGTTCATCATTAAAATATAACTTAAATCTAGACTTCACTAAAATTATATTGATGCAAGAGAGATGGAGAGAAAAACATTTAAAAACCAACACATTGATTTGGCATTACAATTTCCATTGACATTTTATCTTGGAACAAAAATGGGAGGTTGATTCTTGCAAATTCACCAAAAGCATTTCCCATGTGCAATGAAGATCCTTCTTAACTTCTCTCTTCTTCCCATGCATGGAACCCCCCACGTTGGTATCCTTTCCCATGCATATATTCCCCATGCATATATTCTCCATTTATGTAATCAATTCTTTTATCTTTATTTGCATGCTCTCTTTTATTTGAAGGAAGAAGAGCCATATATGACAACTATAAAAGCACGCCAACGTGAATGGAAGAATGGCTCATGCACTCCACCCCAACGTCTCTCCTCCAACCTTGCGAACTCTCACTCTCTCTCCCTGATACTCTCTCCTCATGCATACGTGAAGAAGCGCTACAACCATCCCCTCATCTTTGCGTGAACGAACACCTCTCCAGTCATGATTTTCTCTTCCCAACGCAACTCACGTTGCACTCACTCCGTAGCCTGCAGCTCCTCTTTGTGCCTTAGCCCACAGCCAGCAGCTCCATACTGCACTCTTTCGCGGCCCATAGCTCCTCCACGACGACCTGCAGCCTTCGGCGCACTCCAGCAGCTCCTCCTCTTCCACCTTACGTGGCCAGCAACCTGCACCTCTCCCCTTTCGCGCTCCAGCCCGTGACCACCTCCTCGCGTACCTCCCCTGCTTTGGAGCGTGCCAGCAACCCACGTGATAGTCGTCGTCACCGCCATCATTGTCACTTCGCATCCGGACAGAGAAGCACTCCCTTTCTCATTTTTATTTCATCTCATGCAATTTTTACATTGATGTTTAATCTAAAACTAAATTTGGAAGCATCTTGTTCTGTAAACTCTTCTCAAAGTTCCCTTTGAATACATGCATTGCGAGTTTATATTTTTTCCATCTTGATTTATTACGAGTGTTACGTTATCACTTATATACTCATTTGCGATTCATCCCCTACTTCTTCTCTTAAATCACATTCATAATCACAAGTACTTAGTTTGAGTTGGCGGAAATGTTTTCACTGTAGATCATATTTTTCCACCATTTGTCTTTCATCGCAAAAGATCTAAATTCGAATCAAGTTTTAAAGAAGAACAAAAAGAGCGAGTTTGCTTAGTCCCTGCGGATACGAACCTCTACTTGTATTATACATCTCTTATATTTTCATCATGCTTGTACTTGTAATATTATTTGTTTGATTGTGATTTTTCGTGGAACAACAATGACGTGGTAAACCAACTTTTTTAACAACGTAAAATCGCTTCAACATGCTTCTTATTCGTTTTTGCATTAAAAAAATCTAAAAAAAATCACGCATGGTCTTGCATTTCATTAAGCATCTCATTCATCCATGCATTCTTTAGTTGGTGTATTCTTGACACATTCACTATCACTCAAGGCTTAAGGATTTGAAGACACTTGATTTTTGAGATCTTGAGAATCTGAGTTAACCAGCCTTAGTCATTGGGGTTTTTGAACTTAATAATCCACACTTCCCTAGTTTGAGGTTTGAGCGCTATTTTGCACTCTTCATCTCTACCTCATAAAGAATATGACCAACACATCACTTTCACAACTGCATGATTGATGGGATGAGTTGAGTTATCACTTAAGGAACTAAGACTCGAGATTTGAGCTTAGATCCGATTTAATGATGCTCGAGGATGGGATAAAGTTAATGAAGACATCAAGAAACCTGAGTGTTAGCAAAACCATAGCCAGTATGTGAACAAGTCTGCATGTTATCGTCTAATATCTACCTATGTGCCAGGGCGTGATGAAACCTAAATAAATTGTTGATCAGTGTGCGCCAACTTTCGGTAAAACAATGGATCTAGCCAAACAATGAAATATATTTCGAGAGAATTTCTCTCATATACAAATACAAATTCAAAAGAGCTTCCACCAAAGGCAAGCGCTCCCAACCATTTCAAAGTGTTCACTTGGACCAAATGTTATTAGGACCAAGGAGTCAGGCTAGCACCCAAAAAGGGATCTGCATCGTATAGTGATACAAGTCTGGGTGTCGAAGGTGTCTTAGATACTCAAAAGAGACACACCCGGGTGTACTCCCAGGAAAACAAGTGCATACGACTCTGAATTTTCTTGACGAACACATTGATAAACAAAGCAAAAATATACACGTGTTGAGTAATAAGGAACTCAAGAGGACCCTTTTTCCAATGCGAGGGAGAGAAGAATATACATAATCATGTCCCCTCCATCATCTGGTCGTCCATCTACACTTTCAAGTCTGACAAACTAATGAGACAGTGGATTGAATGCAAGAACCGACTTATTCCCTAGTGTTGAGGATTAGGTCTAGAGGAGAGTCTCCTGGATTGGGACTTTAGTGACATCTCGACTCGACTCTCATGATTACAGTATACCAATTGTCATATCCTTATATTTTATGTACAAATAGAGAGTCTGATAAGTAGAGAAGTTGGGTTCCTTTTGACTAAAGCACGGTTGATCCCAAAATTTTAGGATCACTCAATATGGGCTTTCGATGAATAGAGCCTTGAAGATTCACATGCACAATCTGGGATTTATCAAGCTAAGTCATTCATTCTTTGATGCCCAGGGACGAGCATGGTTTAAGTACATGGGTATGATGAATCTCTGATTCAACATGCTAAAATTGGTCAACTAGGCTCCATTCCTCAAAATTCATATGCATCTAACCATTTAAATAGTGTTATTATCACGTATAAATAATATTCGCATTTTATCATACATAATTGCATAAAATAAGGAGCCAAAAATCCAAGTGTAAATTGACCTAAAAAGCAACCAACTTTCCAAATTTTTAATTAATTCATCCTAATTCCCATTGAACCCAAAATTACTTCCATTATGTGGATATTGCTAACAAGAATAAATGAAAAATACAAAAAAGTGCTAACTTAAATAAGTGACAAATAAACTGAAAACCTAATTTTACACCAGACGGACTAAAATACGCATATCTTCCTCATACAGTGTCCGATTTTGGTCTACTCACTTTTAAAGTACTCCATATTCAAATACCTTCAAAAGAAGACCAATTTCATAAAAATCGGAGCTCATATGTGAAAGTTGGATTTTGGGCCTCTCTTGTGTATTTTGTATTTTAACGATTTTTCACCTGAGTTTTATGTACTTAATTAACTTTTTTTATTTTATTTACTTTTCATTTGTGTTCTTTGACAAAAGTTTTATCATGTGGTACAAAAATTCAAATCCAAATTAAGACTGAAATAAAAGAAACTGACTGAGTCTGAGTGACCTTTGTGAGTCTGTACAAAAATATGTTGTTTTGTACTTCTATTTTATTTTCTTATTTTATTTATTTATTAAAAAAAATAGATTAACATGTAAATAAGTGTCATTTATTTTATCGTAAATTTTCTAGATTTTTTCCTCTTTAAAAATCACTAAAAAATACAAAACCACCAAAAGCGGCTTTTATACACATGGGAAACCACCAAAAATACCAGTTTGTACAGATGACCCTTTTGCTCCTGATTTTTTCATGAAATTGTATATCTCGTCGATATGAACAACTTTCGTGAAGGAAATTTTTCGATCTGAGGTCACCTTCTATTTCGTTTCTATTTTTCTTGTCCTTTTATTTTTTTAATTTTTTGCGACGCGTGGCAGCCCCTGGGCGGCCACATGTCCCCCCTCTCTCCCCACCTTCTCTCTCTCTGGTCATGTGTTGCGTACATGACCCATCTCTGATAATCACAAAAATAATCATCAGCCGTGCATTCCACACAAGACGGGAGCGCAACCGCTGCATTGACCGATGAA
This sequence comes from Ottelia alismoides, assembly GCA_037367405.1. Taxonomy (NCBI): domain Eukaryota; kingdom Viridiplantae; phylum Streptophyta; class Magnoliopsida; order Alismatales; family Hydrocharitaceae; genus Ottelia; species Ottelia alismoides. Next base: position 49,599 of record JAZKJV010001572.1, read on the forward strand.
GATCTTGGATCAATCAACAGATAACCCACAATAATAAATCAAGCAATGAATATAAAAAAAATGTAGAATTAAAATTTATTATAACTCTACAAGCAAATGTATATAGGTGTAAGCATGTGTAGAGGTCGAACACTGGAAGTAAGCGGGAGGAGGAGGCATGATGAATGCACAAAAATTTTCATCTTTTATCTCTTGCCCATGTTATTGTTTTTGTGGGTTTTTTATTTTTTTATTTTTTTGTTTTAAATTTTTTATTTTTAATTTTCTGATTTTATATTTTCTTGTATATTTTTATCTTCTTTTTTTATTTTCCTTTTCTTTATAGCCTATATAAGGCTTTATTTACACACTATATAGGAATACATTTTTAATTACTAATAAATACAGATAAAATTCATAAAATAAATTGTTTTGGGTTTTTAATATTTTTCTAATGTTTTTGTATTTTTCAGAAATTTTTGCTAATTTTTATGTATTTTTAAAGTCAAAAATATCTCAAATAAGGGATTAATAAATAGTTCAAAATAAATTTGGGTTTTAAAATAATAAATAAGTCCCAAAAGTACCCAAATTAATTGTACTTGCTAAATAAAAATATATAAATAATTATAAAATAGAAAAACATTTTTGGTATTTTTGTAGAATTTTCATATTTTTTGTTGGATTTTGGAGCTTTCTGATTTTTTAAATTTTCTTTTTCTTATTTTTAGGGATTTTTATTTTCTGGACTCTATAAATATCAAAATATATCATATATAATTTTTTTTGGAATTTTTCAAAAAGTTCTTATATTTTTTGGTATTTATAAAATAGATAGGGATTATTTATGCTCCTTTTTAATTTTAATGTATAGATTAAATGCAAAAAATGCAAAGTGGATACATGGCGTGTAAGTACAATGCATGGAGCATCTAATCCTATTTTTGTGGATTTTTAGGAGCAAGTTAGCTATTTTTAATAAATAGATAAAAGTCACAAAAATACAACTCCTACAGGGCAAAACTACAATTAAAATAACTTCAGAGGCCCATATGCAATTTATCCAACATAATAAACATTTATTTAATTTTTAAAGACTAATTTACAATATTAAAAAAATGCCAGGGTTGACTTTGCAAAATTTCCACCATCACGTGTGATCTTATATATTCATCAACGACTGAAATGTGGCGAGGATGGACGACCACGATCAAATCTGGGGCTCCTCCCCAGATCGGACGGATGCTGCTCCTTACGAAGAACATGGAAGAAGCTCGTCTTCACCGAAATTCGTTCGTCGATTCCTCCCTCCACCGGCATCTTCTTCGATCATCATTGGCTTTACACGACCGGAGAGGACATCCGCAGCCGTTGGTGGTCTAAAGAGGCTCCAGAACCTCGTAGAGAGGCCTGACGAGCTCGGTGAAGAACGGACCTCCAGGTACTTGTAGGCGGAGTTGATTCGAGCCTAGAAGGACTCCGTGGGGCGCGTGACCTGCATAGGATGAAAGCACGACTCGAGAAGAAGCTCCTCGACCAAAATTGAAGTTGTTAGCATGCAAGACGATGTGGATGGCGAGGCTTCCAACGATGTGGCGGAGAGAAGCGTCGATTCACGGGACGAAGGAGGTTCCGATTGGTTTTTGGTGTCTGGGAGGTGGAGAAGTGTAGAGGGAAGAGAGTGGAATGGAAAAGCGAAGGCGATGAATGAGTGATACACAGGCGAACTACGAATCAGCTATTCTATGCTAATTACCTAGGATAAACCTTAAACTAAATGCATAATCAAAACGCTGATAACAAAATCTATCTAAAATAATAAGAAGCGCAGCTCGTACCTGGCTGTTGACCAAGGAGCAGAAGTGGTCACCGGAGCGGACCGTCGTGGGTGCACTCCTCCATCTGCAAGCTGCCGTGGAGCTCAGGGGACCTCCCCCTGTCATGGGGATGCACGCTAGGCCAAGCCCATGGGCTTTAGGACGTAGGAAATGACCAAAATTGAGAGGATGATGGAGGAAGTTTATTTATAAACATGTATAACACCCTTATTTGACCGGCCAAAATTAATGAAATCGAGCTATGTACAACGGATCTAATGATATGGCGTGAATGATGATGGATCTGGGAGTAATTCCCATGAAGAGATCGAGGTCATTTGATGGATATTTCGACCGAGAAAAATGCCTGAAATCGGGAGAAAATACACTTCTGACTAGTCAGAGATTCGGATGGGACAATTGACCGCGATCAACTTTTGACGACCGGCCATTGGTCCATGTAGATCCGCTACAAGACAAAATAATAAGTTTATTTGAAAATAATTATTTTAAAAATAGTAAATGCTTTTATTAATTTTTATATATAGAATAAAAAATGTTTATTATTTTATGTAGTATTTTATTATGATTTTTATTTATTTTTTGGTGTATTTTATTACAAGTTTATTTCTAAGGGCTTATTTACAGGTATATTTGCCTATATTTTTTACATTTTTATTTTTATTTTGTACATTTTATTTTATTTTTATTCTTTTATTTTATATATTTATAAATTATTTTTATGAGTATAAACATATTTTTATTCTATTTTTATGATGTAATTTGTACACTTAAATAAGTAAGTATGTATATTGTATAGGTATATTTATAGGTATTTTACCTATGTTTTAAGTACATCTTTTTATTTTAATGTATTCTAATGGATTTTATTTTGGTTTTGTATTTTTAATAGAATATGAATAATATTTAGAATATTATAAAATTATGAAAGAATAAAGAATTAAAGAATATATTCCCCTTTTATTTATATACATATATGGCATAGGTATTTTGTCTATGTAATTACATAGACTTATTTTATTTTTCATTTTTTGGGTTTATTATAGTTTTAACATGCACATGTGTTATAAATAATATTTACAAAATTATAAAAATAAGAATATGTGAAAATAATAGGGAATGAATAAAATGAATATTATAATCAGTAGAATGTACAATGAGGGTCAAAATATAACTTTCACACAGTAATTCCAAAAAATATAAAACCACTGACGAGTCGCAAAATCGGCCCCTTAAGAGAGTGTTTTTGGCACTCAATAATGTCATCGCAGCCGGGCCGAGATGGACTCGTCAAAGACCATCTCATTTAGATATGCAAATATCAAAATGAGATGGTCGTATATTTTTCTTATTTTACTTGCCAAGAAACCAAGGTCGAACTCAGGGACACGCGCTTTCCTCGTATTAATCGGATTTCTTTTTGTTTAACTAAGTGTTGAGTTAAAGGCATATAGGTCAAATTATGCGAGGAGACAACACAACAACAAGACCATGCGTTAAAAATAAATATGCATTTTTTTAATTTTTATCATGCAAATAAATGCCATAAAATGCAATGCGAATAATATGCCCTAAATGATCTTTACTTAAGCCATAAATTATACGAGTTGAACAGAATCAGTTAAGAGAGCAATTTTCATTCATATAGCAAGTATGCATGAGAGTCAAGGAAACCAGGACACTTACTTAACCAAATAGAGCATTACAGATCATAGTGTCAAAGTGGAAATCTAAGCATGCCATAATAAAGACGATGAAAAGAGCTTCAAAATGAAACTGAAACCACCTCAATCGGACATACGAGGCTCAAGATATACAATAAAGAAGACAGGGGCAAAACTGAAAGAAAACATGAAATAAAATTGCAAAATGGTCCCTGGGAGGGACGAAAATGTAATAAAAATAAGAAGAGGGGCCTTCCCTGTAAATTACCCTCACGCACAGGGGTATTTTTGCAAATACTAAAACCTGCAAGGGCCAAAGTGCAAAAGTCCCACTGGGCGCCTGAGCTGCACGTGATCTGGACCCGTTTGCTATTTTTAGAAATCGGCGGGGCTTCTGCGTAAATTACCCATATGGCACGTGCTATGCACGCGCCATCCAGGCTCGGAGGGTGGCTCGGGCTCGGCAGAGGCTCGGCGTTGGTTCGGCTTGGCTCAGGGTATACGAACCTCCAGGCCTGGTGACGATGAGGCTCGGCGTGGGCTCAGGGACTGCCACGTGGTACCAGGACCTGGATGTAATATGCGGAAGGTGCGAGGGCGCTGATGCAAAAAGCCCAGGACCCACGTGCGTGAGGCACGTGAGCTCAGGCTCGGGCGGGGGCGAGGTTCAGCGCTGTTTCGGGTGGCCGTAGCAGGTGGCTCGGGCCACGTGGTGGCCCGAGGGCGCCTCGGGCGAGGCTCGGTCCCACCGAGCCTCCGCGCTCTGGAATAGTCGACGTGGCCGCTCCAGGGCCGTTGGATCTCCGCCGTGGGGCGAGATCGAACGGTAGCTGCTCCTTCTTCGTCCTCGATGGTTGGCGGCGCTATCAGAGTTCCGGCGTGAGGCCTGGAGCTCCTCCGCATCCCGCTGTGCTCGGTGAAGCTTGGGGAATGATGCTGAACGTCTGGCGATGAAGGTCCGAGGTCGGAGAAGACGCGGGGGTACCTGGAATGCCCTGTCGACGCCTGATCGCCGGAGGCGGAGCTCTAGAACCTGGCTCCGCCCAAGGTCCGGCCATTGGCGATGGTTGACCTGCAAGGGGTTAGGGCGTGCGTGCGTGCGAGATGAGGTGGACGGAGGGCTCATATGGAGTGAAGAAGGCGAAGCCCTTAGTGGGTCCTCCTCCGCCTCCAGCGGAGGAGGAAGCTTGGGGTGAAGGAGGTCGCGACAGAGGAAGGGGGTGATCGGAATGGCTGGCGAAGACAGTGGGTTGATGGCGAAGCTGACGGGGTGGATGGTGGGGCGAGGTAGTGTCTGTAGAGGCTTAGAAAATTATGCAAATTAAGAAGAAAAATTCAGAGAAGATCAGAGTGCTTACTGATGAATACCCATTCATCACTCTTTATTCTTATATTTTAGCTACAAAAACCTTTGCAAATGCATGTAGATATATGTAAATACAAATAATTACCAAAAGCATGCATTGTGTAAAAACCTATAATTAGCATGTTTTTGTGCAAAAATAAAAGAATAAAGATTAAAAAGAAAAAGAGGGAAATATTTAGAATAAATATTGAGCAATCTAACCCAAGGGAGGGCTCAGCATGGGCCTGACCGCATAAAAGCCAAAGTAGAGGGAGATAGGGGCTCATGTGTAAATATTTATGTAAATATTATAAAAATATTTTCCTCACCAAAAATATGCTTGTAGATACTTGTATATATTTATAAATATAAAATCAAAAGAAAAAGTTAAAAATCAAAAAGATCAAAAATACACCTTTCATCATGTACATAAACCACATCTATGTATTTAGTTAACCTTGTAAATAAATAAAATTATTTTCCAAACTTTTTGTAAATAGTCTCTATTATATAGTGTAAATAAATAAAATAAAAACAATTGAAACAAAAACAAAATAAAAATAGCAAAAATTAAAAATACAAAAACACATTGTACAAATACCATGTATATAGATGTACCTATATATTTATTTTACCTATGTAAATAAATAATAAAAATAAAATAAAAACACCCTTTTATTCCTTATTTTATTCTATAAATAAATAAAATATAAAATAAGGATAAAATTGTATAAAAATAATAATTAAAAATCAAAAATCAAAACCCTATATATTGTACATATACCTATAGATAGTACATACTATGTATATAGCTTATTTTTATTTCGAAAAAATTATTAAAAATCACCAAAAAATAGAAAAAAATAAAAGAAAAATATTTCATGTTTTGAGTTTTGGTTGAATCGGGCCCTAGCTACCCTCATTTGTCACTTCAATATTCAACCACGTGGCCCATTCTCATTGGGTCCTGGGGATGTTGACCGCCCGGTCAACTACCCCCCCAGGACCACTTCCCACGGGTCTGAGATCCGGACCCGATTTCTCCAATTTTTGCCCGCTCAACCCGATCACCATTTCATCAAACCCCGGCTCCGTTTTGATCCTCCTACATCCGACATCCTCGCCGGGCATTCACCTTGGGATCGCGCGCCATCACGACCCTACCCGAGCCATCCTTCTCGGACCCCTCCAGCATATATAAGCGAGCTCCGCCACCTTCTCTCTCTATCTTTTGGCCATTCGCCTTCTTCTCCTGTGAGCTCCAGAGAGTGTGTGAGGTGACAGCTTGCGCCTGAGCCTGTTGCAGCGAGGAGAGGAGGAGGATTCCATCGATCCGGCGACGTAGCCGCCGCAGCTCCGCCACTAGCGCGAGCTCCGAGCCTCGGGCAGAGACGACCCTCGAGGCGACGACCAGGAGCATCCCCAGCTCCTCCCCAGTCTCTCTGTTCATCCAGGTAGCCATTTAGCTCCGCTATTTCCTTTGATTTTCGTTTATCCCCAAATAGCACCACCGCCGTCGTTCTTTGATTCCGACCACCCCGTTACCCACTTCGATCATCGGAATCGCCCATTACGTTCGCCTTCGTCCGACGCACCTTCTCCACCCACTCACTTAACCCAGCTCGCACAGGAGCTGGGAACCGAGCTCCTTCGTCCACCCCCTTCGCCGGAGCTCGCCGCCCCGACGCACCAGCCACCTCCACCTCGCCTAACCGGGTCGAGGCACTTTGCTCTCGACCCGCGAGTCTTCTGGGTTGCTTTGCAGGTCCAACAAAGGCCATCTGAGGCCTTTTGCCGTTCAGACCAGGAGCCTTACCTCCGCCACCCTCGCTGGAGCTCACCCGAGCTCGGCTGGACCATCGGAGGGCATCAATAGCTGCGCACAGACACGCCGGAGCTTCTCTGATCCTTAGGCGCAGCAGAGGAGGTCGGGAGCGCGTCCACGAGGCCGGCGAAGTTCGCCGGCCACCTGTTCATCCAGGACCTCCAGTTGCCGTCGATCGCCTCCCCCTCGCTCCAGTTTTGATCCTGGTCGTCCATCCTGGGAGCCACCAGCACCGCTCGATCCGAGGAGAGACGATCCGGAGCGCCCACCATCCGCAGCCGTCAGATCTCCACGTGGCGCGCATCCAACGCCCCCGCTTAATAAAGGGAAATTTACCCTTAGGCTCCTGTCTTTATTTTATTTCGTTTTAGTCCTGTAAATATTGAAATCAGTTGTTTAGTTTTAGGGTAATTTACATAGTGGACCTTGAGCTTTAGATATTTACATTTATACCCCTGCCTGTTGTGGACACGTGCATCGACACGTGATTTGTTTGGGTTATTTGCAGTAGACCACCCTGTAGTTCTGGATGTTATTAAATGAATGAAAGTTTTTAGATAATTGCATTTATACCCCTGTGCGTGGTTTATTTGAGCATGTGCGATTTATTTTGGGTTATTTGCAGGTAAGCCCCCTGGACTTTTGGTACCTGTTACCAATAAGTCCTCGGGACTTATTTTTCTTACATTTAGGTCCCTGAGTGCCCCAGGCACGCGCGTGGCGTGTGTTTTGCTGGGTATTTTGCACCAGGACCCCCAGAACTTTGGGTATTTGCACTTTGGTCCCTGTGCACAGTACCCTTCCTTTATTTTTGAATAAAATATCAAATCACCTCCAAATCCAACGAAACTTTGACACATGGCTCCTGCCATGCTGTAGGATTTTTGTGCATTTTTGAGGACATTTTTGATTTTGTTTGATATTTTTAAAAATTCAAAAACATCTATTTTTGCCACTGTCTAGTTTGAAAAATCACAAAAAATATAAAAACTCACTTAAAAATTCTATAAAAATTGTCTACTGTTTGTTTTATTTAGTTTGATTTTCTAGCCAATTTTGCTATTTTTCATTACTGGAAAACACTAAAAACTTAAAAACACTCAAAAACCCATAAAAATTCTAATAAATAAATTAAAAATCCAAAAATAATAAAATTGGTACCTAAATTTTCCTTGTTTTATCATCTTTACAGGAAAATTACCTCCAGGCCATTTTGGGGCCCTTAGATATTTTATCTAGGGCTTTTTTGCTCGGTTGGACAATACCCCTTGTTTGTTTCACTTCTGATTTTTAGAAAATCAAATAAACATCAGAAAATTACCAAAAATTCACCAAAAACACTAAAAAATATAAAATACATAATAAAATTTTTGTTTTAATTTTTGGTTGATTTTTAGTACCTTAAATAAATTGTTGAAGTGTGCTTTTCTTTGTTTTCTTTATTGTCTTAATTACTTAAAAATCCAAAAAAATATAAAAATAATTAAAAACCACTAAAAGTATTTGCTTTCTTTATTTTCATTATTTTTACTACTTCGTAGGCCTCTCGGCCAACCCGTGCTCCTTGAGTTCGACCCTGGGTGCTATACCAGGTTAATCACATAGCAGGACCGCTATCATTCGTGTTTGATTGATTGTATCTTTATTTAGTGGTTCATTTTTCTTGATCGACACATCTGAGCGATTGAGGTCGCGACGACTGATTTAGATACACCTGATTGCCTTATTCGCTCAGGTCTTTGTGTTATCAGAATGGCGCCGTTGCAGCGAGGAGAGGAGGAGGATTCCATCGATCCGGCGACGTCGCCGCCCCGACGCACCAGCCACCTTCTCTCTCTATCTTTTGGCCATTCGCCTTCTTCTCCTGTGAGCTCCAGAGAGTGTGTGAGGTGACAGCTCGCGCCTGAGCCTGTTGCAGCGAGGAGAGGAGGAGGATTCCATCGATCCGGCGACGTAGCCGCCGCAGCTCCGCCACTAGCGCGAGCTCCGAGCCTCGGGCAGAGACGACCCTCGAGGCGACGACCAGGAGCATCCCCAGCTCCTCCCCAGTCTCTCTGTTCATCCAGGTAGCCATTTAGCTCCGCTATTTCCTTTGATTTTCGTTTATCCCCAAATCGCACCGCCGCCGTCGTTCTTTGATTCCGACCACCCCGTTACCCACTTCGATCATCGGAATCGCCCATTACGTTCGCCTTCGTCCGACGCACCTTCTCCACCCACTCACTCAACCCAGCTCGCACAGGAGCTGGGAACCGAGCTCCTCCGTCCACCCCCTTCGCCGGAGCTCGTCGCCCTGACGCACCAGCCACCTCCACCTCACCTAACCAGGTCGAGGCACTTTGCCCTCGACCCACGAGTCTTCTGGGTTGCTTTGCAGGTCCAACAAAGGCCATCTGAGGCCTTTTGCCGTTAAGACCAGGAGCCTCACCTCCGCCACCCTCGCTGGAGCTCACCCGAGCTCGGCTGGACCATCGGAGGGCATCAGTAGTTGCGCACAGACACGCCATAGCTTCTCCGATCCTTAGGCGCAGCAGAGGAGGTCGGGAGCGCGTCCACGAGGCCGGCGAAGTTCGCCGGCCACCTGTTCATCCAGGACCTCCAGTTGCCGTCGATCGCCTCCCCCTCGCTCCAGTTTTGATCCTGTCCGTCCATCCTGGGAGCCACCAGCACCGCTCGATCCGAGGAGAGACGATCCGGAGCGCCCACCATCCGCAGCCGTCAGATCTCCACGTGGCGCACATCCAACGCCCCCGCTTAATAAAGGGCAATTTACCCTTAGGCCCCTGTCTTTATTTTATTTCGTTTTAGTCCTGTAAATATTGAAATCAGTTGTTTAGTTTTAGGGTAATTTACATAGTGGACCTTGAGCTTTAGATATTTACATTTATACCCCTGCCTGTTGTGGACACGTGCATCGACACGTGATTTGTTTGGGTTATTTGTAGTAGACCACCCTGTAGTTCTGGATGTTATTAAATGAATGAAAGTTTTTAGATAATTGCATTTATAACCCCTGTGCGTGGTTTATTTGAGCATGTGCGATTTATTTTGGGTTATTTGCAGGTAAGCCCCCTGGACTTTTGGTACCTGTTACCAATAAGTCCTCGGGACTTATTTTTCTTACATTTAGGTCCCTGAGTGCCCCAGGCACGCGCGTGGTGCGTGTTTTGCTGGGTATTTTGCACCAGGACCCCCAGAACTTTGGGTATTTGCACTTTGGTCCCTGTGCACAGTACCCTTCCTTTATTTTTGAATAAAATATCAAATCACCTCCAAATCCAACGAAACTTTGACACATGGCTCCTGCCATGGTGTAGGATTTTTGTGGATTTTTGAGGACATTTTTGATTTTGTTTGATATTTTTAAAAATTCAAAAACATCTATTTTTGCCACTGTCTAGTTTGAAAAATCACAAAAAAAATATAAAAACTCACTTAAAAATTCTATAAAAATTATCTACTGTTTGTTTTACTTAGTTTGATTTTCTAGCCAATTTTGGCTATTTTTCATTACTGGAAAACACTAAAAACTTAAAAACACTCAAAAACCCATAAAAAGTCTAATAAATAAATTAAAAATACAAAAATAATAAAATTGGTACCTAAATTTTCCTTGTTTTATCATCTTTACAGGAAAATTACCTCGAGGCCATTTTGGGGCCCTTAGATATTTTATCTAGGGCTTCTGGCCTCGGCTGGACAGTACCCCCTGTTTGTTTCACTTTCTGATTTTTAGAAAATCAAATAAACATCAGAAAATTACCAAAAATTCACCAAAAACACTAAAAAATATAAAATACATAAAAACATTTTTTTTTATTGTTGGTTGATTTTTAGTACCTTAAATAAATTGTTGAAGTGTGCTTTTCTTTGTTTTCTTTATTGTCTTAATTACTTAAAAATCCAAAAAAATATAAAAATAATTAAAAACCACTAAAAGTATTTGCTTTCTTTATTTTCTTTATTTTTACTACTTCGTAGGCCTCTCGGCCAACCCGTGCTCCTTGAGTTCGACCCTGGGTGCTATACCAGGTTAATCACATAGCAGGACCGCTATCATTCCTGTTTGATTGATTGTATCTTTATTTAGTGGTTCATTTTTCTCGATCGACACATCTGAGCGATTGAGGTCGCGACGACCGATTTAGATACACCTGATTGCCTTAGTCGCTCGGGTGTTTGTGTTATCAGAATGGCGCCGTTGCCGGGGAGCACGACTTAGTAGTTTTTGATTTTGCTTTATTTTTGTTTTCGCGGTTTTTTGCGGCTCTTTCAGAGCTCGCGGCTTTTTGCGGCTTTTGTTCATATTTTATTTTTGTTTTATTTTTTTATTTTCTTTTCTTTTGTTTTTATTTTTGTTTTCTTTTAAGTGATTATTTTATTTTGCATTTTTGCATATATATCCTCATTTTCTTTCATTTTATTTTTCTTCGTATTATTTGCTTATTTTTATTGGTCTGACCACTCTGTTTTCTCTTGTGAGGGCCCGAGGACCGAGGCGGCTGATTTCGAGAAGCCGACGCAACCGCGGGAGTCGGAGGCAGCTCCCTTCTGTACGGAGCCGCAGGAGAGAGTGAGAGAGAGTTGAGTGGGAGAGGAACTTTTATTTTTATTGCATTATTATTGTAATAATACATGGACACTGGACTTGGACTCTTTGGACTATCTTTGCTTAGCGGGTCTGTTTCACCGAGCACCGGTGTGCTCGGGGGACCCTTAGGACTTTCGCAGCTTTTTAGCGGCTTTGGTTTTATTTTATTTTCTTTCTGCCTTTTCCGGTGTTTACGCGGTTTTTGCTCGAGCCCCTAGACTTAGGAATTTCTATTGCTTGTGCCGTAATTAGTAGGGTCCCAACACTTAACTGCTTGCCTGTTCCTATAGAATGTTAATTGGACCTACTAAAATTCATTAATAAAAATAACCGAATCATCTCCCTCGTAGCCTACGTGCCGCAGCCCGTCCTGTAAAGCGCTTTCTCCTACCCCCGATTTGTCGGACAGAGGAGGGACGGGCCAAGACCGGACTCTTTGGCTTGGAGGTCGGTGACCGGTTAGACGGTTCTTGCGCTAGAAATTGCTCATCTAGGACTCGGCTTTCCCGTTGCATCATATAGGTAGTTTATTTTCAGTCTTTCAATTCTGCGCGGATCACTTGCATGTAGAGTGCTGGAGACAAGGTACGCATTTCTTACTCAGCATGCATCATTGATTTTATCGCGCATCAGCTTTTTATACTTCTCCCCCCTGTTTTGGACTTAATAACCAGGAGAACCGAAAAATTCGTCAGGCCTTCTGTTTTGATTTGAAAAATATTAAAAAGAAAAACCATAAAACTGGGACTGGTTAACTCTATTGATATTAAAAGACGCTCACCCTAAAAATTTTATCTTGGGGAGAGCAACCCCCTCATTGTATGGTTTGGATGAGCGAGAGAGTGACCCGCACCCTAGGTAGAGCCCTCCGGTGCTAGTCCCGACTGATTACCGACTCTTCCGTGCGGGCAAGTCGGTTGGGATAGCATCGGGTATCCTAACAGGTCACGTAAGCGCTCTGATATTTTGTGTGTTCACTTAATAAAATCGACAAGATAATTTGACCGAACTTTCACGGTCTTCAGCTCGCGTCGCGTTGGTGAACCGGGGGTTTGTTTTGTGATCATAGTTTCTCCAGATCTCATCCGCCCTACTCGCAAGATCAAGATGATGGGTAGACGCTCTCTTAGGCAGCCTCTGGCTGCACCGCTTTCGGGCACGTCTACCCAGTCATCTAGGTTGGCCCGCGAGAGCCGAGACCAGCTCCCCGAGCCCGAGTACGACTCCACCCTGTTCCCCCTCGACCCCCTTTCTTTCCGACCTGAGAGACACGAGCCCGAGGAGAGATTGATTGATTTGACAGCACCTGAGTTGGGCTCGTTTGATTTTGCAGACGTCGCCATGGCCGGCAGTTCAGATGATCACTCCCGTCAGCCAGAGCACTTTGTATTAGACCAGGGAGCGATCAACTCCACCCTGATCGCATCACTTAAGACAGTCCAGCAGCAGTTACGCGATCAGGGAGCATTCATGATTGAGATGAGGAGAGAGTTGGAGCGCCTCAGAGCAGAGAGAGATCAGAGCGAGCCTGAGGACGGCCCAGATGCAGAGGCACGAGCCGCAGCAGCAGCAGCAGCCGCCGCCGCAGTGGCAGCCGCCGCGGTAGGAGGACCACCGAGACCGATGCGGGAGTTGCACAACCCCAGATCTACACTGATGCACCATTGGATGGTGGTACCTGCTATCGTGGGGGACTTCAAGTTCCCCCCGAACACCCTGCAGATGCTTCCCCGTTTTCACGGGCTTGCCACCGAGGAGCCCCATCTCCACCTCCAGGAGTTCCTGATGATTTGCAGTACTGTCCACGACCGCCATGTGGACCAGGATACGATTCGGATGATTGTCTTCCCCTTCTCACTAGCAGACAGAGCAGCCACCTGGCTGAAGCATCTGGGGAAGTTCGTCTACACCTGGGAGCAGCTCCGCACCGAGTACTTGACCAAGTACTATCCACTCGGGCGGACGAATGCAGCGAGGGCCCTGATCAGCAACTTGTCCATGCTCCCCAATGAGCAATTTCACGAGGCATGGGAGAGGTTTAGAGAGCTCACGGACAGATGCCCGCACCACGACATCACGAAGCCGAACCTTGTGCAGAGCTTCTTCAGCGGGTTGACACCAGAGCTTCAGGGCCTGGTGAATGCTTCTTGTGGCGGGTCCTATTTCGCCAAGGACCACGACTAGGTCTGGGCCATCTTCGAGGAGATGGCTGAGAATTATATGGTGATGTCCCAGACCCGGTTGTACACACAAAGACCCCAGCCGCAGCAGCCAGGATCCGTACAGTACCAGCGGATAGCACGGGTCGATGCAGGTCCATCTAGTTCGTCCGCAGTCGCAGCAGCACAGGCAGAGTCGTCCGCTGCGGATATGGGTATTATCAGCGAGAAGTTGGACCACATGGAGCTGATAGAGAAGAAGCAGTGCCAGAGCATCGCGCAGATGGATCAGATGGCACAGACTCTGAGCGACATGAAGACCCAGCTCATGTGTCTCCAGGAGGCATAGACGGCTTCACAGCCCCGTCTTCAGTCGCGAGGCGACTCCGGCAGCAGCAGCAGCTCGTCCCAGCGCTCCAGCTCCCTACAGCAGCCTAGACAGGTTCATCTTGTACAGGCGGAGCCGTACCAGCAGCCGCAGCCCACTTACCAGTCCCCACCATCTCCAGACATGCAGATGGTGGTATACCAGCCGGACCAGCCTCTGGCAGTACTCCCGCCAGCCCCCTACGATGCAGAGCCGTTGATGGATGTCAACGGGATTTGGTATGACCGCCCCCAGCCTGGAATACGATGAGACCATCCCGGATTCAGATGGGGGAATGGAGGTACCTGATAAACACGGAGATCGAGAGAGTCTAAAATGGTGTCTCACACAAGGCGGAGACAACCGTCGCTGTGGCGGCTCTCAGATGAAATCCGTATTTAATCAACAATTAACCCACACTAAGATCAATGAATTAGAACTAATGCGGAGTTAAAATTTATTTTTAACTCTACATAAAAGATGTATAGGTGCAAGTATGTAGAGAGTTCGAACACAGGGAACAAGCAGGGTAGTTCAAGCAAAAATGCTAAAGTGTGTGTGTGATGCGTGGGGTGTCAACACTAAGCAAACAAGCAAATGAGTTTTTGTGGGTTTTTAATTTTTTTAATTTTTTTTAATTTTTAATTTTGTATTTTGATTTTTGATTTTCTGATTTTTATATTTTATATTTTATATTTTTTTTATTTCTTTTTCAATATTGGAAAGTAAAGACAATATAATAGAAGGCAAGCTAAAATATTTATAAAAAGGTGCAAAAATACTAAAAAATTCAGAAATAAAATGTTTTTGGTCTTTTTAAGATTTTTTACTGTTTTTGTGATTTTTGGGGGTTTTTCAAGGTGTTTTTGATATTTTTAAATACTGAAATAAAGTTAAACAGTGGAAAAGAAGCTGACTGTGAGTAAAATGAGATTTAAAAATACCAACCAGTAGCTAAAAATTTTCACACTATTTTTAAAATAAAAAGAACAATATAAGGAACAAACAGAAGCTGAGTTTGTGATTTTTGGATTTTTCTACTCTTTTATATATTTTTTTGAAGTTTTTGAGTGTTTTTAAATTTTTAGTGTTTTTCTTTTGATATTTTTAATGATTTTTGGACTGACACTAAAATATGATAAAATAGACACTAGGTAATTTTTTTGGAATTTTTGGAGAGGTTTTAATATTTTTTTGGTATTTTCTAAACTAGACAGTGCACAAAAAGGGTGTTTTGATTTTTAATAAATATGAAAATAAAGTAAAATCAAAAACTAAAATGGTGGCGTCAAAGTACACATATCCAGATGCTTAAGTCTATTTTTGTGAAATTTTTGGGCTTGAAATGATCATTCAAATAAATACAACAAGCATCCAAACATTAAACAGTCCTAGCAGGGGTATATGTGCAATATCTAAAACATCCAAGGGCATACATGCAATTTTCCACAAATATATACACTGAATATTTAATTTCTAGCACTAAAAAGCAATTACAAAAGCCGCCTGGGCTTCTTAGAAATTTTCCCACCAGGGCGCGTGACTTGCACGCGCCTGGGAAGGACTAAAATGCAATATGTCGAAACCCTGGGAGCCTAATTGCAAAATGCCCAAAAAGTTTACACTTGATACTAAAATTTTTGTACTGAAACGAAATACACAAAAGCCCGAGGGTCCCTCTGCAAAATGCCCACACCTCACGTGTACAGGTCACGTGAGGTGACGTGGCTGAGGACCTAAATGCAAATACTGAAAGTACAGGGGTGTTTATGCAAATATTACAAAACTTTTACACTACAGGAAAAAATTTAAATACTAAATATTAAATACAAAAAATGCGAGGGTTGGGATGCAAAATACCCTCGCTCGGGCGCTCCGCAGGTGACGCGTGGCGCGCATCCAACGGCTGGCGGCGATGGGCGATCCAGCGGCGGGGAGCGGGCCACTTATCCACGTGGCAGCACGAGAACGACCGATGACGGTTGGCATTGACGTCTGAGATTAGATCTCAGAAAGAGATCTGACGGTGGACGGGCTTGGAAGATCGGACGGTCGTCACGCAAACTGGAGCTGCGGCTCAATCAGACGGTGGAGAAGCGAGGAGGAAGAACAGGGAAGAAGGCCGGCGGAGGCGAACTTCCCCGACTCCGATCTCGCTCCTCAGGCGATGGATGGGCTCCAAAATGGAGCTGCAGGCTCCTGGAAGGTCCTTCTATGGACTGGATGGCTCGGATTCGCCGGAGGAGCGTCGAGGTGCTGGCGCGAAGGCGGCGGAGCTTTGCGCTCCAGATATCTCCGGCGAGGAATCAAAATGGCCCTCCAGGTGCATTCAAGGGTCTTTGACCTGCAAAAAGTGGTGAAAAGGCCCAGGGCAAATTGCCTGGGCCTCGCGGAGAACCTAATCGATACGCGAGGGAATGTGATCGTCGGTGGCCGGAGGTGCGCTCCGGCGAGGATGCTTGGATGAGCGAAATAAGCGATGGAACGTATAATTTTTTTGGGGTTCTTGAAGCTTAAGCTAACAGGAACTAAATGCAAGGAAGAAATAAGCGGGGGGATGCCCTCGATGGCCGGAGCCAGAGGAGAAAGGGTACCTCGACGCCGGCTGTTGGCGGAGGTGGTGGAGCTTCCCTCGACTTCGCGCGCCTTGGCTGAAGGACTGGCGATGGAGCTGTCACCTCCAGGGAGCTCAGGAGCACGATGATGGCGCTGAAGGGTGGACCAAGGGGACTCAAAATCAAAAGGGAAGAAGGGGTTTCATTTTATGTGGTTTGACTCGTGGTGGCAGGGGTCCAAAGACCAAGATCTCTGGAGCGATTCAGTGATCCACAAACCGATGTTAGATATGGGCGAGCCTCCTCGATCATCGATGATCAAAAGTCAAGAAGGCGCTAGCACGAAATGAGGTGCCTAGCGCCCTCGAAAAAACCGAGAAATCGACCAAAAATAAGCCTCTGACAAGGCCACAGGGGGTAGGTCACCTAGTTGACCAAGGTCAACTAGGGTTTGCGCCTGGTTGGTCCACGTGGACCAACCAGGAAAAACCCTGAATTAATGTTTTGTTAATTCAATTTAAAATAATAAATGGCCGAATTAAATAAAAGTTATAAAATAAAAAATGTTCAAAATTTTATGTAGTATTTTATTCTGATTTTTATTTATTTTTATGACTTATATTTTTACAAGTTACCTTTTTAACCCTATATAGGTATAATACCTATGTATCTTGATATTTTATTTTTATTTAGGTATTTTATTCTTATTATTTTTATTTAGTATTTTATAAAATTATAACATACTTTTATATACATAAATATATTTTTATTTTATTTTTCTGATTTGTTTTGTACATTTAATAAAATACAAGTGTATTGTATATAGGTATACGTGTATGTGTAATACCTATGTAGTCTTTATACAAGTATTTTTATTTTTATTTTTCTTTGCATGTTATTTCAATTTTAATGCACATATATATTATAAGTAATGTTTACAAAATTATTAAAAATAAAAAAAATGAATAAATAATGAATAAAGAATAAATTGAATATTTTATTCAGTATAAGTATACAATAGGTGTCCAAAACTCAACTTTCAGACCGTAGCTCCGCCAAATACGAAACCACCACCATTGGATAGATTATTTTATTCTATATACAATTAAAGGTGAGTTTGCTACATTTGGAGTTGTCAGTTGTGAGATACGGGTCTGGGAAGTTGTCATTCTGGATTTTTATTCAGACCATTACTTTTTATCCGTACATTATTTTTCTGTGAAGTCAATTTTGTATTTTTCTTTATAAAATTATCTACAACTTTCATGTACAAAGTTTCTTTCTTTGATGTATAAAAAGTGGAACCAAAAATAGGTCCCAAAAATGAATAAAGAATGAATAGAATGAATAGGTATTTTGACTGTATTTCTGACCTTATCTCCCCCTACTTTATTCCTTGTCGACCTATTCATCAAGATGCCTAGGTCTCGGAGGTTTTGGGTCATAAAATATTTACAATATTTTATTCTTTTTCTTTTCTTTATTTATTCTATAATTTTGGCCTTAATTACAGTAATTTATACACTGTTTGGATGCACATGCATGAATGCTAAGATGCTTGATTTAAGGCTATTTACAGGTATTTGCTAGGGTTTTTGGTGCCAAAATGATAGAATAAAGATGATGAAATGTGGATTCATCATCCCCCTATACTTTACCTTTGCTAGTCCCTAGCAAACACTTATGCAATAAGTGCAGAAAGAGACGAAAGAAAAGAAAAAGAAGAACTTGGATTATATTTGATTGTCAAACTTGTCTTCACAAAATCAAAGTTTGGAGCTTAAGTCGGACCTTTGGACTTTTAGTGCGGGTGGAACCTTAGTGAGAATCGTGTTTGAAATCCAACAGTCCCTGAGAATCCCAAAACTCTGTCCACGTCTCCTCAATAGCCAGGTCAGAAATACTTCAATTCATACGCAAACCCTTACGACTATGAATCTGACTTGTACAGTGTAAGTGATGGTGGCTCTCCCCAACTAGAATGACAAAGAAACTGACTTCTCCAGTACGACAACCCAATGATTCCCCAATCCAGCAAATCCATCCTCGAGGAGCGGGGTATTCCCTTCTAAGTTCAAGTGGCAACCAACTCAAGAGGAGGGGGTGAAGAGAAGAATGGACGGTAGCCAGTGTAGCTACCTATCCCGGGATGCAAGACCAGTGTAGTCAAGTCATCCTGCTGCAGGCTCACATATTTGACTTTGGAACTCAAGCTTGCTTATTGACTTTGTACGTACTTGCAGGCTTTTTATTTTTGTACATGCCTGAACACACTTTTTTTTTGAAATACTATTCACAGCAGCATTTACATAGGGAGTTTTTCCTCTTGAGCCAGTAGACTATCCCTCTTTTGAAGCTTTATCGCAACCCACAGCCTCCTGTCTTTAGACTTCCTAATCACTGGACGGGTTGGGGTGCACTTCCCTCCCTAGAGGAGGACAAGTGTTTCCACTTGTGTGCGTCTCATTCCGACAAATCCAATCCCCTCACCACTCCAACTAAGCTGAGCCATGTGAAAGGTGCAAGTGTCCAAGTTAGGTCATTATCAACAAGAATCGTGCGTGTGCTCCGAAATACTCTACTTAGGCAGTCAAGAATCCATTGAACCAAGTCTCGTGATCCTCAAAGAATTAAGTCAACTAGACCTGAAGTACCTCAAACTCAATTCCTATAAGGTTCCTGTTATTAGGTAGATTTTAAGGTCCAATCAAGCTCCAATCTCCGTATTTTACTTAGACTCGTTCAACTATCAAACTCAATCCGAAAAAAGGCTCATGCTATGCAATGCAGAATGCAGAAAATATTTTTGTGATGCAATTTTCAAGATTTTGAACTTTTTATGGATTTTTGAAAAGATGATGATGATGCATATGCAATTTTTTTTTTGTATTTTTCAAAAAGATTTTTCAAATGTTTTTGGATTTTAATTTTGCAAATGTTTTTGGGAAATTTTTAAGACACAAAGTTTTGGCTGAAAACTAGGTTAAAAATATGTACATGGGAGTGCTTCTTCATATAAACAAGAAATGGATTTTAAGAATTTACAAGGGTAAGTGATCAATTTTATACATATATATATAGTGAATTTTGGTGTGATGTGTATATTCCTCAAACTGATTTGAAAACAATTTTACACACAATTTTTGAAAACTATAGTCCACAATAGTTTTTACAAACATTTTACACACATTTGAAAATTATTTTGCAAAGGCTTTCAAAACAGTATATATAGGTTTTTCAAATCATTTTTGCAACCATTTTTCAAACCATTTGCAAATCATTTTTCAAACATTTTTATTTCACACAAAGAAAAGAAATTTACAAACCACACATTTTTACACAGGTTGAAAACACGAAACAAAATATTTTCAAAATAGTTTTCAATAGATGTTCACAAAGTTTTTCAAACTATTTTTCGAACAATTTGCAAAAAACATTTTCACCTGATTTATTAATCAGTATCTACAAAAAGAATTTGAGGAATAATCACATCTTTTTATTAAGAACTTTTAATGAATTTTAAAGACTTTTTAGCCATATTTATTAAGAAAATACGAAAGTACGAGTTATGGCTAAAGTATATACGTAGTATATACGACCCCCCTATACTTAGCTTGAGCTATGTCCTCATAGATCGGAGAGAAAAGAGAAGACATAACTCGTACTAAGTATAGGCAAGTCTAAGAAATAAATGAATGAATCAATAAATGAGAAGTTGACCGTCCCCCCTATACTTAGGATCAAATAATCCTAAGTATAGCAGACTGTACACAACGCAGGGAGGGTCAAGGGTGGGAATGAACAGATCATACTCAGATTGTCTCCCCCTATACTTAGGGTAGGATATCCCTAAGTATAGACAAGAAGAGGAGACAATGGAGAGGATCGAGAGGAATAGAATAACTCGGGGTGCACACCCCCCTATACTTAGGACAAAGTACGTCCTAAGTATGGAAAACTGTCTACAAGGGCGGCACCTTTTTGATAGATACAGAAAATAGAAAAGGAAAAGAAGAAAAGAAGAAAAGAAGAAAATAAATCAACAGACAACAGAGTGATATGAACAAATGAATTTGTACAGCGGAAGATGGAATTGATCACCATGTATGAGATGCAGATGATGCGAGTCAAAAGACACATCTCATACCAGAAGAATGGGGGCAACGTCAATGGTCGGTGGATCATGATCAAGATATAGCTTCAAGCGTTGACCATTGACGCGGAAGGTAGAGGAAGATGACGGTTCGGATATGTCGATGCTTCCATTGTTATGTACCTTCCTGACCACATACGGTCCTTTCCACTTGCTCTGCAACTTCCCTGGAAATAATTTTAGCCTGGAATCAAACACCCATACTCTCTGATCTGGCTCAAACTGTTTATGGCTGATATGTGAATCATGCCATGTCTTCACTTTCTCTTTGTACTGTAGGCTGTTGGAAAAGGCTGTATCTCTCAATTCTTCCAGGGCTGCCAATTCTGCTCTTCTCTGGTCTCCTATACTCTCGGGATCTAGAAGCAATTCTGTAACTGCCCAAAAAGATTTGTGCTTGATTTCCACTGGCAAATGGCATGGCTTGCCATAGACGAGACGAAAGGGAGATGTTCCCAATGGATTCTTGAAAGAGGTCCGATAAGCCCACAAGACCGAGTCCAAAAGCTGTGACCAATCCTTTCGGTCTGGGCGGACAACTTTCTGCAAGATAGTCTTTATCTCCCTGTCCGATACTTCGGCAAGTCCATTAGTCTGAGGGTGATAAGGAGTGGCAACCCGATGGTCAATGCCGAACTCATCTGCAAGGGCCCTGACTTTGTCATTGATGAAGTGAGACCCCCCGTCTGAAATCAAGACTCTAGGTACACCGAACCGTGAAATGATATTTTTCCTCAAAAATTTGCAAACGGTTTTAGCATCTGCGGCTCGGGCGGGGATGGCCTCAACCCATCGGCTGACATAATCCACAGCGAGCAAAATATGCTCGAATCCCTGACTCTTAGGAAATGGGCCCATGAAATCAATCCCCCATGCATCAAAAACCTCACAGAAGTGAATGGGTTGCATGGGCATCATGTCTCTCTGTCCGCAGGTTCCCATTTTCTGACAGTCAGTACATCTCTTCACGAACTCATCAGAATCCTTGAAGAGAGTAGGCCACCATAGGCCGGATTGAAGCACCTTTTGTGCTGTTCTTTTTCCAGAATGATGTCCTCCTGCCTCAAGCTTGTGGCAGTATGTGAGGACGCTATGCTGCTCTTCTTGAGGAATGCACCTCCTCCAGATACTATCCCCTCCTTCATGATAAAGGACGGGATCCTCCCAATGGTAAAACTTGGCCTTAGCTAGGAAGGTCTCAAGTTTCTGTCTGGGCCAACCCTGAGGGACCGTCTTGGCAACAAGATAGTTTACAAAGTCAGCATACCATGGGAGTGAGGTGACAGCCAAGATCGCCTCGTCCGGAAATGTCTCAGTGATAGGTGCGCTGGGCTCAGATTCCTCAAGATTCCCCAATCTGGAGAGGTGATCCGCCACCACATTCTTGACTCCAGGCTTGTCCTTAATTTCAATATCAAATTCCTGGAGTAGAAGGATCCATCTGGTGAGACGTGCTTTGGCATCCTTCTTAGCCATTAAGTACCGGATGGCGGTATGATCTGTGTAAATGGTCACTCTAGATCCGAGAATATATGATCTATACTTATCAAGAGCAAAGACTACAGCCAGCATCTCTTTCTCAGTCACAGTGTAATTCCGCTGCGCGGCATCCAAAGTCCGGCTGGCGTAGTGAATGGCGAACGGTAAACCATCCCTCCTCTGTCCAAGCACAGCCCCAACGGCAAAATCTGAGGCATCCGTCATGATCTCGAACGGGAGAGACCAATCGGGTGGCTGAAGGACAGGAGCTGAAACAACCATATTCTTGAGAGTCTCAAAAGATTCAAGACACTTATCATTAACAATAAACTCGGTGTCTTTGGTGAGAAAGTCAGTGAGCGGTCGGGCAATTCGACTGAAGTCCTGAATGAACCGTTGGTAGAAACCGACATGCCCCAGAAAAGACCGTAACTGACGCAAGTTGGACGGCGGATTGAGTTTTCTGATGATATCCACCTTAGCCGGATCGACCTCCATGCCCCTGTTGGAGACGATATGACCAAGGACCGTCCCTTGAGTCATCATGAAATGACTCTTCTCCCAGGATAAGACAAGGTTGACCTCAATGCAGCGCTTCAACACACGGTCTAGGCAGTCAAGACAAGTGTCGAACTCGTCGCCATAGACCGAGAAGTCATCCATGAAGACCTCTAAACAGTCATCCACCATGTCCGAGAAGATGGACAACATGCACCTTTGGAATGTCGCCGGAGCGTTACATAGACCAAAGGGCATCCGTCTGAAAGCACACGTTCCAAACGGACAGGTGAATGTTGTTTTCTCCTGGTCTTCGGGCGCAATGGCCACTTGATTATATCCAGAGTACCCATCAAGAAAGCAGTAATGACTCTTCCCGGCTAACCGCTCGATAATCTGATCAATGAAGGGAAGCGGGAAGTGATCCTTCTTGGTGGCCTCATTCAATCGTCTGTAGTCCACACAGACCCTCCAAGAAGTTGGTACTCTGGTAGCGATCTCCTCTCCAGACTCATTGACAACTGTAGTGATACCCGTCTTCTTAGGTACCACATGTAGCGGACTTACCCATTTGGAGTCGGAGATGGGATAGATAAAATCGGCGCTCCACCACTTGGAAATTTCTTTCATAACTACGTCTCGAAGATTCGGGTTCAGCCGTCGTTGGAACTCACGCGACGACTTAGCGTTATCTTCAAGATAGATGTGGTGGGAGCAAAGATTTGGGCTCAGCCCCTGGAGATCAGCTATACTCCAACCGATTGCCTTGCGGTTTCTTTCAAGAACCTCCATCAGACGAGATTCTTGCTCTCCAGTCAAATCTGCTGAGATAATGACTGGGTGCATTTCTGGCTCTCCAGCAAGGAATCTGTACTTCATCGACTGCGGTAGAGGTTTCCGTTCTGGACAACTGGGAGGTGGCAGATCTGGCTTCTGATATATCTGTGTAAATGCGACCAGGTCTGCATGGGAGAACTCTCGCTCTGCATGAATTTCTGACGAAGGGCGGCCTGATGTATCATCAATAAACTGCACTGGCTCGCATTCTGTCATGGTTGCTGGCTCAGAAGGAATCAGACAAGGCAAATAATCATTAAAGTCATCCCAGTCAATGTCTGAATCCGAGGGATCAGAAGACGATGAGCAAGATTGAAATTCCTCAGCACCACTCATCACAACACTGTCAGCCTCAGAGATATCCTCATCCAGGGATGTGCTCTCCCGGCTCTCGACCGCCATGAGCTTGAGATACAGTGAATCTGTAGGCAAGGCGAGGGTCGGTGCTACGGGATCTTTCCAGTTGGATTCATCATCAGTCATCTCAAAATCACAAACCTGGTGGATGTCTAGCTCCTCCTCTGTCATCTGCTCGGCTTCGCTGGACTGTTCTGAGCATTCTGCCTCTCTGGCTCTGATCTCTTCGATCGTCTCTATTTGTATGGTTTCGCCCTCTACGCGAAAACATACCTTCCCGCTATCGTGGTCGGTCACCGCCTTGGCTGTGGCCAAGAATGGACGTCCGAGAATGATGGGGGCATCAGTTACCGACTCAGGGATCTCCATGTCCAACACAACGAAGTCCACGGGGAATTTCAGGACCTGAATGGTAACGACCACGTCTTTCAATAACCCCTTCGGCCTCTTAATCGACCTATCAGCAAACTGAAGGACGGTTCTGCTTCGAAGAAGTGGGCCAAACTCAAACTGCTTGAGTAAGGCTGCCGGAAGGAGGTTAATTGAAGAGCCGCTGTCTAATAGAGTACGATCAAACTGTTGCTCTTGAATCTCGCATCTGACATAGGGAGCTCCTGCGTCTGGTCGCTTGGCTGGCAATGTTTTCTGAATGGCGCAGCAAGTGTCATGAGTGAGCATATGGATTTGATCTCTGTGCCTCTTCTTCCTTCTGACAGTAGTTGTTTCTTTCAAATTCTTCTTGAAGAAGGGGATATGCTCAAATGCTTCCCGTAGAGTCAGCTGAATATGAAATCTGTCAATCATTTCGTTGCCGAACTCCACCTGTTGGCTCTTTTTTGGATTTTCTTTTTTATTCCCCTTCGCTCGGCGGAGCGCCTCAGGGAAGGGGATGGTAGGGGCCTCCTCAGATGGAGGACTAGGAATCGGTCCCTGAGCCTGTGAAGACGGAGAATCCATACAATAATCATCATTCAACACATATGGATCCGCAATTTGAACAGAAACCTTTCCTTTATTCATATTTTTGTTTTTGTTTTTGTTCCCACAGTCTCTAGATACAAAATGTGGCAACATCACAGATGGCTCAACAAAAGTGGATGTGGTGGCCTCAGTACCACCACTAGCACCTGTCTTTGCGGCATTAGCACCGCGCTCTGGTTCATCATCCAAAATGGTGGCCTCAGCACCACCGTCTGCATCTGGCATCACAACGGCATCAGTACCGTTGTCCTGGACTCCATCATTGGTGGCATCAGCACCACCGTCTTCAACATCATCATTAGCGGCATCAGCACCGCTAGTCTGCTCCTCTGGCGCTCCTGATTCAGCATCTGGCTGTTGCTCAGAAGAGGCACCGCCGGTTGGCATCCTACCGCTCCTAGTAGTCACAAAATTAGCATCATTCAAAGAATAAGACATATCATTCAAATCGTCACTAGGAGAGGTATCCTCTGTGAACTCTACCTGCTCAGATTTTCTTTTTAAATTATTAGGATTAGGTTCGATCTGAGCGGGTATGGCGGCTTTGCCTTTGATGATGTCCCGCATTTCCTGCTGGAACTCATCCATTTCTTGCCTGAAAGATGCTCGCTGTTCAGATAGCAAGCGGGCAAGATCATCAAGAGCAGGGTTCTCAAAGGCTGGACCCTGAGAACCGGACGTCTGTCCCTGCTGGAAATGGGGCTGCTGCTGGGGTTGTTGCTGATATTGGGGGGGAGGTTGGGGCATAGGAATGCTGAGGCGGCTGACGCTGCCTCCACTGTTGTCCCTGATAGGCGGGACGAGGACCACTCTGGTATTGTTGTGGCTGGGCATACTGGGGTTGCTGGTTGTACTGATGGGGCTGGCTGCTCTGCTGTCCTTGAGCAGGGGGATGCTGTTGGGATGAGGAACCACCATTACCCCAACGGAATCCGGGATGATCCCTACGAATTGCGGGCTGAGGATATCGGTCATACCAAATCCCGTTGACTTCCATCAACGGTTCCTGCTCGAAGGAAGGTGGAGGAAGAACTGCCAGTGGCTGCTCCGGCTGATACACCACCATCTGTGTCTCCTGAGATGGCGGTTGCTCTGGATGGTACTGCAACAATGGAACCGGCTCCGCCTGGATATGGTTCACCTGGCGGAATGAGGTGGAGGCCTGGTTGGGATTGTTGCTGCTGGAAGCACCCTGTGACCTGGGAGGCTGTTGTGAATGGGCCTGTGCCTCCTGAATACAGAGAATTTGAGTTTTCAGGTCACTCATTGTCTTGGTGAGAAGGTCCATCTGGGCTAGACCTTGGTTCTTCTTCTTTTCGAGGATCTCCATGCGGTCCAGCTTTTCACTGATAATGCCCATGTCGGCTGCTGCTGATTCGGCTTGTGCTGCGGCTACCGACGTTGCGCTGGGACCGGCATCGATGCGAGCGATCCTCTGAAATGATCCCGCTCCTTGCGGGGGCTTTTGCTGTGTGTAGACTCTGGCTTGGGTCATCACTGTAGAGTTTTCTGCCATACCTTCGTAGATGGCACATACATCGTCTTCACCTTTAGAGAAATATGATCCACCGCAAGAGGCGTTCACAAGCCCCTGCAGCTCCGGTGTCAGCCCACAGAAGAAACTCTGCACCAGGTGGGGCTTGGAGATATCGTGATGTGGACACCGGTCTATGAGCTCTCTGAATCGATCCCATGCTTCATGGAACTGTTCATTTGGGATCATGACGAAGTTGCTGATCATGGCTCGAGCTGCATTGGTCCGGCCGAGGGGATAGTATTTCTTCAAATATATGGACCGGAGATCTGCCCAAGTATCGACGAATCGCCCTAGATGCTTGAGCCAATATGCGGCTCGATCAACCAATGAGAACGGGAAGGCGATCATCCTGATAGTGTCCTCGGTCAACAACCGATCGTGGATGGTGCTGCATATCATTTCGAACTCTTGGAGATGGAGGTGCGGCTCTTCGGTCGGCAGCCCATGGAACTTGGGAAGAAGCTGAATCGTGTGGTGCCGAAGCTCGAAGTCTTCGTGGATTGGCGGGAGTCTGATCCACCGGTGAGTGAGGGACGAAGCTGGGTTGTGCAGTTCCCTCATGATGGTCTGTGGCGGTCGCTCACCGTCTGGATCGCCTCCTCCTGCGTCAGGTCCTCCTCCTTCTCCGCCACTGCCTCCTCCAGGTCGGTTCTCTCTCAGCTGTGCGATCTCTCTCATAAGGTCACCCATGAAAGTGCCCTGGTCTCGGATCTGCCTCTGCATAGTCTCCAGGGACGCTAGCAAGGAATTGTTGATGGCCACTTGGTCAATAATGAACGGAGGATGGTCGTGGTCATCTGGGTGCTCGCCTCTGTCTGCCATTGCTGGATTCTCTGAAAATGCAAAAGAGGCCATTTCAGGTGCTGTTGAATGAGCAGAACTCTGTGATGCACTGAATTCTGACACAATTGGACTGAGGGAAGGAGAATGGGAAGGGTGGTCGAGGGGGAACAGGGTGGATGTAAACTCGGGCTCGGAGAGCGGACTCTCCGAGGCATTCCTAGATGAGTAAGGAGGAGTGCTAGATAGCGGTGCCGACAAGGTCGGCCTAAGAGATCTCCGTCCCATCATCTTGATTATTTGGGAAGAGCAGGATAAATGCAAGAGAAGAAGAAGATGAGATGCAACAAAATTGTGCACAATCGTGCGGTGTTTTTGATCTTGACCTAAATAAATCTAACAATCAAACGCAAAGCAAGGGTAAGTTCACCAACTCAACTCGTGAAGCCGTGAAGGTTCGGCTTTTATCTTGTCAGTTTTAGCTTGTTTTCAGGTATTTATCTTTTCACGAGTCCTTAGAGCGCTACGCCTATAGGAGAGAGAGTACTGCCAGGAAAGTGTCCCCGTACTTGTCCTCCTCCTGTGTAACCTGTAACTTGCGCTTTTTGAGGTCCTTGTAACCCTTCCTGGATCCCTACTCAGCCAAAGAAATAGAGGGAGGAAGCCGATAGGCGAAACCGATACTTCAGACCTCGCACGCAACGGAATCACCCGTGAGCGTACAAGATCCTACTCGGACGCAGCCGGTGAGACAGACACACCCGTGAAGGCGTGGCCTAAGCTCGGTACTTCGGACAAGGTCAGTGCTCTCACAATAGAGAGTCACCAATGGCGACCAAGTCCTACTCGACTACGTACGATAGTAGCGCCAATACTTCGGAAATCCAGGTGATACACAAGGCAGCCACAAGTTGGGTTTTGGGCTCTAATCCTTACGAAGCGCTCACCTCACTTGGAAGGAGACCTTCCCATGCAACCTGAAGACAAGTGAGGGTGTTACTCTCCCCAAGCAATGAATCCAATTACCAATTTTATTTTGGTCAAGTTTTCTTTAGCAGTCCCTTTTTTAATTTTTTTTGGTGTTATCGCTTCTTTTGAGTCAATTCAAACAAGCGCCTAACGGTTTTTGTATTTTTCCTTTATCCTACTTTGTTCCAAAAACAGAGGGAGAATAGAGTCGGAAAAGCCGTGCAAGTCGACACCAAGGTGGAAATCTCACCTTTGTGCCTAGATGATGCGTGCAAAGTAAGAGGACTTACAGCGAATCCCAGCTCTCTCCATGCGGGATGCAAAGCAGAATTTTTAAACCTATGCTATATGGCGAAATGCAAGCGGAAATCGTCCTAGAACAGGCAGTTGCTAGCGTGAAGAACCACAAGCTAACTAATAACTCCTAATCCGAGTGTCCGATCTAGGCTCACCCCTCCTCTGCCCAACACATTTGGGGTAGGAGAAAGCGCTTGTTCGGGTGTGAGCTCGCGGCGCGTGGATTTGGAAGCTACTAGCTAACTGTTTAATTAGTCTAAGTCCAAATACGAATCTATAGGAGCATGCAAATATAATTAGGTATTTGGACCTATTCTAATCGAGTCAAGCAGACCTAGAACTAAGAGCTCAATCCACAAAAGAAAGTGAAAAATGAAAACAAAACCGGAAAATGACAGCGATAAAAACGCGATAAAAATCCGCGGTGAGCCCCCGGGTGAACAAACACCCGGAAATTAGGCCCGAATGTCTAAGTGTCCAAGTCCAAGTGTACCTGTATTATTACAAATTAAATGAATCACTCTCTCACCAAAAATAATTGAAAACTAATCTAATCACTCTCTCTCTCACTCCTTGCTCTCTCCTGCCGGCTTGGCTAAGAATAGCCGGCTCCGCTTCCCAAGGTTGCGTCGGGTCACCTAAGCGATCCGCCTTGCTCCGCGGTCCCCTCGCAAGAAGACAAAGAAGAGTGGTCAGATAGCTCAACAAGATATATCAAAATGTAAGAGATGGAAAATGCTATGATAATAATCACACAATCAATCAAACAAAATATGAACTACTCGCTGTTGCTCCCCGGCAACGGCGCCATTTGATAAACACGGAGATCGAGAGAGTCTAAAATGGTGTCTCATACAAGGCGGAGACAACCGTCGCTGTGGCGGCTCTCAGATGAAATCCGTATTTAATCAACAATTAACCCACACTAAGATCAATGAATTAGAACTAATGCGGAGTTAAAATTTATTTTTAACTCTACATAAAAGATGTATAGGTGCAAGTATGTAGAGAGTTCGAACACAGGGAACAAGCAGGGTAGTTCAAGCAAAAATGCTAAAGTGTGTGTGTGATGCGTGGGGTGTCTACACTAAGCAAACAAGCAAATGAGTTTTTGTGGGTTTTTAATTTTTTTTAATTTTTTTTTAATTTTTAATTTTGTATTTTGATTTTTGATTTTCTGATTTTTATATTTTATATTTTATATTTTTTTATTTCTTTTTCAATATTGGAAAGTAAAGACAATATAATAGAAGGCAAGCTAAAATATTTATAAAAAGGTGCAAAAATACTCAAAAATTCAGAAATAAAATGTTTTTGGTCTTTTTAAGATTTTTTACTGTTTTTGTGATTTTTGGGGGTTTTCAAGGTGTTTTTGATATTTTTAAATACTGAAATAAAGTTAAACAGTGGAAAAGAAGCTGACTGTGAGTAAAATGAGATTTAAAAATACCAACCAGTAGCTAAAAATTTTCACACTATTTTTAAAATAAAAAGAACAATATAAGGAACAAACAGAAGCTGAGTTTGTGATTTTTGGATTTTCTACTCTTTTATATATTTTTTCGAAGTTTTTGAGTGTTTTTAATTTTTTAGTGTTTTTCTTTTGAGATTTTTAATGATTTTTGGACTGACACTAAAATATGATAAAATAGACACTAGGTAATTTTTTTGGAATTTTTGGAGAGGTTTTAATATTTTTTTGGTATTTTCTAAACTAGACAGTGCACAAAAAGGGTGTTTTTTATTTTTAATAAATATGAACATAAAGTAAAATCAAAAACTAAAATGGTGGCGTCAAAGTACACATATCCAGATGCTTAAGTCTATTTTTGTGAAATTTTTGGGCTCGAAATGATCATTCAAATAAATACAACAAGCATCCAAACATTAAACAGTCCTGGCAGGGGTATATGTGCAATATCTAAAACATCCAAGGGCATACATGCAATTTTCCACAAATATATACACTGAATATTTAATTTCTAGCACTAAAAAGCAATTACAAAAGCCTCCTGGGCTTCTTAGAAATTTTCCCACCAGGGCGCGTGACTTGCACGCGCCTGGGAAGGACTAAAATGCAATATGTCGAAACCCCGGGAGCCTAATTGCAAAATGCCCAAAAAGTTTACACTTGATACTAAAATTTTTGTACTGAAACGAAATACACAAAAGCCCGAGGGTCCCTCTGCAAAATGCCCACACCTCACGTGTACAGGTCACGTGAGGTGACGTGGCTGAGGACCTAAATGCAAATACTGAAAGTACGGGGGTGTTTATGCAAATATTACAAAACTTTTACACTACAGGCAAAAATTTAAATACTAAATATTAAATACAAAAAATGCGAGGGTTGGGATGCAAAATACCCTCGCTCGGGCGCTCCGCAGGTGACGCGTGGCGCGCATCCAACGGCTGGCGGCGATGGGCGATCCAGCGGCGGGGAGCGGGCCACTTATCCACGTGGCAGCACGAGAACGGCCGATGACGGTTGGCGTTGACGTCTGAGATTAGATCTCAGAAAGAGATCTGACGGTGGACGGGCTTGGAAGATCGGACGGTCGTCACGCGAACTGGAGCTGCGGCTCAATCGGACGGTGGAGAAGCGAGGAGGAAGAACAGGGAAGAAGGCCGGCGGAGGCGAACTTCCCCGACTCCGATCTCGCTCCTCAGGCGATGGATGGGCTCCAAAATGGAGCTGCAGGCTCCTGGAAGGTCCTTCTATGGACTGGATGGCTCGGATTCGCCGGAGGAGCGTCGAGGTGCTGGCGCGAAGGCGGCGGAGCTTTGCGCTCCAGATATCTCCGGCGAGGAATCAAAATGGCCCTCCAGGTGCGTTCAAGGGTCTTTGACCTGCAAAAAGTGGTGAAAAGGCCCAGGGCAAATTGCCTGGGCCTCGCGGAGAACCTAATCGATACGCGAGGGAATGTGATCGTCGGTGGCCGGAGGTGCGCTCCGGCGAGGATGCTTGGATGAGCGAAATAAGCGATGGAACGTATAATTTTTTGGGGTTTTTGAAGCTTAAGCTAACAGGAACTAAATGCAAGGAAGAAATAAGCGGGGGGATGCCCTCGATGGCCGGAGCCAGAGGAGAAAGGGTACCTCGACGCCGGCTGTTGGCGGAGGTGGTGGAGCTTCCCTCGACTTCGCGCGCCTTGGCTGAAGGACTGGCG
The DNA here is from genome assembly GCA_037367405.1 of Ottelia alismoides. NCBI lineage: Eukaryota > Viridiplantae > Streptophyta > Magnoliopsida > Alismatales > Hydrocharitaceae > Ottelia > Ottelia alismoides. The sequence goes on from JAZKJV010001572.1 coordinate 80,980, forward strand.
ATGGAGCTGTCACCTCCAGGGAGCTCAGGAGCACGATGATGGCGCTGAAGGGTGGACCAAGGGGACTCAAAATCAAAAGGGAAGAAGGGGTTTCATTTTATGTGGTTTGACTCGTGGTGGCAGGGGTCCAAAGACCAAGATCTCTGGAGCGATTCAGTGATCCACAAACCGATGTTAGATATGGGCGAGCCTCCTCGATCATCGATGATCAAAAGTCAAGAAGGCGCTAGCACGAAATGAGGTGCCTAGCGCCCTCGAAAAAACCGAGAAATCGACCAAAAATAAGCCTCTGACAAGGCCACAGGGGGTAGGTCACCTAGTTGACCAAGGTCAACTAGGGTTTGCGCCTGGTTGGTCCACGTGGACCAACCAGGAAAAACCCTGAATTAATATTTTGTTAATTCAATTTAAAATAATAAATGGCCGAATTAAATAAAAGTTATAAAATAAAAAATGTTCAAAATTTTATGTAGTATTTTATTCTGATTTTTATTTATTTTTATGACTTATATTTTTACAAGTTACCTTTTTAACCCTATATAGGTATAATACCTATGTATCTTGATATTTTATTTTTATTTAGGTATTTTATTCTTATTATTTTTATTTAGTATTTTATAAAATTATAACATACTTTTATATACATAAATATATTTTTATTTTATTTTTCTGATTTGTTTTGTACATTTAATAAAATACAAGTGTATTGTATATAGGTATACGTGTATGTGTAATACCTATGTAGTCTTTATACAAGTATTTTTATTTTTATTTTTCTTTGCATGTTATTTCAATTTTAATACACATATATATTATAAGTAATATTTACAAAATTATTAAAAATAAAAAAAAATGAATAAATAATGAATAAAGAATAAATTGAATATTTTATTCAGTACAAGTATACAATAGGGGTCCAAAACTCAACTTTCAGACCGTAGCTCCGCCAAATACGAAACCACCACCATTGGATAGATTATTTTATTCTATATACAATTAAATGTGAGTTTGCTACATTTGGAGTTGTCAGTTGTGAGATACGGGTCTGGGAAGTTGGCATTCTGGATTTTTATTCAGACCATTACTTTTTATCCGTACATTATTTTTCTGTGAAGTCAATTTTGTATTTTTCTTTATAAAATTATCTACAACTTTCATGTACAAAGTTTCTTTCTTTGATGTATAAAAAGTGGAACCAAAAATAGGTCCCAAAAATGAATAAAGAATGAATAGAATGAATAGGTATTTTGACTGTATTTCTGACCTTATCTCCCCCTACTTTATTCCTTGTCGACCTATTCATCAAGATGCCTAGGTCTCGGAGGTTTTGGGTCATAAAATATTTACAATATTTTATTCTTTTTCTTTTCTTTATTTATTCTATAATTTTGGCCTTAATTACAGTAATTTATACACTGTTTGGATGCACATGCATGAATGCTAAGATGCTTGATTTAAGGCTATTTACAGGTATTTGCTAGGGTTTTTGGTGCCAAAATGATAGAATAAAGATGATGAAATGTGGATTCATCAGTACCCAGCCCCAGCAGCAGCCAGCCGGTCAGGGAGGGCAGTATGGCCAGCAGAGGGATCACCAGCCGCAGCAGCAGCCCCCAGCCTACCAGTCACACCAGCAGTCGTCCTTCGGTCCTCGTCCCTATCAGCAGCAGGGACAGTCGTGGAGACGTGAGAAGCAGGCTCACCCAGCATACCAGCAGCATCCCTCTTCCTACCCCTCTCAGCAGCACCACCAGCAGTTCCAGCAGCCTCAGCACCAAAGAGGCTACCCGTCGGGCTCCCATGAGAGCCCCGCCTTGGATGACGTCGCCCGCCTCCTCACGGATCAGCAGGCCACATTTAGACGGGAGATGGACGAGTTCCGCCAGGACATGCGGGACCTGGTGAGAGGGAAGGCCGCCATTCCTGCACAGATCGAGCCGAACCCGAACAACCTCAAGAGGAAGTCTGAGTAGGTAGTTTCTACTGAGCATGCCACTCCTAGTGACCCATTTGTTAATACATCTTCAGATCTATTTGATGCTGATTTTGTTACACTTAGGAGCGGTAGGACCCCAGCAGGCGGCGGCGCCTCGTCTGAACTTCACCACAAGGATACTTCAGAGGCGCCACCTGAGGAGGAGGAGAGCGGTACTGAGGCCGCTCCAGATGATGACGGTGGCACTGAGGTCACCAATGATGCTGATTCCACCGACGGCACTGAGATCGCCGCTTCACCAGTCCGAGGAGGTGGTACTGACGCCACCCGTTTAGCCGAGCCAGCCCGCGGTACTGATGCCGCGAGACGTCCAGCAGCAGCAGCAGAAGAGTCAGCCCATGGTGGTACTGAGGCCACCGGTGTTCGTCGTGATAGAGATGTTGTCTTTCCTTCAGTTCATGTACCTCAGAACACTGTTGTGAATAAAGGAAAAGGTTTAGTTTCTTCTGGTCCCACTGTGGTGCTTGATGTATGTGTGGATCTGGCCGTCGAGCCGTCTAGGCCTTTTCCTAGTCCTTCTTCTGCGAAGGACCCTGTGATCCCCTTCCCTAGAGCCCTTCAGATGGGGAAGGGGAAGAAAAAAGAAAAAGATCCAAAAAAGAGAGAGCTTGAGGAGTTCAGCCAGAGCATGATAGACCGATTCCACATCCAGCTGACCCTCCAGGAGGCTTTGCAGCACATCCCCCTTCTCCAGCGATCTTTGAGAGACAGGACCACAGTCAGGAGGAGGAGGAGGAACCACACTTCAGAGATACATGTGTTGACGAAAGCCACGTGTTTTGCGATCCAGAACCGTCTGCCAGCCAAGAGGCCAGATTCAGGGGCCCCGTATGTCAGATGCCAGATCAGTGAGCAGAGGTTCGACCGTACTCTACTAGATAGCGGATCATCGATCAACCTTCTTCCGGCAGCCCTTCTCGACCGCTTCGAGTTGGGCACTCTTCGACAGAGCAGGACAGTCCTTCAGTTTGCTGATCGATCTGTCAAGAGGCCGAAGGGGTTGTTACGAGACGTTATCGTCACGATTCAGGGCCTGAAATTCCCTGTGGACTTCGTAGTGTTGGACATGGAGATCCCTGAGTCAGTGACCGATACCCCCATCATCCTCGATCGTCCGTTCTTGGCCACAGCCAAGGCGATGACTGATCATGATAGCGGGAAGGTGTACTTTTGCGTCGAGGGCGAGAGTATACAAATAGAGACGGTCGAGGACTACAGAGCTAGAGAGAGAGCATGCTCAGAGGCTAGTACCGATTCAGAGCAGCTGACAGACGCAGAGCCAGACATCCACCAGGACTGTGATTTTGTGATCACAGACGACGAGGCAGCATGGGCAGATCCTGCAGCACAGGCCATCCTCTCATTTTCAGATACAGCTGATGCCGAGATGATAGCAGAGGAGAGTCTGGAGAGCACATCCCTGGTTCAGGATACCATTGAGGCAGCAGAGCCGGTCCTTGATCGCGACATAGATTTCAGTGATGGTGGTGCTGAGGCCACCTTACCTTACGGTGGTACTGATGCCACCGCGGTTGATACAGATCCCTCAGATTCAGAGTCTGATTGGGCAGATTGCTATGATCAGATGCCAGACCTGAGTCCCCCTGAGCCTACAGATGAGGAGGAGGTAGATGCAGAGCAGATCAGAGACAACACAGTTGAGCAGCCTTCTCCCGATACAGTTTGCGAGAGTTCGCTTTCTTTCTCCCAGGCAGACTTGGCAGACTTAGCAGCATTCACTCATTTCCTTCCGCAGCCAGATTTGCCAGCACCCAGCATTCCAGAGCTGAAGCCGCTCCCTACTTCGCTGAAGTATCGATTCCTTGCGGGCGAGCCAGAGATGTACCCAGTCATCATCTCCGCCGATCTGACTGGAGAGCAGGAATCCCGTTTGATGGGGGTTCTTGAAAAGAACCGCAAGGCAATCGGATGGAGCGTAGCAGATCTCCATGGGATTAGTCCATCAGTGTGCTCCCACCATATCTATCTCGAGGAGGGGGCGAAGCCGTCGCGTGAGTTCCAGCGGCGACTGAACCCCAACCTTAGAGAGGTCGTGATGAAGGAAATATCGAAATGGTGGAGTGCAGATTTTATTTATCCCATTTCCGACTCCAAGTGGGTTAGCCCCTTGCATGTGTTTCCCAAGAAGACGGGCATCACGACTGTGATCAGTGAGTCGGGAGAGGAGATTGCTACACGAGTACCCACCTCTTGGAGGGTCTGTGTTGACTACAGGAGACTCAACCAGGCCACCAAGAAGGACCATTTCCCCCTGCCTTTTATTGACCAGATCATTGAGAGACTGGCAGGGAAGAGCCATTATTGCTTCCTGGATGGGTACTCGGGCTACAACCAAGTGGCCATCGCTCCTGAGGATCAGGAGAAGACCACCTTTACCTGTCCCTTCGGCACATATGCTTTTCGACGCATGCCATTTGGGCTATGCAATGCCCCTGCGACTTTTCAGAGGTGCATGTTGTCGATCTTTTCGGACATGGTAGGGGAGTGTTTGGAGGTCTTCATGGACGATTTCTTGGTCTATGGCGACGGATTCGACTCCTGTCTTGACTGCCTAGACCGAGTACTCCAGCGATGTATCGAGTATCATTTGGTTTTATCTTGGGAGAAGAGTCACTTCATGGTGACTCAAGGGACGGTGCTTGGCCACATCATCTCCAACAGGGGCATGGAGGTTGATCCGGCCAAGGTGGATGTCATTAGAAAACTCGCACCGCCGTCCAATTTGAGGCAGCTACGGTCATTTCTGGGGCACGTTGGATTTTACAGGAGATTTATTCAGGATTTTAGCAAGATTGCCCGGCCGTTGACTGACCTCTTGACGAAAGACACCGAGTTCCTTGTCGATGACAAGTCTCTTTCGTCCTTTACGACTCTCCAGCAGTGTGTCATTGAGGCTCCTGTCCTCCAGCCGCCTGATTGGTCTCTCCCATTCGAGATCATGACGGATGCCTCCGATTTTGCCGTAGGGGCAGTGCTGGGACAGAGGAGGGATGGAGTTCCATTTGCCATTCACTACGCTAGCCGCACATTAGATTCCGCCCAGCGGAATTACACGGTCACAGAGAAGGAGATGCTAGCCGTAGTGTTCGCCCTAGATAAGTTCAGATCGTATATCATTAGATCTAGAGTGACTTTGTACACAGATCACACCGCCATCAGGTACCTCATGGCAAAGAAGGATGCCAAGGCCAGACTGACTAGATGGATCCTTCTACTCCAGGAGTTCGACATTGAGATCAAGGATAAGCTTGGAGTCAAGAATGTGATGGCGGATCATCTCTCCCGTTTAGAGCAGCCTGAGGAGTCTGAGCAGATTGATCCTATTAGAGATACCTTCCCAGATGAGGCGATCCTTGCTATCGCCTCACTCCCGTGGTACGCCGATATTGTGAACTTTCTCGTTGCTGGGAAAGTCCCACAAGATTGGCCCAGGCAGAGGCTTGAGACCTTCCTTGCGAAGGCCAAGTCCTACCATTGGGAGGATCCCATCCTTTACCACGAAGGAGGGGATAGCGTCTGGCGTCGGTGTATTCCTCAGGAGGAACACCATAGCGTCCTCACTTACTGCCACAAGCTTGAGGCAGGAGGACATCATTCTGGGAGGAGAACGGCACAGAAAGTGCTCCAATCCGGCTTGTGGTGGCCTACCCTCTTCAAGGACTCGGATGAGTTCGTGAAGAGGTGTACTGACTGTCAGAGGATGGGCACTTGCGGACAGCGTGATATGATGCCGATGCAGCCCATTCACTTCTGTGAGGTTTTTGACGCATGGGGCATCGATTTCATGGGTCCATTCCCTAAGAGTCAGGGATTTGAGTACATTCTGTTGGCCGTAGATTATGTTAGTCGTTGGGTGGAGGCTATCCCCGCCCGAGCCGCTGATGCGAGGACAGTTTGCAGATTTTTGAGGAAGCATATCATCACGCGGTTCGGGGTTCCACGAGTTCTGATTTCTGATGGGGGATCTCACTTCATCAACGACCAGGTAAAGGCCCTTGCTAGCGAGTTCGGTATATACCATCATGTTGCCACACCTTATCATCCACAGACGAATGGTCTAGCCGAGGTGTCGAATAGGGAGATCAAGACGATATTGCAGAAAGTCGTCCGCCCTGACCGAAAGGATTGGTCACAGCTTTTGGACTCAGTCTTGTGGGCATACAGGACGTCTTTCAAGACACCATTGGGCACATCTCCCTTTCGCCTCGTATATGGCAAGCCGTGCCATTTACCTGTTGAGCTGAGGCACAAGTCACTTTGGGCAGTCACAGATATTCTTATGGATCCAGATGGTATGGGAGACCAGAGGAGGGCAGAGTTAGCTGCCCTAGAGGAGCTCAGAGATTCAGCTTTCTCAAACAGCCTACATTATAAGGAGAAAGTGAAGGAGGGGCATGATTCTCATATCAGCCACAAGCATTTTGAGATTGGACAGAGAGTATGGCTGTTTGATGCGAGGCTACGATTATTTCCAGGGAAGCTACAGAGCAAATGGAAGGGACCCTACTTGGTTAGAAAGGTACACGACAACGGTAGCATTGGCATATCTGAGTTGTCTTCTGAGAATACCTTTCGAGTGAACGGCCAGCGACTCAAGCCATTTCTAGATCATGAGCCGCGGGTCGCTGATCTTGCCCCTATTCATTTTGCGTGAGATGTGGTCTTTGACTCACATCTAATGCATCTCACGCCTGAGTTTCACTGATCTTCCGCCTTGTATAGATCCATATGTCCATATCGCTACATTCTTTAGTCCCACATCCCTTTCTTCATCATGTGATTATGCTATACTTAGGGTATACTTTACCCTAAGTATAGGGGGGATGTGAGACCTTTTGGGTATTTCTTTTGTTTCTGTCTACCCCTGTTTTTGTTGCCTATACTTAGGGATATTTCACCCTAAGTATAGGGGGGTTAGACCCTGTACATTCTCCACTCAGTTTTCCCGTTGTGTACAGCCTGCTATACTTAGGATTATTTGATCCTAAGTATAGGGGGAAGACCCGAGACCCTTTTGACTTTTTCATTTCATTCTTCTTCTTTGTATATAGCCTTCCTATTCACTTCCCTATACCTAGCACGAGTTATGTCTTCTTCATCGCTCTTGACTCTGAGGACATCGTTCGAGCTAAGTATAGGGGTGTGTGTATATATTTCATATATACTTTAGCCATAACTCGTACTTTGTGTGAGTGTGTTAATAAATAAAATGGCTAAACACCACAAAAATTAAAAATTTTCATGTACATAATCTTCTTTTATTTGCACATAAATAGCTAGTGTACAAAATATTTTTGTAAAAATGATTTCAAAAATCTTTTGTGTAAAGCTTGTGTAAATATTTTTTGTATCAAAATTATGTATATAGTACAAAATTTTTCCAAAATGTTTTGAAAATCAAAAGTTTGCAAAAATCTTGTGTAAATGTATGTAAATATCTTTTTGCAAAACTTGCACTTCATGCATCATCCATTCATGATTTCAAAACATTTTTCAAAAATTTTGCATGATTGTAAAATTTGTGTAAATAAGCATCTCTTGTACATATGTATATAGTTTTTCTGGATGATAGTTGACATTTAAACTAGCCTGGAATCAAATTGAGAAATGGAGCTTGATTAAGATCTTAATCCACCTAATTTATAAGAGGAACCTTATAGGGCTTAGGTTTAAGGCTTTTCAGGACCATGGTGACTTAATTCTTTGAGTCCACTAGGCTATGATCACATGTCATCTCAATGAGCCTAAGTAGAGCACTTAACAACAACACATGACTCATATAGACAATGGCTTTACTTGGACACCAGCACTATGCACCGAGCTCTCTACGGATGAGGTGGTGAGGAGGCAGTCTTCCTTGACTTGGGGTAGCATATGAGGGTAGTACTTCTAGGCGGAACCTCTCTTCTTCTTTTAGTGAAGGAAGTGCGTCTCAACTTGGTCTGGTTGCCACGAGGTCTAACGACGGGAGTTGTGGGTTGCAATAAAGCTTCAAAAGAGGGATAGTCTACTGGCTCAAGAGGAAAAACTCCTTGTATATATGCTGCACATGTTGTATAGATGCACTTAAAAAAATGTGCAAAAAGAAAATAACTCCAAAAAAGTGGTGGGTCTGATAGAAAATGATAATCCCACCGGAGTATGTATATAGAGTGCAATAAGCAAAGCTTGGTTTCATGTTCCACCTGTTGTAGCTTGCAGCAGGGAGACTTGGCTACACTGGTCAAGCTCCCAAGGGTACTTGGCTACACTGGCCTTGACCCATTCTCTTCTTCCTCCTCCTCTTGAGCCGGTTGAACTTGAACTTAGAAGGGAATACCCCGCTCCTCCAGGAAAGAGTGGCCAGATTGAGGTCATAGAGTTACCTTGTTGGGGAGGGTTGTCAAGTTGCCATTTCTGAGGTGGGGAGCTTAGACTTCACATTCACAGGACAAGAAAAGATTCATGGTCTTCAGGGTTTGTGATTGATGACTTGTTTTGATCTGGAGCATTGAGGAGTCTTGGTTATAGATTAGTGGAACTTAGAGGCTGTTGAGTTTTAAGCTTAAGTCTAAATAAGGTTCCGACACATTAATAATCCAAAGATCTGATCGAGCTCCATACCCCAATTTAATGAAGGCAAGTTTAATAATCAACCTTGATCCATGTACATCCTCTTTTTCTTTTTCTTATTTTCTTTTTCACTTCTTTTTCAAATAAGTGTTTGCTAAGGGACTAGCAAGGTTAAGTATAGGGGGGTGATGAATACCCATTCATCACTCTTTATTCTTATATTTTAGCTACAAAAACCTTTGCAAATGCATGTAGATATATGTAAATACAAATAATTACCAAAAGCATGCATTGTGTAAAAACCTATAATTAGCATGTTTTTGTGCAAAAATAAAAGAATAAAGATTAAAAAGAAAAAGAGGGAAATATTTAGAATAAACATTGAGCAATCTAACCCAAGGGAGGGCTCAGCATGGGCCTGACCGCATAAAAGCCAAAGTAGAGGGAGATAGGGGCTCATGTGTAAATATTTATGTAAATATTATAAAAATATTTTCCTCACCAAAAATATGCTTGTAGATACTTGTATATATTTATAAATATAAAATCAAAAGAAAAAGTTAAAAATCAAAAAGATCAAAAATACACCTTTCATCATGTACATAAACCACATCTATGTATTTAGTTAACCTTGTAAATAAATAAAATTATTTTCCAAACTTTTTGTAAATAGTCTCTATTATATAGTGTAAATAAATAAAATAAAAACAATTAAAACAAAAACAAAATAAAAATAGCAAAAATTAAAAATACAAAAACACATTGTACAAATACCATGTATATAGATGTACCTATATATTTATTTTACCTATGTAAATAAATAATAAAAATAAAATAAAAACACCCTTTTATTCCTTATTTTATTCTATAAATAAATAAAATATAAAATAAGGATAAAATTGTATAAAAATAATAATTAAAAATCAAAAATCAAAACCCTATATATTGTACATATACCTATAGATAGTACATACTATGTATATAGCTTATTTTTATTTCAAAAAAATTATTAAAAATCACCAAAAATAGAAAAAAATAAAAGAAAAATATTTCATGTTTTGAGTTTTGGCTGAATCGGGCCCTAGCTACCCTCATTTGTCACTTCAATATTCAGCCACGTGGCCCATTCTCATTGGGTCCTGGGGATGTTGACCGCCCGGTCAACTACCCCCCCCCCCAGGACCACTTCCCACGGGTCTGAGCTCCGGACCCGATTTCTCCAATTTTTGCCTGCTCAACCCGATCACCATTTCATCAAACCCCGGCTCCGTTTTGATCCTCCTACATCCGACATCCTCGCCGGGCATCCACCTTGGGATCCGCGTGCCATCACGACCCTACCCGAGCCATCCTTCTCGGACCCCTCCAGCATATATAAGCGAGCTCCGCCACCTTCTCTCTCTATCTTTTGGCCATTCGCCTTCTTCTCCTGTGAGCTCCAGAGAGTGTGTGAGGTGACAGCTCGCGCATGAGCCTGTTGCAGTGAGGAGAGGAGGAGGATTCCATCGATCCGGCGATGTAGCCGCTGCAGCTCCGCCACTAGCGCGAGCTCCGAGCCTCGGGCAGAGACGACCCTAGAGGCGACGACCAGGAGCATCCCCAGCTCCTCCCCAGTCTCTCTGTTCATCCAGGTAGCCATTTAGCTCCGCTATTTCCTTTGATTTTCGTTTATCCCCAAATCGCACCGCCGCCGTCGTTCTTTGATTCCGACCACCCCGTTACCCACTTCGATCATCGGAATCGCCCATTACGTTCGCCTTCGTCCGACGCACCTTCTCCACCCACTCACTCAACCCAGCTCACACAGGAGCTGGGAACCGAGCTCCTCCGTCCTCCCCCTTCGCCGGAGCTCGCCGCCCCGACGCACCAGCCACCTCCACCTCGCCTAACCGGGTCGAGGCACTTTGCCCTCGACCCGCGAGTCTTCTGGGTTGCTTTGCAGGTCCAACAAAGGCCATCTGAGGCCTTTTGCCATTCAGACCAGGAGCCTCACCTCCGCCACCATCGCTGGAGCTCACCCAAGCTCGGCTGGACCATCGGAGGGCATCAGTAGCTGCGCACAGACACGCCGGAGCTTCTCCGATCCTTAGGCGCAGCAGAGGAGGTCGGGAGCGCGTCCACGAGGCCGGCGAAGTTCGTCGGCCAACTGTTCATCCAGGACCTCCAGTTGCCGTCGATCGCCTCCCCCTCGCTCCAGTTTTCATCCTGGCCGTCCATCCTGGGAGCCACCAGCACCGCTCGATCCGAGGAGAGACGATCCGGAGCGCCCACCATCCGCAGCCGTCAGATCTCCACGTGGCGCGCATCCAACGCCCCCGCTTAATAAAGGGTAATTTACCCTTAGGCCCCTGTCTTTATTTTATTTCATTTTAGTCCTGTAAATATTGAAATCAGTTGTTTAGTTTTAGGGTAATTTACATAGTGGACCTTGAGCTTTAGATATTTACATTTATACCCCTGCCTGTTGTGGACACGTGCATCGACACGTGATTTGTTTGGGTTATTTGCAGTAGACCACCCTGTAGTTCTGGATGTTATTAAATGAACGAAAGTTTTTAGATAATTGCATTTATACCCCTGTGCGTGGTTTATTTGAGCATGTGCAATTTATTTTGGGTTATTTGCAGGTAAGCCCCCTGGACTTTTGGTACCTGTTACCAATAAGTCCTCGGGACTTATTTTTCTTACATTTAGGTCCCTGAGTGCCCCAGGCACGTGCGTGGCGCGTGTTTTGCTGGGTATTTTGCACCAGGACCCCCAGAACTTTGGGTATTTGCACTTTGGTCCCTGTGCACAGTACCCTTCCTTTATTTTTGAATAAAATATCAAATCACCTCCAAATCCAACAAAACTTTGACACATGGCTCCTGCCATGCTGTAGGATATTTGTGGATTTTTTAGGACATTTTTGATTTTGTTTGATATTTTTAAAAATTCAAAAACATCTATTTTTGCCACTGTCTAGTTTGAAAAATCACAAAAAAATGTAAAAACTCACTTAAAAATTCTATAAAAATTGTCTACGGTTTGTTTTACTTAGTTTGATTTTCTAGCCAATTTTGGCTATTTTTCATTACTGGAAAACACTAAAAACTTAAAAACACTCAAAAACCCATAACAATTCTAATAAATAAATAAAAATCCAAAAATAATAAAATTGGTACCTAAATTTTCCTTGTTTTATCATCTTTACAGGAAAATTACCTCCAGGCCATTTTGGGGCCCTTAGATATTTTATCTAGGGCTTTTTGGCTCGGCTGGACACTACCACCTGTTTGTTTCACTTTCTGATTTTTAGAAAATCAAATAAACATCAGAAAATTACCAAATATTCACCAAAAACACTAAAAAATATAAAATACATAAAAACATTTTTGTTTTAATTTTTGGTTGATTTTTAGTACCTTAAATAAATTGTTGAAGTGTGCTTTTCTTTGTTTTCTTTATTGTCTTAATTACTTAAAAATCCAAAAAAATATAAAAATAATTAAAAACCACTAAAAGTATTTGCTTTCTTTATTTTCTTTATTTTTACTACTTCGTAGGCCTCTCGGCCAACCCGTGCTCCTTGAGTTCGACCCTGGGTGCTATACCAGGTTAATCACATAGCAGGACCGCTATCATTCGTGTTTGATTGATTGTATCTTTATTTAGTGGTTCATTTTTCTTGATCGACACATCTGAGCGATTGAGGTCGCGACGACCGATTTAGATACACCTGATTGCCTTAGTCGCTCGGGTCTTTGTGTTATCACTTACCTGGCCGGAGATGGAGGTCGTGGCCTGGGCTGGGCGTCGGAGAAGAAGCCCGGGTCGTCGCACGTACTGGCTGGCCGTGCCAGCGAGCTCGGGCGGGGCTCTAGGCCACCGCAACGCCGCCTGGAGGTCGGCGGGTCTCATCAGGGAAGAAGGTCGTCGTCGCTCGATCCGAGCTCCTCCCCCTGTCACAGGGAGGAGCTGGAGGGCTGGGCCACCGCCCCTTGGTTGATGGACGAGGATGAACGAGGGATGTGGAGGTGTATTTAAAGGAAGGGGGTGATGGTCCAGGTGCTTGGAGCTGAGGATTGCGAGGGGATTATGGAGCGACTGGAGGAGGGTTGTGGATGGAGGACGTGCACGCGAGGATCGTGGGAGGATGGGCTCGGCCGTGGGGTGGTTAGAGCATGGCGAGGATGACCAGGGCTATGGCTAAAATTAGAGGGGTGGAGGAGGTCTGCGAAGCGGGACGCTTGGGCGGAGCTTGCGGGAGGAGGAAGACGAGGTCCGGACCGTTGGATCGTGAGATCCAACGGTCCTGGTGAAGGTGCGTAGGAACGGTTAGGATTAGATCGGAGGCGACATGATCGGAGGGCTTCTGAGCGGCCACGTGGCGGACTAGGCGCGAGGCGCTGACGATCGGTGGAGATGAAATCCAGAAGGTGATCAGACGGCTGAGGATTGGGGCGAGTCGTGGAAAAAGGGCCACCGTTAGATCATGATGAAGATCCAATGGTCCAGAAATGCGGCGGATAGGACAAGAGAGGTGGGGCCACGTGGCGCCCCCAGAATGGGCCACGTGGCCCAATCAGATTATTGCAGACTTCAAGTTGAAATATAAAGGTCAAGATGGCCGAATTTGAGAAAACTCAAAACATGAAAATTGTAGATCTTGACGAGATCTACAAGTTTCATGTTGGCCAAAACTGGAGATGAAATCAAACAAAGGCCCGAAATATTTTTGAGGGTATTTTTAAGTCTAAAAATACCACGAATTTTTGTTTTGTCATTTTTTTGTGATTTTTAATTTATTTATGACTCTGTTAACTACAGGACATTAACTGGGTTTTATTGACAAAACATTAAGCAAGGGCTTAATTATAGAAAATAAAGATGATGAAACTGAGGTTCATCAACCACCACCATTAAATAGCCTGTGAAAAGTTATATACAATTAGGATGATTTTTATATGTTTTGAGTTTTTATTTGATAGATATGGTTATGTGAAATTTGGTTTCTGGCCTTTTATTCTGTGTATAAAATGAACACTGTATATTATTTTGGTGCAAACTCAATTTTGTATTTTTATTTACATTATTATCTACAGCTTTCATGTACAAAGTTTCTTTATTTAATGAATAAATAATAAAGAATAAAATAGGTGTCAAAAGTGAATAAAAGAATGAATAAATAAATAGCATTTTTATTGTATTTTGGTCCTTATCTCCCCCTACTTTATTCATTGTCGACCAACTCAATTCTTGACTTGGTCTCGGGGTTTGGGGTCATAAAATATTTTCAATATTTTATTCCTTTTTCTTTTCTTCTCTTTATTCTATAATTTTGGCATTAAAAACCTTATTTTATATACAAATAATACAATAAATAATGCATGCTATTATGCACAAAATGAGGCTATTTACATGCATTTGCTAGGGTTTTTAAGGCCAAAATGATAGAGAAAAGGTGATGAATGGAGATTCATCAGTCTCCCCCTTCCTCTGTCCACCTACAACGCTTCCCCCTTCTCGCGTAACCTCCGACGGACCCCTTGCTCCGGTCTTCTTACGATCACCGCCGCTTCCCCTCCGTGTAACTCCCTCCCCCTACCTCCTCCTCTATAACCACACGTCCATCTCCATTCTCGGCATCCACCACTTCACGAGCTAACTCTGGTCCACCCAGCCTCCTCCTCCTTCAAGTGACAGATGAAGGTTGGTAAGGTGAGCGATTGTCGACCCATGCCTCGACGTGATCTAGCTGCTTGTACGGCTATTGCGAGCACCCAAGCTCGCATGAGCTCGGCTTCGTCCAAGCCTCGAGCGACAACCTCCATTCCCCGGTATCTTCCCCCTTCAGCTTTTATCTTCTCTCTACCTTTCACCCTTCTCCTCCTGTTCTTCAGCATCCCTCGATACCTCCTCCGCCTTCTTCTCTCCGTTCATCTCCGGGTACATACGCCTCTCTCTCATCTTGTCTTCTTTCTCACTGCTCCGTTCTCACTCCTCCCCAAGCTTCCCACACATCCACTTGTCGTCAACCACCACCTACTCCGCCTGAACCTGCTCGGCCACCCCTCCTTCACAACCGAGCATCTCCCCTCGATTGTGCTCTCCACTGCCCTTAGGCTTTCGTCACTGCCCAATCGCTCACCCATCGTAACCCAGCTCTGCCGTACCTAGCTCCTCGTTGTTACCAACATCTACAAGTCATCGAGGAAGTCTTTACCCATCGTCGCTCGTAGCCTCCAACCACCTTACGCCCTCAGTTCCGCCATGCTCAATCACCCTCTGCCCTCGCCTCGGCCGACAGGAGCACTAAGGACCATCCACCGTTGGATCGAGGGTGTAACCCCTGATACAACGGCCCTACGCCAGCCGCATCGACCACCGCACTTGAGCCTCGGACCTTGCCTAGAGGCTTGGGCCTTCTTAAGCATGATCATCCGCCACGTGGTGCTTCAGTTGCCGCACCCCAGCCGCGGACCCGAACCTCCACTCGAGCCTCCAACTGTCGTCACGTGGAGCCTCGGGCTCCGAACGTCCAGCTGCCTCTTGAAGTACGTGCCTCATACTTGCATTGGGGGACAAATTGCACCGACCCCTTGGTTTCGGAGGATATCACGTGGAGACCCCCACCTTAGGACGCAATGTAGAGTGCATGTGCATCGTAGGCAAATTACACTTCACATCCCTACATTTTCAGATAATTATAAGAAGGCCCCTGCCAGTCGCTGACGTCAGCATCATGTGTGCGACCCATGACACACGAGTAGATTTTCAAGGAGCCCCCTGTTGGTTCATCAATTTGCGAAAAGACCCTCGCTTGGGGTAAATTACATAGGAATCCTTACAGCTTTAAATAATTACAGATAAGCCCTCTAGTGACTTATTTGAGATAAAAATTTAACTTTTTATTGAATTTCAGTCCCAGAACTTCAATTTAACAAATATTGATCATACAAACTCAGTTTTTGATGCATAATATGTCGTTTTGAAGCTTGTTGAATGCTCTATCTTATTATATATCTTGTGGACATATCTGAGGCTGGTTAATGACTATTATTATTATTTGAACCTCTTAATCTTTACTGGCTCGATTATTGATATATATATTTATATACGCTCTTTTATTTGATAAAGTTGATGATCTTTCCGCAGGACTCAATTGAGGATATTTTGCGAGATTAATCTTCTTACGTTGACTGGAAATTATTATTCGAAGAGTTTAATCTGTGTAGGGCCTCATCCAAGGATAAAGAATTATTGATCATATTTTTGAGGAGTTAATTTTTGCAGTAGTGCAAATTGATCTATTACTCTTCTTTCCTACATTTTAGGATTAATTTAAATATCTCCCTTGAGCCGTGATTTAATTTCAAGGATATTGATTAATATTGTTTGAGTAAAAATCGTAATCATAGATTCGATGCTTCACTTTATTTTATTCGCATTGCATTTCATTTCCATTTTATTTTCTGATCCAGAAATTAACCAGCATTTAATTAATTATTTAAATTAATTTAAAACCACACAACTAAAAATCATCATTCCCTGTGTTTGACCTCGGTATACTTGCCAAGTAAAATTTCTACACAACATTCAAAGACTGTGTTTTTTATCGATCATAATCTGCCTCCCATACTACAACTATAGAATGTTAAAAAGGCATTTTCTTGGTTCATCACCTTCCCATCATTGGATCAAGCCACGATATAACAGTCAATAATTGTCCTCCTACATCCAACAGCTCCCCTCAACACCCGAACACCCATCAACCTCCTCTCCCTTCTTTGATCTCCAATATCCAAGACTAGTCATCTCCTTCCCCTAACCACCTATATCCTTTCATTATCCTATCGCAATCCATCATGCACCAAACTTACATGGCCTCCACCTTCTTCGTGAGATCAAATAACCTAACAGAATTATCGCCATATCCCAAACCCGATCCTGGAAACCCAAACCAACCTAATCCCCCTTCATCATCAGAACCCAACAATAACTTAATCTTCTTCACAAGACCAGACTCCATCTTTGCCAACAAAACCCAGATCCATACACCACTAACCATTGCATACCTATTCTTCTTCACAGCCATAATCCCATGACTCCCTCTACGGATTCACCCCTATTTAAACCCACCCACTATCGCAAGACCAATCATCTATCAATCATCAATCTTCAACCAAGATCGAGAGAGAGAGAGAGAGAGAGAGATGGAGGCCAAGGTCTAGTGATAGCATCCCTTGGACAACATAGGTGAAGACCTCAAGAGATAACGAGATACATGGATGAAAATCCACTATATTGTTGTTCTTCCCAATGAGTAGCCAAGCCTCTGTCCCTTCGCTGGGCATGTAGGAGATCATAGGTCAGTTATCATCCTCCTCTCCATGCGAAGTTTTAGGTAACATTCCTCATCCTTATCCTTCCCCCCTTCTTTATCCTCTTTCCTCCTTTTCCTTCTTTCTTTAATTTTCTGTTATTCAGATCTCACTATTCATTATTAATCACTGATGAATCTCAGATTCATCAGTCTAAAGATAATAATTAAGCTCAATTCCCCAGAAATTCATCTTCATTTTATCCATTATGCTGCATAATTAGCATTCATGCATGTATAAATAATAACCGTAATTTATCGCTCATAATTGCATAAAATAAGAAGCCAAGAATTACGACCCATTTGACATGTAAAATAAGCTAACTTCTCTAATTTTTAACTAATTTATGCTAAATTCAAATCACTTGAGACCACCTCCATTGTGCATATCACTAACAAGAATAAACGAAAAATACAAAAAAAACCACTAACATAAATAAGTGGACCAGAAACCCAGACCCTAATTTCAGATCCATCAGAATAAAATGATCATATCTTCCTCATTCAGTGTCCGATTTAATCGTACTTACTTTTGAACTAATTTACATTCAAATATCTTCAAAACAAGACAAAGTTCAAGTGAATCGGAGCTCATATGTGAAAGTTGGCTTTTGAGCCACTTTTGTACATTTTGTATTTTAACGATTTTGACCTATTATTTTATTTACATAATTAACTCATTTTATTTTATTTCTTTTTCAATTATTTTCTTTAAAAAAGTGTTATTAAAATATAAAAAAATTCAAATCCAAAATGATCTTGAAATCAAAGAAACTAACTGAGTCCGAGTCTTCACTGACAGTCTGTACAAAAGTTGTCGTTTTTGTATTTTATTTTATATATTCTTTTTCCTAACTAATAAAAATCCAAAAAAAGAGTAATGTGTAAATATTTATCCTTGATTGTATAATATTTTTTCCTGACTTTTATCTTATTTTAAAATGACAAAAAAATTAGAAAACCCAAAAATCAAGGTGTTCTATGTGCATAGAGTACCAAAAAAATCGCTTTGCACAAGTGACCTATTTTGGTTTTTATTCCTTCATGAAAGTTGTATATCTCATCAAGAAGAGCAGCTTTTGTGAAGACATTTTTTTGATCTGAGATCATTTGCTATTTATTTCTGATTTTTTTATTTTTATTTTTGAATTTTCTAGTGGTGACATGTGGCAACTCCTGGAGCCACTACGTGCCACTCAAATTTGGACTTTATTTTTTATTTATTTTAATATAAAATAAAAAATAAATTAACTAAAAATAAATTATAAATTATAAAAAAAAACCCGCCACGTAGCACAACCTCGGCCGTCCGATCTCAGCCTATTGGACGACCGTTGCACTTCTCCCTCTTCCACCTTTCCCAATCAACGTCACTCTCCCCTTATGGCCGAGCACTAACCGCCCTCCGACATCTTCCATATTCGCACGCGCCACCATTCCCCATGGATCTCAATCACCCAATCATCCTCGTCAACCTCCATCAGCCGATCGCAATCCCCATCTCCGATCTCCCACGATTTTCGCTGCCCCAATCCAATCCCCTCTTCCTATTTTGATTGCTGCAATCAAAATCTCATCGCATCACCTCTTCCCCTTTCCTTATTCCGATCACACCCTCCAACCCTATAAAAATTCATCGCCGACTCCATTCATCGATATTCGCCGATAACATCAACTCACGAAGGAGCTCAGTGGTGACAGCTCAAGCTCCTCCTTTGATTCAGCGGGATCTGAGGGTTCTCTCCCTCGATGCTGCTGCCCCCTCGACCTACTGCTTCCACTCCGGCCATCGCAACCGTTGAGCCAATGCCTGCATCTCCTCTGTCGAGCACCCGTACCATCAACACTCCAACTCCACCTTCCTCTGCTTCGCCACTCACCTTCACCAAATCCCACCGTCGGCTCCACCACTCATGTGCATTCTCCGCCACTAGAACCATCGAGGACGCCATCTACTTCCATCTGTGAAGCTCCTATTCCAAGAAACTTCATCGCCCTCCAACCAGGAGGCTCCTCTGTCGGGATCTGCACCAGGTCCTGCTCTCCGCCTTCAATGCCTGCATCGCTGCCATGGAGCTCGGCTGCCCACTCCGCCGTGCACACCTCTAACATCAGTCCTTACTACCAGAGGACCAACCTCCTCCGTCGTGCACAAGACTTCACCACCGCCGCTAGCCACCGAGTGTACTAGATCCGAGGCCCTCCCACGTGCCGCGCATGTGAGGAGGGAATGCCTGCACAGAGCACCACCCCCACCCACGTGATATGCATGTGTGGGGTGGGCTACTTGTGTCGAGGCCCTTGGAAATACACCTTATTCCCAGCGCCCCCACCACTTCAAGGGTCACATGCGCTGCACGTGACCGCTTGATGAAATTGCAAGGACCCCCTCCAGAAGCGCCAGTTTGCACCAAAGGTGCATGTGACCATGGAAATTTTGCACAAACTCCCCTCTATGGATTGTTATCTCTTCTTTAGTACCCCCACTTCATTTTCTTTTATTTATTTAATTTCTATAATTGCGAACAGACTCATGATTTCTCTTGTAATTTTGAACCTCATTTGCATCATCATTATTATTATTCAAAAATTAGCATTGTGTTCTTCTATTAATTCTCTACACTATGGAAACCTGTGATATTTTTATTATATGTGGTTACTTATTAAATAATATTCTTGTGGAAATTTGTATATTTTGCCCAATATATACCTCAAAATTCATGATTAATTAACCATAGTCCCAAAAATTGTCAAAAATTCAGAGAACATAGAATTAATTGTTAGTTACATTGTGCCTAAAAAGAATTGTATTTGCGCCATGTTTTTCTTTATAAAAACCATTTTGTGCATTTCATTAATTAATTTCTAATAGGTATTAAATACAACATTTTTAGGGTTTAGAATTTTTCTGAAATACATTACTTAGTAATACATCTTAGATAATTTTATTTCCTGAAAATAAGTAAATTTAATATTTATTGTAATTAATTATTGAAAATCTCACTGCATGTATTCATTAATTCATAAAATATTCATATTGCATCAGAAAATTCCAAAAAAATTATTGTGTGTTAATTTCATCATTATTTACATATTGGCCACTTTCATAATTTTTAAGCATCATTTTACTAAAACTGCTTTTTTAGTCCCTAAAATTGGCCATCGTTGCATTTGCATTCTAAAATTGCATTAAAAATACGAAAAATATTCCACCTCGAAAAAAACATATGAAATTTGATAGAAATAATCCTAAGACGTTCCTTTTCTTCCTTGTGTTCGACCCTAGGACTTGCCCAAGCTAAATAAACATAAAACCACTCCGATTAAAATTGAATAAATTAATTGTGGTTACTTTCTTGATTGATTCCGATTACCCACCTATAACAAAATGACAAATACATCATTATATTTCAACACGATTAATTATTCCCGCAAATTAAAGTAGGGAAATCACGAACAATCAATCACCCCTGATAAACAAACCTCTGATTGACTACGACCATCATCCTCCATCGCCGACACCCCTTCGCGTTCATCTTCTTCTCCCTCACTCGCAACCCAACACTAACGAAGCTCCCCTTCACCGCGAACTCCAGAAGCACCCTTCGTCCCTTATTATTCAATGTGTACTAGCATCATGACGAGTTGGTTCTACTCGAGCATGTCCTCATCTTGCAGGTGTCGCTTGGTCGACGAAAGGAACACAAGCAACATGCGAGTTCTTCCCTTCAAGCAACCTCCATGAAGAGGCGAGCTCCACCTGAGATCAAGTCAGTGTGATCCAAAGAGGAAGAATGATGACAAGCAGACTCCCTTCGATCGGATCCTAAGTGCAATCATGACCATTGATTCGAGTCCAAATTTTAACATTCTGATTTGATCGCATTAGCCATCAGATAGCGAGCCACGTAGGCAACTTAGCATCTCAGGATCAACAGGGTAGGGTCGCATCTCATCCACTCAATCGAGGAGCCCGATCATGTGGAAGTCACCAGGAGACTTCACACAGCTACCCTCAATTTCTCCTAAAACTACACTTCAGCCCGTGCTTTTTGGGTTGATTGCATAGATCCTTAACCTGCTACAAAAAATTACAAGAATGCCTCTATGAATGTCCTTTTTGAAATAAATGTTATTTATTTTTATCACATTCATACCCTTGGACTTATTTCATTGATATCTTCAGCTTTTCTTATCCAAAAATTGCAAACCATATGTCATTTTAACGTTCATTCAGTTCTCTGTCATATGAAATATTGTGATCTATGCTTTGAGACAGTGTGAATAATAATTTTAGTCATCCAATGTGAGCACTTATATTCTTTGAAATTAATTTTATTTCTCACAAATTATGGAAAATAGGGGAAATAATTTATGACTTATTGATTAATTATTCTCTAAAATTCACGGTCCTTGGGGATTAAATTAAGGTGCATCTTATTGTCTTGGTCATTTCCTTACATCAACATTTTAAAATTCATTCACAATATTTCAATAAAAATCCAAAAGAATATTTCATTGATTATATTGCATAGTATTTGTTTCTTATACATAAAAAATAATATGAAAAAGCATTCATCATATCCGCTTTAACTTCATTGCATATTTTATCCAAAAAATCCATAAATTGCAAAAATTCAAAAATCCATAAAAATTCACATTTTAAAAACCTAACTTTAAGTTGTTTTAAAAATTAATTCTAGACCCTCATACTACATCTCTGAGTTTGATCTTGGGACTTGCCCATGTAATAAACAATCGATCGTATAAATTAATTTCATATTATTTCTTGTGTGATTATTTTGATTGATCGCTCTTTATCACCTACTACAAATGGCATAATTCTACGTAATTTAGAGTGGTAAAGAATGTGTCTTCACCCCTTCGCCCCGATCCCCCTCCTTGCAACCCCCTTCACCCCATGCAGCCCCACAATTGTGAACGGTGCATGAAGGTAGAAACACACGTACCATTGCAATAAAGGTAGGGTATAAGTGTAACTACATAAACTATGGGGAGCGCAAGTGTAAAAATCCCTTCTTCTATATGTTGATTTCCAGCAATTGATAGAATCATCCATAGTAAATGTTTCCAAAGGCTCATATTCTTAATTTTATCTGAGCAACAAATAAGATTCATCGAGTAAAGAAAGCTTATGGATAAAAGATGGGAGAGAGAGGGGGGGAGGTATCAAGGATAACATATGAAACTCATCAGTGAATGGCATGATAACACGGCATGATGTGATCATCTCAATCGTCGATCAAAGATTTTTTAAAAGGTAAGGATATGCACCTCATGGTAGCATGACAAGGATTGGAGGATGGCATTTGGATTGTGGGTGGGGAGCTCAACTTAACTCTTCTACCAAAGGACTAGCCTAGGTATGGAGGCGGTCGTGACCCAGGATCTGAAGCCTTTGTGAACCTTATTCATGCACGAGGGTTGTCAATCATAGATGCGACATGATGCACTTACACGTGGCACAATGTTAGATCGATATTCCGTTTGGACATATTTCTTATTTCATCGGATGTGACAGAGCTCTTCTCTCTATCTCGAGCTTGAGCACTGCCTCGGGCTCATTCGGATCATACGCCGATCTCGTGGTCTTCTGAGGAGTATATGAGGATAGTATTTTTCTTCAGATTTGAACATTCATAGCTTTTAGAGGACAGATTCAAGGATGAGGTGACTTCACGGTGGGCTGGGTGGAGGCCTGAGGAGTCGGCAGTGGCTCGCCTGGCAAACAAGTTGGCTTTGCTGAAAAAGTTTCTGTTGATATACGGGAAAGAGGTGAGGGTGAGACGAAGAGCACATAGGGGTGCCACTTAGGAGGGGGTTGTGCAACTAGACAGGTTGGATGACCAAAGAGGCCTTGACCATGAAGAGATAGCAGAGAGAGCGCAACTGTTAGAAGAACTGTGGTTGGAAGATAGGAAGGATGAGGTAGAATGGAGGCAGAGATCCAGACAAAAGTATTTGCGGGAGGGAGATGCAAACACAAAATTTTTCCATGCAATGGCATCAAGAAGAAGAAGGCGGAACTACATCCAAGAGACGGAGATTGGAGGGGGGTGAGAGTGGAGGGGGACACACAACTAGGGTGTGCTCTCAGGGGACATTTCGTGGAGGCATCTAGAAGGAGGCATGGGGAGGGCTGGGGGTGGCTTGAGAGAGGGGTGGAAGTCTTGTCAGAGGAACGAGCGGTGGAGTGGAGCATAAGGCTCCTTTTGAGGAGGAAGAGATTAAGAATGCGGTTTGGGGACTGAATGAGGATGGTACCCCTGGTCTTGATGGATTTCTGGTTGATTTCTATAGGGAGTTTTGGAGCATGCTGAAGGACAACACTGTGGATGTGATCACTGAATTTAGGGAAGGGAATAGGGGCTTCGAGAAGGTTAATAAGGCATTGCGTTTCCTCCTGCCCAAGAAGGACCATCCATAGATAGTAGAAGACTACAGGAAGATTGCACTATCCAATACCATATACTTAATTATTGCTAAAGTTCTGGCAAATAGATTAAAAATGTACTTGACTCGATGATCCTCCAGGGGCAGTTGCTTTCACAACCGGCCGGCAGATGGCTGATGGTTTGATTATGACTTCAGAGATTTCTCTTCAATGGAGGCGTACGAAGAATAAAGGGCAATTTGGAAGATTGACTACGCGAAAGCTTATGACTATGTGGATTGAAACTTTCTATGGACATCTCTTAGGTGACGTGGCTTTCCAGACTGGTGGATTGCTTGTATGAAGAGATTTGTCACGACCTCTTGTTACGCGATCATGGTGAACGAGAGACCTGAAAGGGGGGGGGGGGGGGGGGGTTCCAGCCTCAAAGGGGTGTCAGGATGGGTTATCCTTTGGCATCGATGCCGTTTGTTATGGGGGTGGATGCTCTAGCGGTGCGATTCAGGTACACAATTGACGAAGAATGGTGCAAGGAGTTCCGTTGTGGCACCATCTCCATACTGCTTTTACAATATGCTGACGATACAATGATTTTCCTGAGCAGTTCGGAGGAGAAGGCTAGAAGGGCGGAGCAAATTGTGGAAGTTTTTAGTAGTCTGTCGGGCCTTCAGACTAATAAAAATAAGTAGGTGGAGGTTCCTTTTGAGACAGAGGGTGACGAGGGGAACATATGGGCAGAGCTGTTGGAGTGCCTGCTGGGCGAGTTACCTATTTCTTACCTGGGGCTCCCCCTGGTGGCGGGCAGGCTCAAAAAAATAGATTGGGATATGGTCCTTCAGAGACCAGAGTAGAGATCGGCTGGGTAGAAGGCAGTGACCTTGTCAAAGGGGTGAAAGATGATTCTTTTGAATCACATGCTCTCAGCAATCCCTATTTTCTTTGTTTCCACAAGATTAATGCCAGTGTGAATACACAAGAAGGTCGAAGCCATGATGAAGAGATTCTTCTGGTCTGATGGTAAGCAGTATAGATCGGGGATGCATTTGGTAGGCTGGAAAGAGCTGACGTGGCCGTGAGGCGAAGGAGGCTTAGGGATTCATGATTTGGCGTGCATGAACAAAGCATTTTGGCAAAGTGGGTTATTTAGATTTGGGGCAAGACATACAGGTTGGTTGCTAGACTTTTGCAAGAGCTCTATGGTGTGCGGGGTTCCCTAGAGGCAGGGAGAGTGAGGTTCGATTCCCCTCTATGGGCTGAAGTCCGAGAAGTTTTACCATTGTTGGCGTCGAGAATGAGAACGCAGGTCAGGGATGGGGAAGGCTTTAAGTTCTGGCGAGATGATTGGATGGGGTACGGGATGCTAAGCAGTAGGTTCCTGAGGTTGTTTGTGTTGGTAGCTTCGAAGGAGTGTACTTTGGTGCATGTTGGGATATCAGGGTCCTGGGATCCACAATTCGTGTCAGTCCTCTCAAACCAGCGCTCGAAGGAGCTTGCCAGGATGCAGTTTGAACTACCATCTCCGAATTGCATCACACAGGACAGAGACCATTTTCAATGGGACGACGACAGATTCTCAACGAAGAAAGCGTACAAGGAATTCAAGGGGTCTGCAGAGACCATGGATCCAGACCTCTGCCAGGATATGAAGATTATTTGGACAAGCAAGATCCCGTACATGGTTAAGATTTTCCTTTGGTGTTTTAGAAGGGGAAGATTGTGTGATAAAGCAAGGAGGGGAAGGTTGTTTGGTATTCCAAACACTTAGTGCGACAAATGCGGAGAACAACTTGAAGACGCAGATCATTTGTTCTTCACACGTTCGACGTCAGAGAAGGTGTGGAAGGAGGTAAGGGCAACATGGATTTCGGCAGGAGGAGCCGTTGTGACTTTTGTGATCCTTTGGGCCATTTGGATGGGGGAAGGAATGATCTAATTTTCAAAAATCAAAGGTTCTATCCAGAGAATGTGCTCGATCATCGTAATCTGTTGTATCATTTCTGGGCCTCCGGGCACATTTTCTTTTAATAGTATTTTTAAAGCGGTGAATCCCATCTCGGGATCACACCCTCTCTTTATTAAAAAAATGGTAGCATGACATTTTTTATGGAAAAAAATATGAGCGGGTAGAAAAACTTATATAGTACATTTGCCATTCGATATCAAGGTTGGTAAGAATGAGCAGCACATGGTAAGGACGTGCATCGATTAGTAAATCATGTATCTCAAGGTAAAACTTCAAACCACCATATGAAGAGAACAATTTTTATACCAAACATCAACCCCAACAATAAAATTGATTTATGACAATGATCAATTGGTGTTAAATTTTAATAACAAATTTTATTTATTGTAAATTATTTATTTTTTTAAACTCATAACGACTTTAATATTCGTCGTGAAAGGTTCATACAACAACAACAACAATCTATTGACTTTTTTTGTTAAAAAAATTATTCTTATAATTGCTAATTTAGCAACAATTAATAGTAGTCGTGAAAGGTTCATACAACGACAACAATCTATTGACTTTTTTGTTAAAAAATTCTAATCATTGCTAATTTAGCAACAATTATAAGAAATTTGCAACTGATAATGAGGACTGTTATATGATTCATTGTGTCCCTCCCCTTTTGCAAGTCCTTAGTATTCAAATCCTCGTAAACCTTCCTTTTAGGTTGTCGATCACCGAGATTGGATTGTCAGTTGTGTCATAGGCTGCAGCAGACTTTGCTGCAGTCCCGGAAGCCGCTCGATCATGAACGAGCGATCCCACGAATTCACATACTCCGAACCCAAAAAAAATGAATTCGTGGGAGCCGCCCGGTCAAGATCTAACATCTCCGGGGCTGCAGCAGAGATCCTATCTCATCGATCATCTCGCAAACATCAATCTGAAAGCAAAATAGCAGCAGC
Source organism: Ottelia alismoides (assembly GCA_037367405.1). Taxonomy (NCBI): domain Eukaryota; kingdom Viridiplantae; phylum Streptophyta; class Magnoliopsida; order Alismatales; family Hydrocharitaceae; genus Ottelia; species Ottelia alismoides. The sequence goes on from JAZKJV010001572.1 coordinate 107,239, forward strand.
ATCTAAAAAAAATATGCTGAACGCATATCATATCAACTGCGCTACTGAGAATCTCACCATGTCGACATCAAATCCATGACAGCAACATGAGCAGGTGCTTCCATCCTCAAAAAATTCGGAGGAACCAATCCAGCACCTTCTCTCTCATACACACATCATATAACACCACAAATAAGACGTGAAGAACAAACTAAGCAAGCAAGAACAGCATATCAATGGCGCTGATGTAGATTCAGGAGAGCCTCCAGGGCGGACCTCTCCCCTTGGTCTTCCCACTCCAACCCATCCCACCACTCCCTCTGCCCGCAGACGTGCCTCATGCTCCTGCACGCCCCCATCCCCCGCGGCAGCCTCCTCAGATTCGGACACCTGTACACGCCCAGGAACTTCAGACGCGGAAGCGTCGTCATCTCCCTGCATATGCTCCTCAGATCCTGCAGGTCCCCGAGATACAGACAGTGGAGATTCGGAAGCACGAGATCCACTCCCGCGCCCACCACTTGCTCGATCCCGCACCTGTAGATCCTCAGCTCCCTCAGCCTGTGCAAGAATTGCCCCGCCGCCCTCGGCCCGTCGAAGACGATACTGCGCAGCCGCTCGATGCACCACAGCTCCAGGTACTCGAGCTTCGAGTCCCCGCCGCCGTTACCGCCGCTGATCGTGATCTCGCTCACTTCACTGCACGAGTATATCTTGAGCCTCTTGAGCCGCTTCATGTGCGAGCCGAGCGTCGGCGTGGGGAGCCCGATGGCGCGCACGCCTTCTAGCCTGCTCAGGTGCAACCCTTCCACCGCGCCGGCGAGCCTCGCGGAGGAGGAGAGCAATTCCAGGCTTGAATTGGTTTTGATGGTGATGCCGAGGCTCCTCAAGCGATGGAGCCCCTCGAGCTCGTCCATCGGCACGCCGTCGACAGCTGCCCAGTCGCCGTAGCCGTAGGGGGAGGCGTTGAGAACCTGCAGCATAGACAACCTTGAGATCACGCCTTGCGGGATTGTTTGCAGTCTGGCAGTGTGGGATATGTCGAGATATTTGAGCTTGTTGAGATCTCCCAACCCATACGGCAGAGATCTGAGCTTGGTGTGGCAGATGTTTAGGTATTGGAGATTGGCGCATCTGCTGATATGTGCTGGAAGCTCCTCTAATGGAGTCCATGAGAGGTCCAGCACTCTTAGCAGTGGCATGTTTATGAAGAACCCATCGGGCACTTTGCTCATGAACCTGTTGCCGACAAGCAGGAGTGTGTCGAGCTTCCCGCATGCCGGCTTCGCCGGCAGCGCGACCACGCCGTTGTCCATCACCGACACCACCTCCGCATCGCTCCACATGGTCACGTCGGCAACGTCTACACAATCGTCGGCACCGGTTTGCACGAGCGTGCGACCAGACTCGATCCACAGCGAAAGGCTCCGCACCATGGCATGCATCTTCACTCGATCCTGCCCGTAGAACCCCGTCTCGATCTCCAACATGCACACCGATCTCAGCCTGCTTATGATGTCCAGACCCTTGAGATAGGCCTCCTCTCCGCCGCCGTCTTCGAGCTTCAGGACCCCGTGCTTCACAAAGACCGCCGCGAGCGCGCGCTTGTCCATCAAGCGCGCCTCGGGGAATAAGGAGAGGTGCAAGAAGCACCTCCGGAGCTCGTCGTCGCTCGCGAGACGATCGTAGCTTCGCTTTAAGCATTGGAAGATCTTGTTGTCCATGTCGAGAATTGTTGAGGGGTCGATTCGCGCGATCTCCCATTCCTCGCGGGTTCTCTTGCTGGCCATGGCTAACCCGACCGTGCGGAGGGCGAGGGGGAGACCGTCGCACCTTCGTGCGATCGCGGTGGCGTGCGCCTTGATCGCGGGGTTGGAATTGATGAACTCCTTGCCCACCACGTCCGAGAAGAGGTCCCATGCGTATTGCCATGGCAAGCAGTTGATGTCTATTGTCTTCTTAACTCGCATTGACGTGCAAACCTTTGCGATTCGTGTTGCGACTAAGATCTTGTACTTAGATAGGATGTTGGGCTCGGGGATTCCGATGGAATAGAGATCTATGTAGTCCCAAACATCGTCTAGGATTATGAGGAACTTCTTGCCATTGTTGATGTGATCGTATAGCCGGCATCTTCGTGCTCGTTTGCTCTCTTTTTCTGCGAATTGCAACCCCAGTTGCACGGCGATCAGAGCTTGGATCTCCTCCTCTTTGTAATCCTCCGACACCTCAACCATCGCCACCGCATCGAAGTCGTGGCCAAGCTCGTTCTTGAGCCTGTGCAGCATCATGGTCTTGCCGACGCCACCCATTCCATGGAGGCCGAAGTTTCCTGCAAGGTTTTACAAGTTATAGTATCAATTGGATTTACTCATTGAGATGACTTGAACTGTAATGGTACTCGAAATACGAAAACAATTTTTCGCTGAACTTTATATGGAAAAATGCATGATCATTAATCATCTAATAACTAACTTCTTAATATAAAAAAATAGTGTAATCACTTTAAATAATCACGTTACTGACAAAAAAACAAACAAACCAACATCTCATATTAAATATTTTAAACAGTCTAACTGGTCGGTTTGGTCTAGTTTTCAAAACCCTAGATCTCCAAACAAGTAATGTACCTCCTTCAACCCCTTGGACGCAGTCCATAAGCTGCCGGAAGGTGAACTCGGCACCCGCCATTGCGATATCTGCGTAGCTCGCCTTCCCCTCCTCCATGGCCACCATCGTCAAGAAGGCCTGCACTGTGCTCTGCAGATCCCTGGCGACGTCGACCTTGTCCAGCGCCCTCCTGCTGATCCAGTACCTGGACCAGACGTCTAACCTGAACAGCTTCTTCCCATCTGAGTCGATTTGATCGCAGTTCTGGTGGAGGTCATCCACTTCACCCAGCCACCACTGCACGAGCTGGACGGCCTGCTGGCCTTGCCTCTGGGCTTCCTCCATCCTCTCGAGGAGCTCCCTCCTGCAGATCTCCAGGGAGTTCACCTTTTCTTGCAGGGAGTGGACGTTCTTGCGCAGGGAGAGGGCCACCCCCAGCGGACCTGTTAGGGTTTCGATGGCTTGAGCCAAGGGACCCATCTGGTTTGTATATGTGAGCTGAAATGCACCCAACATAGTATGGAATCACAATAACAATATTAGCTCGTGATAACAAATAATTTAATATTCCTTGATTAAAATTTATAGCAAAGAATTTTATAATTGTGTGTTGTATAGTTATCTATTATTTTGGAAATTCACTGTTTTCGTGTCCCCTATTTATTCAGATCGACTACTGTAATTGGGATTACGGCAGACGTGCTGTAATCTTTTTTTTTCCTTTTTAAGATTTCGATTCCAAAATCCAATGAATTTTAGATTAGGCTCTACATGCTCTCTAAATTTCGCTCAAATCAGATATTATTTGCTATTTTGTCTTAATGGTCAAAGATCCACGTAATATTTAAACAACTTAAATTTCATTTAAAAAGGATCTAGATCTTTGACCATTAAGATAAAATAGCAAATAAACTCCAATTTGATCGAAATTTGAGGATATGCAGAGTATTAATCTAAGATTCAATCTATAAAGTTGGATTTTGAAATCGAAATCACAGAAGAAAAAAAAAGATATTAGAACTATTGGAAGTCAACTAATTAGCGACCAAATTTATCCCGACTTAGAAAGATAATAATACGGTTATTATTTCAATTTGTTTTAATGTGATTTTGTTGACCATGCTTATCTTTCCAATCTGAAATCACATGAGTCCCTAACATACAAATTGAAATAAACTTTAACGATGAGACCCTACAATATTGTTAATTCTGAAAGCTAGTCGAGGAATCGATGTATAATTCATACACAGGTTATTATATAGTATTGAAGGATGCGATGAATGATAACGTAAAAGAGTTAGATTTTTGAAGACACAAATAATAAATAAAATTCGATTTTATATATATTATTGAGATGCCTTAAATCATAATCTGCTACTCAATTTGATGCCATCCATAACCCATTTCCGACTTTCCTTGCATCGTCGTCGAACAAAGTCTTTTATTTCAAACCGATGGTCGAACTCATTATTATGAAAACAAAGAACTTCTTCAAAAGACATTGAATATCAGGCCTTTTATCTGTCTAGAGTGTCATGTGTATATAAACCATTTTGTATTATAAGTTGTTCAATTAAACATGAACCTCATATTTCTATGTTGTCCGATTGTCTTCTTGCTTGCTTGATCATTTGGGTTTATATATATGTGCTTCAGTTACATGCACCTAACTAGTAAGTAAAATTCAATGTTATGCACGAAATAACTAAGATCGTAAAGCAAGAATTTCAGGATAAATTCTCTATAAACTCAAACTTTTTAATCAATTTCCTTTCGCCCGCTAAATTTATTCATGCTAAGTCGCAAATAAAATCTCAAATATAATTTACAGTTTGATACAACTTATTTACAAATAGTGGAAAGATAATACCGTGAACACGAAGACGAAGATGTATGAAGATGAAATCAAGAGAAAGCAGAGACGACTGCGACTTCTTCTTCTTCTTCACATGGAATGATTCATCCCTAGTTCATGCGCGAAGACATTCCTCTCTCCTCAAGAAGCAAAGGCCCTACATCTATATTTGTAGAAGGAGCCATTGATTTTCTTTGCATATAAGTGCCTATCATGATCATCTCACGATATATTAATAGAAATATGAAAATGCATGAAAGGAACATGCTTACAATATTTTATGTTTTGAAGGTTTAACGTGCAAGCCACTATTAGATTGATCTAAATTGTGGTCTCTCGAAGTTTCTCAATTTGTTCAATTCAATCCTTGATTTTATGGGCAATCTTTTACTCGATGGAAAATGTTAGAAAAAAAAACTACTAAAATAATGTAATGGTGCCAATGCAAACTATCCTATTTTCTCCGCTACAAAAAATATACAAAAATTCAGAAGTACCACAGTAGCAAAATGGACGTGCGAGGACATATATATTGGACACCGACATCATAGGGAGATTTTTTTTGGGAACAAAATAGCTTCTATATTTCGAACATGCAACAAATAATGATGTTAATTATACAAAAAATGGCAAAAATATTGTAAATGTTATTGTGATCCAAAGACATCGAAGTCGTAGTAGAAGAATAGAGTGTGCAAGCTCGTTTAATATAGTGGGCTTTAGACTAGACCAAGGTCTAGAAAATCATCGAAATCCGGCCAATGCTCGCCCGAACATTAATGGTTCGGGCTATGGTTGGCGAGGTCCAAACTACTTGTACATCTATCAACAATACTCAATAATCTCGTAAGTTTGTCTTTTAATGCCAATACCATCACATAAATACTCTTTTAATCAATTATTAAAAGGATAAATTCGATATTATCATATAATCTCCTCTTAAGGATCTTATTGAAGTGTTATATCTTACACTTTAAATTTGTTATAGGAAATGTGTCATGAATTTGAGGTCCATTTAACGGTGTATAACATATCCACATTGACTAGAAGCTTTAGATTGGATGAAGAATACAATACCAATAAGATTTTTGTACATTATATTGTGCTAGTGGGTCGAGCGTGGCTTGGACCAAATTCGGCTCTAGCCTAGCCTGAAAAATAATTTTGGCCTATATCATTTTGATTTGAGCTTTGATCAGGATGACCCAACCCAATGCTCATTCCTACATATGATTCCCAAGAGAGAAAGGTTGGGATCTTGGACATAATGACTCGGCGATACAACAAAATTGACCAATAATAATGAATAATTTGAATACTCATTATTATATTGTTGATATTAAGTTCATAATAATGACTATTATACATTATACATATAATTACCATTCAATTTTGTTATTTACAATGAATTTTGTATTCGTTGCTAAACATTATTATAACGATTATAACTTTTTTTGTCAAGACTTGTAGTAATCGATGCCAGTTTAGCGATGTTTACACAAAAAAGTCACAAGTAATCTTTGTTATATGATTTTTGCTAGCTATATAGTTGTAAATTTAAGGAAAAACAATGCGTAATTGTTGAATATGGTTTTTAAAGGATTTTTATTTGCTTAAATCATGTATATAATTCTCAAAATAATTTAAAAATTGTCACAACTATTTTGAAAACTTTATTTTGAAAGAAAATTTTGACAAATAGTTTTTGCAAATATTTACAAAATTTGAAAACTATTTTGCAAAGTTTTTTAAACAATACGTATAGATTTTTCAAACTATTTTTGCAGTCATTTTACAAATCACTTGTAAATAGATTTTCAAAATATTTTATTTAAATAAATGAAGGAAGTTTTTACAAACAAAATTTTTTTACAAAGGCTAAAAATATTTTACAAATTATTTTTCAAATAGTTTTCAGAAGATTTTTCAACCATTTTTCAAACATTTTACAAAACAATTTTAATCTGATTTATTAATCAGTATATACAAAGAATTTTAATATATGTTTTAATTTTTATTAATTATCCATATTTTTTGGAAGTAGAAAAGTATGAGTTATGGCTAAAGTATATACAACGTATATATGACCCCTATACTTAAATTGAGTTAGGTCCTCGTAGATCAGAGAGAAAAGAGAAGACATAACTTGTACTGAATATAAATGAGCCTATACTACAAGGACTAAAGAATAATGAATCAAGGAATGAGAATTCAACCATCCTCCTACACTTAGGATGAGATAATCCTAAGTATAGCAGGTTGTATCTACATGCAGAGAGGGTTGAGGGTGGGGATGAACATATCATAACTCAGTCTGTCTTTGCCTATACTTAGGGTAAGATATCCATATGTATAAACAGAGAAATATCAACATGAGAGGAGACAGTTGAGGGGATCAAGAAAATAATTCGATAAAAAATATGCCGAGAGAATGTACACATCACTCCCCCTATACTTACGGTAAAAGAGCCCTAAGTATAGGAAACAATACGAGTGATGAAACAGAATGAAGAATGAACACCCGACTCGTCCACCCCCTTTATACTTAGGAAAAAGTATGTCCTATGTAAGGAAAATACATGGAATGAGGAGGATGAGAGAAACGGTGGATGGAAGGAAGAAAATGACAAAGAATGAACAAAGTGAAAGCTATACAGAGATCAAGAAGGCAGAAAGTGTACCTTCTTATGTGACCTCTGAGGAATGGATCAAACAAGGTGTTGGTCGATATCGGGGTCATCACCTAGCACAAACCAATCAGGATCAACCTGATGACGATCCTCAACAAGCTCACAGAAGAAAGGTAGGAACTGGTTAGTAGAAGTAGTGTGGTCAGGGTCGACCTTTGGAGTCTCAGCTAGGTCAAAGCAAAAAGGCAAAAACTCATCTATGGAAGTAGTTAGGTCAAGTCTTTGTGTCTTCTATTGGAATAGGAACCCCCCTATATTATATATTCTGTGGCGGAGGCATTCGTCCGACTACGCTCTCTTTGTCAAGAAAAGGGCTTAATTACTGGTTCAAAGATCGTTTCATCAATTCTTCAACATTCTCATTAAATAGAGCGATCAAATTCTTGGTGGGAATCAAAAATGAAACTCATTTCTGAGGCTGCCCGCTGACGAATGATTGATCGTCTTGCCATAAGCATCGAAATCAATAGGAGGTCCGACCTGTGAAGTCTCTCCTAAATCTGCCCTCTGCACTAAGGTGTCTCCACGTACTAGAAGGGGGAACTCCAAGCTCAATACATTTCGAGTCTTCCTCACCAAAGAGGAATCCTCGGGTCTCAGAATCATCCATGATTGAGCAAACCTCTCTGATATTAGCATCAAGGTCATAGTCCTCGGGGTTGGCTAATGGGGGTACACTCTCGTCATATGCGGGTCTATGGTCGAAAGTAGATGTGGTGATCAAGACAATGCTCTTGTCGGCAAAACAAAAGCGAATCTCTCCAGATGCATAATTAATAACGACTCTCACAGAGGCAAGAAAAGATCATCCCAGGAAGATCAGAGGATACTCCACAAGGGTGGAGGTCTCCATGGACAATACAACAAAATCAACCATGAAGCTCATGCCATGGTTCTAAATGATGGTGCTCTTAAGAATACCTTTCGACCTCTTTATTGATCCATCAACAAATTGACAAATCATCCTGGTTTTATTGAGAGGCCAAGATGAAGAGAGTGTACCAACGAGAAGGGGATTATATTAATCAAAGCACCACCATTAAGGAGAGTATGATCACAAGATAGTAAAAAATGGTGCATCTCATAAGAGGTGTAACAGTGTTTCTTTTCCTAATATGTGGACGGTGGGTGATGGCGTGGGTAGTGGTCATGGTCATAATGTCTCGCTCAGATATACTTCTTCACTTTCTTTTCTTGGGTTTGGGTGCAGATAATTGGTTCATGACCTGACGATGTGGGGACTTAATAATATCATGAATAACTGCCACCACTTCATGATTGGTCAACATTTTTCTATCCATACAAGGGAAGAGATCAGAATAATCACCTACACAAGGATGACTTAGAGCAGTCTGTACAGTATCATCCTTAGGGGCAAGGGTGGGAACTGTGATGGATGTGTGTGTGGTCAAATTATCTGGCAAGGGTACCCTCTCCTCACAAACTAACTCGACAAGGTATATCCCAGAATCTTTTTTAATTTTTAAATTTTCTCATTTTTTATATTTTGGACGATTGCAAACTCTCATGGGTGTCCTCCAGTGAATCCATGAATCCAAAAGGTGAAGCGGCAGTATGGTTCTTATTTAGTCTAGTGAGGTCATCTATCTTCTGATTCATTTGCTCCACTAACTGGGTCATGTACTCAAGAGTGGTATCCATAAGAGGTGATTCTAACAGCTCTGTCTCGGGTGGGTGAAATGGTGGGAAATGTGATGGTAGTGATAGTGGGTAAAAATCAAAATCCGATGCATGAAACTGTAGATGAGGCAGATATTTACAAAAAGAAAAATCAAGAGCAAAGTCCTCCTGATAAAATGGTGGTGGACCGGCTGCAGAGAAAGAATGATCCGCGAAGTCTGGATAAAAACAACTCCAGTCAGCCATCTCCAAAATAAAAGACGAGGATCGAGAGAGCATGAAGGTTAAGTCAAGATATGCAAGAAAAATGTGCATATACTCATAGAAGATCGAGTTTGCACACAAACAAACACAAATATAAACAAATAAGCCCCTCAATTCACCAACTCAACATAGTGACGACCGTGAAAGTTCAGTCTTTTTATCTTGTCAATATTATAGTTAGGTGAACCTCAAAAAATTGCACAAGCATGTATGTAGGCCTGTGATTGGGGCACTAATCCTTAGTGTGTACGTACCATGTATAAAATGTTGAATACAATGAGGAGGTTAGTCTTCCCAAAATAAGAATTTTTCTTTTTGATTTTACGGTCAAGTAGAGTTAACAATCCCAACTTCATTGGTTATCACTTTTTTTGGATTTTTAATAAAAATGCATAAATCCTAGTGAGGTATCAATTCCTTTAGTATTATATGTGGTCAAAATCAGAGGGAGAGAATTGGAAAAGCAATGCAAGCGTAAATCAATGATGTATGCTCAGATAGAGATGCTCACCTTGACACCAGCTCTCTTCATGTAGGATGCTAAGCAGAACCAAATCCTATATGCAATGTAAGCCGATTAAAGCACCCAAGAAACAGAAGATTCTATGTTGTGAAGAACAAAAGTTGTTTATCTAAAAAAGAAACCAAGAGTCCAGTCTTGGAAACTCCTCGGTGCCCATCACAGTGGACCCTGCAAGCACTGTGTGGAGTCTCTCGCGATGCGCAATTTTGAATTCAAATAACCAATAATTAGATTTGACTAGATCCAAGCGTAACTATAGATACATGCAATTTAATTAGGGCTTTGGACATTAATCTATCGAGCAAGCAAGTCCTAGCCTAGAGCTTAATCATACAAATCAAATAAAAAGAAAGTTGAAAAACTCAAAACGCGCGAAACAAAGAAAAAGAAAAGGTGAGAAAAATAATGAAAACCGGCGAGGCCCACACAGGTGAACAAATACCCGGGCACTGGACCTCATGAAGTGTGAATGTCCAAGTCCTGAATATTACAATTTAATTTTAAAAATAAAAAGAAAAATTTCCTCACAAAATAAATTAAAAACTAAAACAGACTGCTCGACTTTTTCTCTCGTTTCCTCCTTCTCCTGCTCGCTCGTAGTTGGCTCGGGTGTGTCAACTTCCCAAGAAGTTGTCGTTGTCATCCAGTACCTCGTAAGATATATCAACAAAGAAAGTGGTCAGAACAATCAATAAAATATCAAAAATAAAATGCAAAATAAAAGAGAAATAACGTACAGAAATGCTAACACCATTGCTCCCAGACAACAGTGCCATTCCATTTGTTGAACATGGTTTTTATCGATCTAATGTTCTACACAAGGCGAGAACAACGTTATTGTGGGGTCGAACAAGAAACGCTGATTCAAACAACAATTAACCCATAAATATATATAACAGTGAAAAATAAAAGTGGAGTTAAAATATATTATAACTCTACTATAAATGCGTAAAGATGTATGTATGGTAGAGCGTCGAACATACGGAGACAAGTCAGTTTAGCTGGTATATTATTTATAAATATATAATGTATAAATAATAATGAGTAGTATTTACTCAATAAATCAATTAATGAAATTGTGGGTTTTAAAATTAAATAAAATAATCCTTTTATTTTTTATTTTATATAATTCATATTTATATATTTTTAGAATATTATATATATTATTTAATTACTTTTATATTTTTATTTTCTTTTTATAATTTTCTGATTTTTAATTTCCTTTTCTTTTTAATATATAATAAAGGTATAAATATAACTGTTATTGAAATATATGTATATATTATAAGGTAATATAATTATAAATATAATTAAAAATAATCAAATTAATTAAAATAAATGCTTTTGTGTTTTTTATATTTTATAATATTTTTATTATTTTTCATGAATTTTTGCTAATTTTTAGGTATTTTTTAAGTCCTAAATACACAAAATCAGGGACGTTTTAAATGGGCCGAATTGTTTTGGAATTTAAAAATACTAAATAGAGTTAAAATTTTCCAAAACTATTTTTAATAGATAATATATAATATAAATAAAATTCAGAGACATATAAATATTTTTGGAATTTTAAAAAGATTTTTTTTATAATTTTTATAACAATTTTGGAGTTTTTTTTAATTTTTAGTGTTTTTCTTTTTTTATTTTGAGGGACTTTTGGTCTGGAGGTAAAAAATACAGTAACAAACAAGTATTAAAATCCTCCGCTAATTTCCCTTGGCTCCTCGTTTACAACGACTCTTATTGTAGGGAAACTGTGAAGGAGATGACATGGTGTGTCGATCATCTAGTTAATGGAACTATTGAGGACCCTTCTGATTCACAGTGTTGGTCAGTTTTCATCTATTCATCACCAAGATTCCAGGCTGAGAAGAGAAATGTGGTAATCGGGCTGTCAACTGGCGAGCTTAACCCACATGGACATGGAAAGGATAATTCATATTGGCACGTCATCACTACGCCATATATAAACCATCGTGATTGTGTAAAAAATATCTATACATGTTTCTATCTCTTCTAGTTCCCGATCCTAGCCACCTGAAGAAGTATCTGCATATTTATCTTCGACCGTTAGTGAATGAGTTGAAAGAATTATGGGAAACTAGGTATGATGCAGTTTACCAAGGAATAATTTGAGATGAGGGTTGGACTTTTATGTACCGTTAATGATTTTGTAGCCTATATTATGTTATATGGATGGAGCACACATGGTTTGAGAAGTTATCCTTATTGTATGGAGAAGACAAAGTCATTTCAACTTGAATACGGGAAGAAGCATGCTTCTTTGACTTCTATAGACAATTCTTCACATTGGTCACCCATACAGAAGATAAAAATTGACATTCAAAAGGAATACAGTTGAAATGTCAGCTCCACTACCTAGATTGACTGGAATATCAATAAAAGATAGACTATTATTGTTGAAGACACGTGGCGAATATTGTCTTTAAAGTTTTGGCATTGATCATAACTAGACGAAGACGAGTATTTTCTGGGAGTTACTGTATTGGTCTATCCTTCTTATTAGGCACAATCTTGATGCAATGCATATAGATAAAAATGTATTTAACAAAGTGTTCCATACAATTATGGGCACTACATGTACGATCAAACATACCGAAATATCTTGAAGAGATTTAATAGACTTTTGTGCATGTCTGGATCTTGCTTTGGAAGAAAAAGCATATGGTGTGGTCTATATGCCATGGTCAAAATACACGTTACGGAAAAAATGAAAGATGTTTATGCATGGGCATCGGAGCTGAGATTCCCATATGGTTATGTTTCGAATATTTCGAAACTAGTTGATATAAAGAAACATTTCAAGTCTATGAAAAGCCACGATTGTCATGTCTTCATACAGTAGTTGTTGCCAATATCCTTTAAGGGTCTACTCCCTAAGCTAATCTCAGATCTATTAACAAAACTTAGTATTTTTTTCAAATGCATTTTCTCCTAGAAGATCACGAAGTCTGACATGAAGACCCTGGAATAAAATGTACCAATCCTTCTATGTAATCTTGAGAATATTTTTCCTTTATTTTCTTTGAATCAATGGAGCACTTTATGGTCTACTTGACATATGAAGCCAAAGTCGGAGGATCGGTCAAATATTGCTGGATGTACCTGTCTGAGATGTATATTAACCAATTACATTTTGTATCAACATTCATGTGATTATTCATGTAATTATCCAACTGATAGAAATATATAGGTATATGTTCTTTTTAAAGTGAAATGTGTAGAATAAAAATAAGGTAGAAGGGTCAACTAGTAAATTGTATATAATGGATGAAATTGCAAATTTTTATGTGAGATACTTGTATGACGATGTGGAGACCATTCACAATTGCATTCCCCGCAACGATGTCCCAACTAATGGCATCGATGTAGAACTTTCTATTTTCACTCATGTGGGGAGCTGTTTAAAAAAGAAAAGTCATGCGTGATGAATCGTCAGGAAAAAGAGGCAGCTGAGATATACATACTAGATAACACAGAGGAAGTTTCACCGTTTACCGAGTATGTTCTAACTTTAAAGATTTTCCCATTATATATTAATCTTTAATGTATTATTTCAAAATGCAAAGAATATATAAACTTGATACAGTCAAATAATCCTATATTTAGCGATAATGATGTGATTGGTGAGTTTTGGAAGACATTTTCTCAATGGTTTAGAGAGCGTGTCAAAAAATTAGACACGACTGACAGGAAGTTGAAGCTTTTACATGACCGCCTTGGGTACGAATTACATGATTGGAATGTATGACGGTTTCTATGCCAATGATCTAGGTTCCACTCGATCGAAGGAAATAGATGATTGTCTACATATAATTCAGGTGTCATAGTATCATGTTCCTGTTATGGAGAATATAGCTTGAGCTCTTATGGGATTCTGCGAGAGGTGATTGAATTAGAGTACAATATGCCAGCACTAAATCGCCTCTACTTTATTTTGTGCAACTGGTTTGATCCCCAATGAGGAGTTGGATATGACCCAGTCTATCATATAGTTGAGGTGATGCGGGGAAATACTTAAGGAGGTTTGAACCATTTACACTAATGTCTCAGATTGAGCAGATATGATGCGTGCCTCATGTGGGCAAGAAGCGCGAAAAATTTAAAATTTAATGGTATTAAAAAGGGCGTCTCGTTTATATATTGATACTCATGGAAACATCAATTTAGGACTAGTTTTCTCGTGCTTATTAGTTTCTGAACAATAACATCCACAAAACATTTCATTTTTTGAGTAATTGGTGAGTAATGCTATTAGTCGAGAGAGGGAATCAAGAAAAACTAATGTAAGCATGAGACAAAAAGTTGTGAAAGAGGTTGTGCCATTATATTTATTTGCAATTTTTATGATGTTTCTCATTATATAAAACTTTAGATTTAAAATTTCAATTTCCTTCTTTCTAATTGTAAAAGTGTGTATATAAGATAATATTTTTACTTCGACACTCAGTTGTATACAATATAGGGATATACATTGAAAGGATTTGAATAAGTGCCTAGCATTTTTATAGCTTTTTTTTTAGAAATTGATGCCGAACTTTTCTAATTAACTACCTTACTATAACATTGTATATTAAAAGCTAGGGATAATTTTTTGTCATGCTTAATACGAGGATAAGCTAAGGATAACTAACTACCTTACTATCCATGTAATTATATGCAAGCTACATGACCTCCTTCGGGTCTAATAAATAGAACCCATTAAATCTGAGCATTTCTTATTTAACTATTGAATTGTGCTTCTATTGTGTGCATATTTGTGTTGTATTTAAGGAGAAAACCCTACTCCAGAAAAAAGAAACTAATTTAGCTAACTACATATAAAAGCAAGAGCTACAAAATATCTTTATGTTTATAAAAAATTAAAACTTTATTACAAGTACAAAACCACAAGATATATATATAGGGACCCTTTCAAATGAGGTGAGGTCTCACCGAAATTGTGGTGAGCCATCAACCAGATTCGTCAGATCTCAATGTGACGGTTGAATCAAAAACCTCATCCAAAAGGGCATTTTCGTCAAATTGATTTCATTAATTTCGAGTTTCATTTATTAGTTTCAAATTGCCATTATAAGCTTTTCTCGATTTGGTATTTTCACAAATGCCTTTTATTGATTAATTTCCGATTTTGTTCCAAACGATCTGAAATCAACAACAGTTTTGTAAATTACAACGAGTGTTTGTAAAAAATATTATAGTCTTTGTAAAATTTCATTAATGATTTCATTTTATTACTGTAATTTCATTTTGTAAATGGTTGTATAATTTTTGTAAATGTGTACATTCATTTTGTAATTTCAGTGAGTTTTTTGTAAGAGTAATTTTCCTCTTTGTAAGCTGCAACTTTTTTGTAATTGTGTATGATTGTTTTGTAAAAAATCCATGAATCTTTGTAACTGAATCTCCCTTCTTTGTAAAATTCGCGCATGTTTTCCATTGCGTTAAAGTTCAATCGCCATACATGTTTTCGAGTCCTGCAAAATAGAGAAAAAACATTGAGATTTGTAAAAATGTAAATAAATATGTAAATCTGAATATCAGTTAAGTAAAAATATTATACGATAATGTAACAAAATCTCGCTCCTTTGTAAATATGTAAATCAATATGTAAATCGAAAGGTCAGTTATGTAAATTATCAAAAAACAATGTAAATCCGTGCATTATCATTGTAAAATTTCTGTGACCTTTTGTAACTGTATCGCGCTCTTTTGCAAAATTCCGGAGAGCACTGCAAAAAAAGTAAACCAATAATGAGATTTGTAAAAAAATGAATCCATATGTAAATCGAAAGGTCAATTATGTAAATTATCAAAAAACAATGTAAATCCGTGCATTACCATTGCACATCCACCAATCGACCCCCTTTCGCCTGGAGGAACCTCACAGCCCTCGACGAAATCCCTTCGCCATTGCCGCCAGCACCACGCGTAAGGTGAATCACATCTCCTTCCCTCGCATCTTCCTCCTCCGGGACACATCCTCCATCGTCGAGAAGCTTTGCGTGGAGGAGGATATCGATGACGTCGACGGTTGATCGTGAGGGAGAGAGAACACCGCTGCTGGACGATCGTGCACACGAGAGAGGACATGCGCCGCCGTCGCCGAATCGCGCGAAAGAGAGGAGGGAGTGCCATCGTCAATCAATGGAGAGAAAGAGAGAATGGAAATAACATAATGACTTACCATAAAAATAGGATCTATGGTTGTCACATTCTATATTTAGAATGTGACAATGACGAAAATGGGTTTTCAGCCATTAAATTAATTAAATTAATGTATCATTAAATCCAGCCGTGAGATCCAAAACAGAAAGACGAGATTGAGGGCTCACCACAATATTAGTGAGACCCCGTCTCATGTGAAGTTTCTCCTATATATATATATATATATATATATATATATATATATATATATATATATATCCAAAGTACATGACCATCCAATATAGTACAAAAATTAAAGGATGGGAACATTTATTTTCTTTAACATTCAAGAATAATCTCTTCCGGTGCTTTTAGTCTCTGGATAAAAGAAAGGGGAAGAAATGCGAAAAAGAAGGTATAGCCATAACCAATACTTAAACATCAAATATACGAAAATATGTATTCCATGGACAAAGTAAAAAAAAACATCAACGCGAGAGGATCCTCTGCAGTACTGAAGATTCTGCAGTAAAATCGTGCATCATTGGAGACGCTCGATCCGTACTTTTTTGTAGGTCCATACCGAGCAAATTCATGCGAACCGCTCGATCAAGATTGAGCGGCTCCAATCCTTCTCCCCATCAACCCAATGCTTTAAACAGTGTGGCCAAGAATGGCACGTCACCTTCATCTTCCCATTCCAAATCCTCCCACCACTTTCTGTAGCCTCTTATGCACTTCAAGCTCTTGATGCTCCCAATTCCACACGGCAGCTTAGTCAAGTTAGGGCAACCCTTCACCTTGAGGGTCTTTAAGCATGGCATGCTTGAGATACTCTGGCAGATGCTCCTCAGTTCATGCAGATCTCCCAGGTACAAGTCTTCGAGGTTCGGGAGGACGACATCGCTATCCACATCGAACACGGTCTCGATCAGAGGGCACGAAGAGATGTGCAGCCGGCGGAGCGCCTGGAGGCACGGGGTGGCCCCCGGCAGCTTGTAAGCTATCTTCTCCAGCTTGGTAAGACCCATGAGCTGAAGCGATTGGATATTTGACGAACAGTCCAGATTCTTGCCTCCAATCACCATCTCGTGCAAGTCTGTGGAGCTGCTGACCACTAGTTGGATTATGTTCTTCATGTTGTCACCGAGAGCTGGATCAGGCAATCCGATGGTCTCTGTTCCTTGCAAGAAGGACAGGTGCAGGTTGACCACGGCCATTGCAAGCCTCTTAGAATTAGCTAATCTTTCCAGAGTATCCCTCGCATCGATGGTGATGCCTAGACCCTTCAAGTTTGCTGCATCTTCCAGTTCTTTCATCGACAATCTATCATCTGACATGGAGGAACCCACCTCCCAATATCTGTAGCTGTAGAAAAGATTCAGAACCTTCAAGGAAGAGGACAGCCTTGAGATCACATTTTTTGGGATCATCTTCAACGAAGGAACCCATGATACATCTAAATATTCCAGCCTCCCCAAATTTCCAACTTCCTCAGGTAATGATACCAGCCTGGTACCCTTCAGATTTAAGTATCGTAG
The DNA here is from genome assembly GCA_037367405.1 of Ottelia alismoides. Lineage (NCBI taxonomy): Eukaryota > Viridiplantae > Streptophyta > Magnoliopsida > Alismatales > Hydrocharitaceae > Ottelia > Ottelia alismoides. Next base: position 124,510 of record JAZKJV010001572.1, read on the forward strand.
ATTAATCAACAAGCCAACCTCTGCAGGAAGCTCCTTCAATGAAGTTCTGGATAGATCCAGCACTTCCAGCGACGGCATGCTCGCGAGGAACCCCTCCGGTATGCAATCCAAAGATGGATTGTTAGCCAGGATGATCGAGGTGAGATTCGAGCAAACGGGCGCCACGGGCAAGACGATTACGTTGCTCTCTAAGAACGATATGAATTCCGCGCCGCCCCACTTGTCGAAGTCGAGCATCAACTCCGAGTTCACTCTCGCTCGTACTATGAAGTTGCCCTTTCTTCTCCCTCGCTCTGAGGCTACCCACAAGGCTGCATTGTACATCACCGCATGCATCTTCAGGATGCCATCGCCGTTATTGTCTTCATCCAACTCCAACATGCACATCGAGGCTAGCTCGTTCGATATGCCTATCCCTTTGTAGAAAGTCGCGATGATGTCGTCGCCAATACCTAATACCCCATGACTCAAGAGTGAGGTTGACAACACACTCTTGAGGAAGGGAGCATCCTCTTGGAAAATGGTGCAATGTAAGAAGCACTTCTTCAATTCATCTCCTTTGATGTGATCGTAACTCCGCATCAAGCGCTCGAAGACCTTCTCCATGCCTGGTATCGTCGAGGGATCGTCGTCCATGCGCTTGGCGGCTTCTTCCCATTCCTCGCATGTCTCCTTGCTTCTCATAGCTCGTCCCACGGTTTGCAAAGCGAGCGGAAGCCCGCCGCACTTACGCGTGAGATTCATGGCATGCTTGACTATCTCCTGATCGAACTGCTTCAACCCCATGCCTGCCTCGCTTCTGAATAAGTTCCATGACTCCCTCCATGGCAAGCAGCCTACATCTATCCTCTTCTCGACCTCCATCAACGCGCAGACCTTCGCGATACGAGATGAAATCACGATCTTGGACTTGGAATTGCAGTTGGGTATGGGGATGCCAATGGATTGGAGGTCCATCTTCTCCCAGACATCGTCCAGGATCATGAGGAAGCTCTTGCTCTTGAGATAGTGATAGATGCAATCTCTACGTTCTGACTTGTCCTCGGTATCCCCAAACTCTAGTCCCAATTCCCTGCCGATTAGGGTTTGGATGTCCTCCTCTGAGGATAGCATTGATGCTTCAACCATTGCAACAACATCAAAGGCTTTTCCTTCCGAGCATATCTCTTCATGTAGTTTCTTCAATAACATGGTTTTTCCTACTCCTCCCATTCCACAAAGCCCAATCACACCTACAAAACCAAAAAAAATCCTTGAAGTTTAGTAATAAGCAAACAATTGTTTCTTAGATTAAGAACAATGTATGAATTATTGACTAATCATTTGTTATTAACTCATGCTATTTATTTAGAAATTATGTTCAATATTATGGATTTTTTTGCAATGAACACAATGGTTGTTTTTATACCATTTTTGTATATTATCAATAATAATATTAATTATCTTCTTCATGGATATTTACATTACATATTTGGGGCAAATAACTATATTGTTTGCTTTGAAATTCACAATTTAAAAGATAATTTTCCGACAAATAACCATTAATTCTTGCACATTAAGACAAGGGGCGGAACCAGGAATTTTATCTAGGAGGGGCCAACTAAACAAAATAAAGGATGAAAGAGATAAAGTGAGTAAAGCCAATTTTTTTAACAAAAAATGCCATCATGGGATTCAATCCCTGGTTCATTTGTTGGAGAAACAACACTTTGCCAGTGAGACATTAAGCATTTAATGATACTATTTGACTTTACTTGCTCTATATTTGGAATTTAAGCAAGGGCCATATCAAATTTAACAACATTACATAAGAGAAATGTAATAATTAAGGAGGGGTCATGGCCCCCCTATGCTACATGTTAGTTCCGCCCCTGGTTAAGACACACTTTTATTGCAAAGGAAATTCGATATATATATATATATATAATTTTTAGCATCTTAAGTCCAATGAAATATTCCAAAAGTTTAATAATTTTTGAGATGGTTAAAAAATAATTGCTTAGAAAATGTGTATGGATGTGGAGTAGCTGATGATAACAAAAATGTATGGATATGTTCAAAATGTTATTTTGTACCGCTTGGACTTCGATTAATAAGTCGTAATAGAGATAATTTACTAGAGTAACCTTGCAACCAAACAAACCAGATACCGAGAACCCTAAAAATGATATAGATTGTCCTAGTAGCGTACCTTCTTGACTGTCTTGTACGGAATCCTTGAGCAACTTGAATGTTGCATCTGTACCCAATGACCTAGGTTTGGGAAAATCCGATGTATCTCCAAACTTCATCCTGTCCTCTGTCACCATCTTCTTCAGAGTCTCTGCCTTCCTCAACAGCTCCTTCGCAGCTTCTAATCGATCCGACACCTTCTTCTTGATGGAAAAGCTAGATCGAGGGTTGAGGAACCAAGAACTATGCTGGCTTTCGGATTGGATCTGGGCCCAGTAATGTTCGAGGGCGTCTACCTCTGCTAGCCACAATTCGGCCAATTGATTCGGTTGTTGCCCCTTCTTCTTTGCTAGCTCGACGCTGTGAACAAGTGATTCCTTCACTCTCTCCAACTCCTGAACTTTATCATCTAAGTGATGGATTTCATCGTCGGGAGACGCAAAAGTACCCAATGAACCTCTTAAGGTTTTGATGGCTTGCATTGTTCAACCTAGAAGCTGAATTAGGTTCACTAAAGATTGCCTGAAATTCAATTACAAAGAAAGAAATAGGACATTATATGATTTATTTAACTCAAGCAAATTTGGGAAATCCATAGAGAAGTTGATTTCCACACCAAGGTTCTACTTATTAGATATTAAATATGAAACATGTTCTTAGACATAATCAAATTTGTTCAAAATTAAATGAAATGTGTTCGCTCAATAAAGTCTCCAAAAGATATTGATAGTAAATAAAAGGAATGTTTTATGGAGAAAATAAAATACCGATTCATATTCAGATACATAGGAATTAAGTCGATTAGACGAGTCTTAGTCGAATCAAAAAATAAGTATTTTATTCTCAAACCAGCCTCGATGAAACTCATTCGAATCAAACCAAACCAAAGCATATCTTAACCTTATCGAGTCAAATATGTACATTTAATCTAAATATATAAATTGAATGGAATAGAAACTAGATATGTTCAAAGGAAGAAGATCGAAACCATACCAAACAAAGATGGGAAGCCTTCTCCTCAAGCTCTTCCTTTCATATGACCTCGTCGTGTGAACGTCAAAAAGCATCCATGTCAATCATCATCGTTCTCTTCTTCTTCTTCCTTCTCCTTTCGTGGACGGACATGTGAATGGATTGGTCCACAGAGAAGGAAGTATTTATACCAATGGTTAGCTTAGCTCTGACATTCATTCAAGGGCGTGATCAAGATAATTTATTTACTGATTTATGAGGCTGGCTTGAGCATATCTTAAACAAAAAAAAGTCTAACTAATCAGCATGTCTTGTTGGTTTCTATTATGTTGACCTCAAATAATAAAAGACAAGAAAAGTGCAAGTTCTATAGTTGGGGTATGACGTGCTAACCAATAAATACTTATTTTATAAAATCTTTTTGTTGTATATTAGTTTAATTTCCTTCGTGACAACTTCATTTCCACCTCTCTTCCAGTTTACCAAAATAAAATATAGGAACCCCGATGTTTTAAAACCTTTGATTTTATTTTTATTTTTGAAGACGTGCGATTCTGCTTTGATGGACGTCCGCTCACAAGGAAAATAAGGAAGATGGAAGAATACTAGACTTAATTGTTATATCGAAATAAGAGACAAGCAAGCAACAAGTTGCACCGCTAGTTCTTTTTGAAGATGAAATAGTGATATGAAAATGAATCCACGACTATTGATATGTATAAAATACGAATTCAACTTATTCTGATCTTATCTTGTACGTAGTCATTGAATCTGATCAGATGAGGGAAATCTAACAGGAGGTTGTGACTTGTAAGGGGTTTTTACAAATTTCTGAAATAGTTTGATTTTATTAAAATCATTCAAAGTAGATAGTTTGATTTTATTAAAATCATTCAAAGTAGCCCAATTGATCGAAATTTCCAACCGGAGGTTGTAACCTGTGAGGGACTGTTACAAAATTTCTGAACATCATTTATTTTTGAGTTTTTATCAGCTGTGCCCTTCGAGATATTCCAATATCAGTTATGTCCCTCTTTTTGGGAATATTAATTGTGCCCCCGACTTCTTGTTGCTCTATCACTTGTGCTCCTCCGTTAATTTAACCGTCAATGAGTTGACTTAACCCTGATTTTTTTTTCAAACCACGGTGCAGTTAAGACTGTTATAATTGTCCAGACTTCTTCGTCTTCTTCCTCCTCCATTTGTTCTTCTTCCTTTCTCTTCATAATTTATTTCTCTTAGTTACACCTTCATTCATCCATTGAATCTCTAAATATTTTGCATTTTCACGAATATATCACTCATCACGGATCAAACGGTGAATTTTATTGAATTTTTTGATGAATTTTCATGAATCAATTAGTCAAAATTTTATCTTAACAAAAACTGAAAGCCCTTCAGTTTCAGCCTTGCTCCTTCTTCTCCATCGTACCTCCTCCTTTATCCCCTTCCTCTCCAGGTTGTTTACAACTGCAACAAAGGGGAGGAGCTCGACGGATTGGGCAGGAGGGGCTGGATTGAGAGGAGGTGGTGGTCGGTGGAGGAAAGGAGGGGCGGGATGGGGAGGACGGGCGAAGGAGGAGGGCAGAAGAGGCAGGGAAGGGGGAGGCGTGGGGGCAGAGGGGAGAAGTTCGAGGTGGGGGCGACCTTGGGACGAGGGGAGGAGGCAGGGCAGGGGGAACAGTGGGAGGCGTAGGAGGAGGGGGAGGCGCGGGGGTTCAGGGGTGGCAGGGGCAGGGGGAGGTGAAGCAAGAGGGGGATGCACGGGGGCGCGAGGGTGGTAGGGGGCAGGGGGAGGCGCAGCAAGAGGGGGAGGCACGTGGGCAGCTGGGTCAGGGGGTGACCTGAGGGCGGGGGGAGGAGGCAGGGGCGAAGGAGGTAGGAGCCAAGGGCGGAGGAGGAGGCTGCAAACGGAGGGGTGAGGTGGAGGAGGATGCCAGGGATGGGGGAGATGGAGGCTTGGGACGACAGAGGGGGAGGATGGGGGAGGAGCAGGTTCGGGCAGAGGAGGAGGATGGGGGGAGGGAGAGGGTGAGGAAAAAGACCACTTAATCTATTTTTTCAATTAATTCCACTTGTGTCCTTACAGTTAACATCCTTTAGTATTATTGATGGACGACAATTAACCCGAGAGGCACAAGCTGTAGAATAGGAAGAAGTTGAGGGTACAACTAATATTCCTGAAAAGAGGGGCATAACTAACATTGCAATATCTCGAAGGGGCACATCTGATAAAAATCCTTTATTTTTATTAAAATTATTTGAAGTAGCTCAATATTGGTCGAAATTTCGAACTGACTGTCCGACCTCCACTGATGTAGTGTCGTTGAAACCGTCATAGAGCTTTCGAAGAATCGAAGGACATCGGGTTTGCGTCGGACAAACTCAATGAAAAAGCTACTAGATTCAGTAGACATTCAACTTTTAATATAACAAATCCATCCGCCATAAATCAATAGCATGCCTACGATTCTTCTCCCATATCATTCGCTATGATCCACATGCAAGTTGATGATTTTGAAATCCGAACAAACTTGATGACGACGACCAAATACATCAGGCTATCTCATTAACTGAACAAGGCAGTGAATTGCCGCCATTGTATCCATTTCGAACACTTAGGATTCGTTTGGTTGCAGGGTTCGGCAGGGTTGGGTTGGGTTGGGTTGGGTTGGGGTACTATTCACAGGGGTACCCCCTCCTCATAGTTTACTATTCACCCAGCCCAACCCAACCCAACCCTGCCCAACCCTGCAACCAAACGAACCCTTAGAAATCACATTGTATTCAAGCTTCAATTCCGGGCCCAGTTATCGATCAAAAGAAGGTACAATACATGATTTTGACCCCATAGATACAGAAATGACACTTGAACTGGTATAACCAAGGACTTGCAGCAAATGACAAGAGTTTGATTTCCAGCAAAATGTTTATCGAAGACCGCAAAATCATCATGCGTAATCAACCATGGATACAACAGGTAAACAACAATGATATAACAGAGTTTGCCAGGCCGAATTCATGCATCTGCTGCAGATCCTTGTTAGCAACTAAGCTCTTTGGTTTGAAGAACTGTAGCCTGCTTTCAAAAGAGACCTGCGGTATTCAAAGCAACGAAGAAATAAGAAATCGAATTCTTGTTAGCAACTAAGCACCACCGTGATTGGCGCAGGTGGGTGTTGCTGAACTTTAAACTTGAAAAGTGTTCTAGGTATACTCCAAAAAATACAAATAAATGCATGCGAAAGCAAGCAGATTTTACATCCGTATAAATATATACTCTTGCTAAAGCATAGATAAATGCTCTGTAACACAAACTAAAGCATACAGAAATCTAACATTTTTAAAAATAAAAATAAAGTGTTACAAGTAAAGAATCCACAACAACCACGACACTCCGATTACGGATCGCATATCCATCGGAGTTGCACACTGTCTGCAACTATATACTGATTGAGCTTTCCTCAAGCAATGTTAGACAGCCTGTATAATGGCTGACCCCTCAAAAAGATTGCTGGAATTTGCGAACACCAACTTTATCTGTAGACATTGCATGTGAATCAAAAAAAGAACAGTCAAATAGAAGGTGGTTTCCTAGTGTTGAAGATGTCACCATTTGACAACCACCTTCCAAGAAACAGCTTTCATTGTCCCCCACACAAGACGACAAAGTATTCTTCCTCCACGGCCTTCTTCATTCAACTCATTTACTAGAGGGTTAGAGTGAAGTTGTAGAAAGGAGCGAACAACAATCGAGGTCTGAAACCCACCAATCAATAGAAAGGTCGCACACTAGCCTATCTATGATTATCTGCGCATTTAGTCGTTCTATTATGTTATCGATAAGGCCACTGTGAGACTGCCATTTTCTTTCATCTCGCAGAGGACACGTACTCTCAAAGCTGGGTCAGGTGTGGTTTATCTTCCTCCATTTCTCTACCTGCGTGGGACTTGATAGGCATGTTTTCACGGGATTTTCTAGTTCCTCCCATCCGCTTTGCTTCTCTGTCCTCACCCCCCTCCTCTTCCTTCTTCATTAGATTCAACATGTTGGACTCATTGTTTGTTGGAATTGTTAGAGTAATTATGTTATTTGTTCTTTTTGTTGTCCTTTTCTGTAATTTACCCATAGAGTTTTTCTCCTATATAAGAGAGCTCTAGGGTTAGATGAAAGTAAATCTTGCTCATTTCCTTCAACATGGTATCAGAGCGACGGTCCTAGGCCGGAGTTCTTGAAACCCTAACCCTAGCCCTACCCCACCCGCCGCCCCTTTCTCTCACTCACTCTCTCTCTCTCTCTCTCGATCAAGGTCGGCGCCGCCCCTTGGCTGGGAAGCTTCTCCAGCCGTGCGCAGGCCTGTGCGCGAGACGTCCTCGAGGTGGGAAGCGCCTTCGTGCTGCAGCCCTAGGTCGGGAGTGCCCTCATCGATCTCGCATCGTGCAGAGCCCTAGGTCGGAGGGCCTTCGTCGTTCTTGTGCGCGGGGTGCGTGCACATCGATCATCCCATTGTGCGCACCCCTGACGCAAGACTAGTGCACCCCAGTCCAGCGCCTTCACCGACCTCGTGCGCAGGGTGCGTGACGCAAGTCCAGTGCACCCCTGTGCATAGCCTTCACTGATCTCGTGCGCAGGGTGCGTGCACATCGCGCATCTCATAGTGCGCATCCCTGTGCAAGCACGTGCACTGCGCAGTGACGCTATATGCACCACTGTACATTCCAGTGCACTGCCTGTATGTGTGTGCAAGTTCGTGCACGTGCAACCCTGTGCAACCGTGTGCACCCTAGTGCATATATGTCAGACGTAGTGTGCCACCCCATGGTGCGTGCATGCTAGCCACGAGTCGTGATTTGAATGGCGGTGTCGTGTGAGTCTACGGACACGGCGGCCCTCATCACTGTACACGTAGACATTCTAGTCTAGTCGTGTAACCCCAGTTGTAGGATACTGTTGTCATCATGTCTGACAACAAGGTAGATCTTCCGTCTCTGGGTGCCTTCAAAGGTCCTGCACCCGTTGTGAAGATGGATGGTACGAACTATGAACTGTGGGCCATGCAGTTCATGAGTCTAATGCAATGCAATGGCAAGAAACATATCCTCACACAAGAGGAACCTGTTGAGAAGACTGGGGTTAATGCCTCATGGGAGGCTGATGATGCTTATGCGCGTGTTTGGCTATCCGGTACTGTGTCTATGGAGATAGCCAATGACATTCTTAGCCAACCCACTGCAAAGGCTATGTGGGATATTCTGGCAGCCACATATTCTCCAGCCAAGAACGAGTCCAAGATCTTACAACTTCAGCATGATATCTTTATATCGAAGCAGAACGGGCGTCATCTTCATACCCTGTACACATCTCTGAGGGGTATGTTTGAGAAGCTACATGGGTACATCCCATTGACAGCCACACCGGAGCAGCTCAAGGCATACAGGGACTCGGTAATGACTGGAGTGTTTCTAGCAGCCCTTGATCCGGAGTATGATGCCGCCAGAGCACAAATTCTTACAGATGCCACCATACCACCTATGGAGGAGGCATATCGCAGGTTGAGTAGACTCTCCATATCTCATGGTGGAGTTCAGACACCATCAGCCATGGCAACATCTCGTGGCAGAGGAGGCTATTCACATTTTCGAGGTAGAGGTGGTCGTGGCCGAGGAGGAGGTAGCAGACCTCCTAGACAGCCGTGCACCTACTGTCGCAGGACTGGATACACTGAGGAAGCATGCTATTCCAAGCATGGGTTTCCTACTACTATGGCACGGATGGCAGAGCAGGCTCAGCAGGAAGGGGGTCCTTCCCTTGCCCCGGATCAGAGGTTTGAGGAGCTAGTGGCGAGACTTCGGGAGATTATGCCTGGCCAGGGACCAGCTGGTACTTCAGGATCTTCAGAGATAGCCGGCTCAGCATCAGCATCCTCTTCAGGTACAACGTATGCACTTACTAGTTGTTACAGAGCAGAACTATCAGAATGGATTATGGACTCAGGAGCATCTCACCATTTATGTGGTGACAAAAAGCAATTGGATGATTTTATTGCGACTCAGACAGGACGCTCCGTGGTAATTGCTGACGGAACACATTCTCCCATTACTGGTCAGGGGGAGGTGCAATTGACCCCTGGGATACGACTTCAGAACGTTCTTTATGCTCCTGATTTTTCCATGAATCTACTATCCATTAGTCAAATCACTAAAGATTTACATTGTCGTGCCATATTTGACCCATCTGCTCTTGTGTTTCACGACATCCTCACGGGCAGAGTGATTGGAACTGGCTGTGAGCAAGGGGGTCTTTATAGACTGGTGCAATCTCCTTATGCTGGTGTCTCTTCTATGAGGGCTGGATCGGTGTCACCCTACACTTGGCATCTTCGATTTGGTCATCTTCCGTTGCAAAAGATGGTCCATATTCTTCCACAGATTTCTCCCAAGTCTAATTTTCAGTGTGAGGCATGCCAACTTGGCAAACATCACAGGTCGTCATTTCCGAGTCGTATAGGTCCAAGTCGTCATGGTCTGTTTGAGCTGCTACATTTTAATATTTGGGGTCCCAGTCGTGTCCATGATCTTCAAGGACACAGGTTTTATCTTGTTGCTGTTGATGAATTTTCTAGGTTATGTTGGGTTTTTCTACTTAAAAATAAGTCTGATGTTGCGTCTGTTATCCAGTCTTTCATTATTGAAATAAAAAATATTTATTCTGCTAAAGTGAAGTTCATACGGTCTGATAATGCTCTTGAATTATGTAGCTCTCATATCTCAAAATTTCTCATGTCTCATGGAATTGTGCATCAGAAGTCATGTGCTTACACCTCCCAACAAAATGGGGTAGCTGAGAGGAAACATCGTCATTTGTTGGACATTACCAGGACCCTATTGATTCAGAGCCGTGCTCCTCATTCCTATTGGGGAGATGTGGTTCTAACTGCTTGTTATCTGGTCAACCGTATGCCTTCGTCAGTATTGGGAGAGAAGATCCCGTTCTTGACTGCGTTTCCCAAGAAGGATCTTTTCTCCCTAACACCTCGCGTCTTTGGCTGCGTTGCATTTGTTCATTGCTTCTCTCCTTGTTTGGACAAGCTCTCTCCCAGAGCTGTTAAATGCGTTTTTGTGGGTTATTCCAAAATCCAAAAAGGGTATCGGTGTTTTGATCCAGTTAGACGACGGTACCATGTTAGTGCCGATGTCACCTTCTTTGAATCCATTATGTATTTCTCTCCTACAGGTGACAGCCTCACTCACTCAAACGAAGGAGATGATATCTACGTACCTCCTCCACCATCTATTCCATGCTCTACTCTGCCGCCACCACCACCACAGCCTATACCACCACCACCTTCTACTTTTTATCCTCAGGTCTATCAGCGTCGATCCTCTGCTCATGTGCCTCCTCCATCATCCAGCACGCCCGAGGTATGTAATGAACATTTGAGTACTACTAATGGCACGGGTGATTTGCATGCACAGACAGATGTACAGGGCATAGATGATACTACCACTACTCCAGTTGATGATCTCGATCTTCCTATTGCCCATAAAAGGCAAAAGCGTGCGCGGATAATGAATCCCAAATATGGGATGGACTTTGCATCACAGGCCTGTTTGGAGCGGTTGTCCCCGGAGTTTCGCAAGTTCGTCCTTGGGTTATCAGCAGTGGAAATCCCAAGGTCATATCAGGAGGCACTACAGAGCAGTCCATGGCGTTTGGCTATGGAGGAGGAGATGGCGGCGTTGCAGTCACGTGGTACGTGGAGTGTTGTGCATCCTCCACCAGGTGCGTCAATAGTCGGAAGCAAATGGGTTTTTACTGTTAAGCATCGGGCTGATGGTACAGTCGATAGATACAAAGCCAGGTTGGTTGCTCGTGGGTTCACCCAAACATATGGGGTGGACTATCAGGAGACGTTTCCTCCAGTAGCCCGTCATTCTACCTTACGGATTCTTATTGCAGTTGCTATTGTCCGTGACTGGCCCTTGTTTCAGTTAGATGTCAAGAACGCTTTCTTGTATGTATGGTGACTTGCACGAAGAGGTCTATATGCAGCAGCCACCATGGTTTGCTGCTGAGGGGGAGTCCAGTATGGTGTGCCGTCTTCATAAGGCCATATATGGCCTGAAGAGAGTCCACGGGCTTGGTTTCAGAAGCTCTCGGAGTTGATTGAACAGAAGGGCTTCATCAGATCTACAGCAGATCATACTCTCTTTGTAAAGAGAGACCAGCAAGGTATTGTGGTCATCTTAGTGTATGTTGATGATATAGTTATCACTGGTAGTAATAAGCAGGGCATTCAAGCAGCCAAGGATTTTCTTAGTGAGCAATTTGTTACGAAGGACCTGGGTACACTTCGTTACTTTTTGGGATTGGAATTTGCAAGAAATGAGCAAGGCATGGTAATGACACAAAGGAAGTATGTTACTGATCTGTTATCTGAGACAGGAATGGCAGGATGTAGACCAGCTACTACTCCTATGGATCCTAATGTTAAACTCTATGATGATGACTCTGAGGAGGTGGACAAGAGACGATATAGAGAGCTCGTGGGGAAGTTGTTATATGTCACTATTACCCAACCAGATATATCCTTTGCTGTTAGTAGGGTAAGTCAATTTATGGAGCAACCCAGACAGGCTCACATGAATGCTGTTTTTATGATCTTGAGATATCTGAAGTCGTCTCCAGGTGATGGTCTTCTGTTTAGGAAAGATACCTCTATATCTGTCACAGGTTGTGCTGATGCAGACTATGCTGGGTGCCCTAATGATAGAAAGTCTACTTCAGGCTTTATTGTATTTGTTGGCAGCTCACCAGTAGCGTGGAAGAGTAAGAAACAAACTGTCGTGGCTCGATCCAGTGCAGAGTCAGAATATAGGGCAATGGCCCAAGGTAGTGCTGAGATGATGTGGGTTAAATTGGTTTTGACTGATTTAACTATTGAAGTACCTCTTCCTATGCATCTTAAATGTGATAATCAGGCAGCCTTGTTCATAGCCAATAATCCAGCCTTCCATGAAAGGACAAAGCACATTGAAGTGGATTGTCATTATACAAGGGACTTAATTCAAAAGGGGCTTATTTCAACTTCTTATGTATCATCAGGAGAGCAGATTGCAGACATGTTCACCAAAGCTCTTGCTAGAGGTCCTTTTCATCTATGTTGTTCCAAGCTGAGCATGTTAGATATATATGCTCCAGCTTGAGGGGGAGTGTTAGAGTAATTATGTTATTTGTTCTTTTTATTGTCCTTTTCTGTAATTTACCCATAGAGCTTTTCTCCTATATAAGAGAGCTCTAGGGTTAGATGAAAGTAAATCTTGCTCATTTCCTTCAACAGGAATCGAATGTGGTGGTGGAGCGAAGATCAAAGGAAGAGACATGTGAAGGTGGGGATAGTGCCAATGGGTCGTCTTGGGCCTCGTAGAGTGAAGGAGGATGAGTTTTTGTTACTCAAGATCAAAGATGGGTCTCTTGGAGGAGGAAAGTAGGGGAGGGAATAAGTGTGATAAACTCGTTCTTTACAAGACTTTAATTTGAATGAACCATAGTTTGATTAATTTTATATACATTCAAGACACAACTAATAAAGGTGTAAGAAGGTAGGCGCAGAAGTGTCATTGCAAAAAAATCAAGGGCACAAGTGTTACCGCAAATACTCGAAAGAGCACAAAGTGCAAGTCCCTTTTAGTGGGAGAGTGATTGATTACTCTGAACAACGGGAAAAGGAATTAAAAGAAATCGAGGAAGCTTGCACTTCTGATGAGAATTTATTTTCATCCTGCCTTAACAGAGAAAACTAAATAAGTTCCAAGTCAGTTACTCTCTGCTTGTACCAGTGCACCAAAAATGGTCATTTCTGTACCAGGCACTAGTGATCCTCCGTCATACACAAATATATATAAACCTATATACATCAAAATAAAGACTCGTGAGCATGCCCAAGGAGGTCACTTAGTCAGTTTGGCAATCTGAACTAGATGCCAAAAGTTCATCAAAAGTTCCATATCAGCATCAAGTCTGACCCAGATCAAAAGCTGATTTGAACAATCTATCATATCTAAGCTGACAATGATCACATGCAAATCGTTTAACACTTTCCTTAAGCACATAAGTGGAAAGTAGGAAGGATGTCAGAATATGTGAAGGGCATCTCAAAAAGAATGCAAAAGGCATGGTGAATAAGAAAAACAAAACTTACATTAATCACCACATTCCATGTTCAACATTTTTAAGGCCACAAGCATCTCCACCAGACTTTTGTATTCTAACGATATTAACCCCTTCTTGAAAAACTGTATTCTACATATGCAGCATCATAGGGAATGAATAGGTATAGGACTGTATGTCAGGACTTCATAATCAAAGTAGAGGCAACAATACCAGAAAACCATGCATCCCCACAGAATCTACGATCAAGCAAAGATCTTATGCCATCTTTAAAAAAATCACAGTGTGAAGCCAATCTAAATGGAGGCATCCGGAGGAACAGTATAAAAGGTTAACTGCTGAAATGGAACTTTAATTGCCGAATCCCAGTCGATTTACACGGACAAGTTATCATCCGAAAGAATGCCATCCACTATATGCAGTTCAATGTAAGCACGAATTTGTACAATAAAGAAATAGACATTAGTCGCCCTTGCGAAGTGCCTGAAATGAGAGGTCAGGGTAGCCCCGGTCCCCCATCTCTGACCCACCTCCTCAGAGTCCACCAGAAGATCGATCATGCTCCTTCGTCCCTTGACATTGATAAAAATGGTGGAAGGACCTTATGCTTGCATTACCTTCATTGAGCCAAGTCATCCTAAACGATTGCCTACAATCTACTTCAATCTTTGGGACCTTGTCCCTTACCACTCCCTACTTCCTTGCCCTTTCCTCCAGCTCTTCTCCCGAGGAGGCCCCTCTCATCCTTTACATATCAAGTACAACCACCGCCTCCAATATAACATTGCTCCTAAACTCGAGCAGGAAGAAGTAGACACGTCAGCCTTGTTACCAGTCACACAGTGGCTGACGGTCCATTTTAAGCACCCCTCCAATGCCCAATAACCAACTCTCCAAAATAATAATTGTCAAGAAGAGAATGAATCGTTATGTTTACTACATGAGTCTAGGATGTCTTATATAGAGAGAAATCCTAGAGAGCAAAAAGAGAAAAATACATATATGACACTGAAGAGTCACAAGACCAAAATAAAATAGAAAATACAATAACTCTAACACCATCAAGTTAAAGCATATATGTCGATTATGCCAACTTGGAAATCAAATACGAGAGGCGCTTCTTCAGTAGTGCCTTCATAAAGATGTCTGCAAGCTAAAATTCGGTGGAGATGCATGGAGTGGTGATCTTTCCTCCTCATACAGCATCACGAATGAAGTAACGGTTAACTTCAACGTGTTTGGTGCGCTCATGGAAAGCATGATAGGTGACGATGCATGTAGCAGACTTGTTGTCATTGTATAAAGGTACAAGAGTAGCAACTGAAAGTCCAAGTTCTTGTAAAAAGGAGATAGTCAAGGTTGCAAAAGTCGGCAGTCGGTACTCGGTCGGCTGGGTCACTGACTAAGGATTAATCGACAGTCGGGCGACTAATCGGATTTAGTCGGACTTTAATCGGCTTTGAATTTTATGATTATTTTAAATATATATAACTCATTTTTAACATATATTTAAATAAATTTTGTACATCTTTGTACTACCATAATAAAATAAAAGAGGTAACTGAATTTAAATAAAACACTAAGCATATTATAGTAAGTTTGCTTACAAAAAAGACAAAACATTAAAAAAATATGATATCTTCAAGCAAAAATTGATCGATTAATGTAACTAATCGGAATTAGTCGGTACTCGGTCGGCCATCCCACTGACTAGACTAGTCGGACCTACTAGTCGGGTCAGTCGGGAGACTTTTACAACACCGGAGATAGTCATGTGACCTCACAGGTGGATTGGACCATTGCCCTATATTCTGCCTCTACACTCGATCTGGAGATCATTGTCTGCTTCTTACTTCGTCGAGTAACCAGGTTGCCCTCAACGAGCATGGCATAGCATGTCGTATGGAAGGCCGTATTGCGATATATTGGCGATATATCGGTATCGACAGGTCACCGATATATCGCCGATATGGTCGATATTTGTCCTTCCAAGGTCATTTTATTCACAATCTCGGTTCGATGTTGGTGATTTGGCGTCGATATATCGTCGATATATCGACGACATATCGTATCGGCATGATACCGATATCGATACCGATATCGATATGTCCTTCCATGACCATGTAGTGGATCGACAATCCTAAGGAGCTGACATAGTCATCATCTATATAGGCAGAGACATCTGTGTGACCATTGACCTCATAGAGGAGTCCAGATTCGGGAGATCCCATCCATGACCTCGAATTTCAGCGAAATTCGGTCGAATTTTTGTCGAATATCGATATCCAGTCGAAATCGAAATTCGACCGAAATGGCCGAAATGACCGAAATATGAGGGTCCTAGTACAAAAAATGACCGAAATGGCTGAAATTTCGGTCGAAATTCTACCGAAATTCGACCGAAATTCTACCGAAATTCGACCGAAATTCCATTTCGATCGGTCACCGAAATGGTGACCGAAACCGACATTTAGGGCCTTGATCCCATCAAGTATCAAAGGATCAGAAGAACATCCTGCCAGTGACTGTAAACGGGGCTCTCCATGTGTTGGTTGGCTTTGTTCACAGCATATCATATATATAGCCTAGTAACGGTAAGATAAGAGAAGTATACCCACTAGGCTTCTATATCGTGTAGTATCCTCAAATGCAGGACCAGTAGATGTGAAATGTTTCCTCAAATCTATAGGGGTGCCAGATGGCTTACAACCAAGTAGTTCAGCCTCAATTAGAATGTAAGGCAATACTCCTGTGAGAAATGGAGTCCCTTTGTAGTGCGTATCTCCTCAATGCTAAGAAATTTACAGAGTTGGCCAAGATCCTTCCTGACAAGGACCTTCTGGAGGAAGGTCTTGGTCTCTGCAATGCCGCCTTCGTCGTCTCCAGTGACAACCATATCATCAACATAGATACCAAAAATTATTGTGCCAGTAGACCGTCGTCTAACGAAAACAGAGTAATTAGATGTCGTCCTATGAAACTCATGACTACTGAATTCCAGTAGTAATTCTATCAAACCATGCCCTGGGACTCTGCTTCAGGCCATAGATGGTCTTACGTAGTCGGCATACACACTCCCCTTCAACTACGTAACCCGAAGGTTGCATCATGTAAACCTCCTCCTCGAGGTCATCACAGAGGAATGTGTTCTTCACATCAAGTTGAAAAATGGGCTAGGCCTTGTCAGCAACAACAGAAAGAATGGTGTGTACTGGACCCCATTCTGGCAACTGGAGAGAAAATCTCAAAGTAATCAACTTCATAGGTTTGTGTGAAGCCTTTTACAATGAATCTAACCTTCAATCTGTTAATGGACCCATCATATGACTGCTTGGTCGAGAAGACCCATCTGCAAGCTACAGGTTGAACTCTCGAGGGACACGATACAAGATACCACATGCCTCAGGAGATAAGGGCATCCATCTCATCCATGGCATGTCGCCAGCCCTGCTCCTAGATTTCACTATGATGATCTCTGGAGAGAAAATCCCAAAGTAATCAACTTCATAGGTTTGTGTGAAGCCTTTTACAATGAATCTAACCTTCAATCTATTAATGGACCCATCAGATGACTGCTTGATCGAGAAGACCCATCTGCAAGCTAACCTTCAATCTGTTAATGGACCCATCAGATGACTGCTTAGTCGAGAAGATCCATCTGCAAGCTACAGGCTGAACTCTCGAGGGACGCGATATAAGATCCCATGTGCCCCGGAAGATAAGGGCATCCATCTCATCCATGGCATGTCACCATCATTTCACTATGATGATATTCATGACATCTGCAAACCTCTTGTCACATCTTGATCAACCATCAGTAGAAATAAAATGTGACATAGGGTGAAAAGTGCATTGCCTCTTTTACTTGCGAAGAGCTTTCAGAAGCTCCTCAAGGACATCCGGGACAACAGTGATGGGAACACTTGAAGTAGGCATATCATCCTGCAGAAAAGGAACAGAAGCAGATGTAGTGGTGTGCTTGCCTATATAGATGATTGATGGAGGTGGAAGATCAAAATGGATGTCACCCACAGTCTGTGTAAAGAAGCTAGTATGCTCAAAGAAAGTAACATCCACGGAAATATAGTATCGATGCCCAACAGGATCATAGCATTAGCCTTTCTTAGTACGAAAGTACCCAAGAAAAATGCACTTGACTGTCCTAGGTGACCATTTGTCAGCGACGTAGAAGTTGTGAACAAATGCAATGCACCCAAAAATTCTCAAAAGTAAAGGAAAAGGAGACTCAGTGGGGTATAGTAAAGAGAAAGGAGTGCACAATTTTAGGATAGAAGATGCAACCCTATTGATGAGATGAACATCAATAAGGATGGTGTCCCCCAATAGCACTTGGGAACATTCATCTGAGTGAGGAGAGACCTAGTAATTTCAAGCAAATGTCGGAGTTTCCTTTCCATTACCACATTTTGTTGAGAGGTATGTGGACATGATATTTGATGAACAGTCCCTTGAAAGGCAAAGAAAGATGTCAAGTAATGTTGGGTGAGCTCAAGCGCATCATCAATTCGGATAACTTGAACACATGTAGAGAAAGAAGTTTTGACATATTGAAAGAAATTTTTGAGAATTTCATTAATCTCTGAACATTCCTTTATTATGTAAACCTTAGAAGATATATTATAATCATCCACAAACACAATAAAAAATGATGACCATTCAAAGTTCGAACCGGACAAGATTCCCAATCATCACAATGAACAAGACAAAAAGAGTGGTACGAGACTCAGCACAAACTGAAAAAGAAGCTTGATGATATTTCCCGAACTCACACACCTCGCATTGAAAGGGCTTCAAAGTAGAGAGTTCACAGAACATCATGGAAAGAACCTTAGCAGAAGGATGCTCAAGGCGCAGATGCCATAGGAACGGATCTTCGAAGATGGATGCAGTACTAGCAAACTTAGAATTCAAGCATAGGTAAAGATAATAGAGACCATTCTTCTCATGCCCCTCACCAATAATCTGCCTCTCCAGGATGGCCTGAAAATAGCAATAGAATTCATCAAATATCATACGACAATTAAGCTCAACACAAAGCTTATGAACATACAATAAGTTGAGAGGGAAATCAGGAGCACAGTGAACCCTAGACAATCGGAGCTTGGAGGAGAACTCCATGGTTCTGCATCATTGAGATGTACCATCTTCCCACGAGAGTCCGTAGCCGGAGACACCTCTTCAATTTCATAGGCTTCATAGGCAATATTAGCTAGATAAGGAGGTATACCAAATTTCTGTCAGCATCGTTCGGGCGGGTGTTCCAATGATCATAGTGAGTGCATTGTGGGTACTGAAGAGTAGTAGGATCTCGTCCACGACCACAGTCCAGGTCACGTCCATGGGCAAAATCTCGTCCACGATCGCGGACAGTTACATTCACAGCCTCGACAAAAGCTCTATCATCATCCTCTCCCAGAAGATGCAACGTAAGCAGGGTTCTCTGTGGGAGGTAAAGTAAAAGGCATGCAGTAGATATCTCCAGTTATTCGAGACGTCTAAAGATGATCAACATTTGCAGTATGTCAGATATCAAAAATTGCTCCTTCAATGTCTAATATCAAGGATGCAAGCCATCAAGGAAGCAATACACATGCCAATCAGAACGCTCATGCACATGTTTAATCAAATCGATGAAATGGGAGGGCCCGACTGCACCCGCCAAGAAAGAAAGATTTAAAATATTGATATCGATCTCTATATCGATAGATTTGGAAAGGAATATCAGATATATATTGAGATATGCCACAGATATCAATGGAAATCTTGGAATTTACTTAAAAATGATTTCGCAAGTTAAGGTAATATTTGTTTTTTTTGTAATAACAAGTAGCATACAAATACACACTATGCATCAAATAGGTGTATTTAACATATTAATACAATATATCATATATTACATATATACAACAACATAAGAAATATGGAAAGGCAGGCGGGAAAGTTCGATGACGTGGTAAATTATAAGGTACATTATTGAGAGTTATCTTTGTATTTTTCTATTTCTTATGTATTTTTTTATTTCTTTTATCTTTATTGTGCAATATTCGCCCTCTAGGATTTCTCCTCTTTATATAAGAGAGCCCTATGCCCCCCCTCCATAATCAAGTCATTATTATTTTTTCACATGGTATCAGAGAGGCGATCCAGGCCGGAGCTCTAAAGCCCTGGCATCCTACCCCACCTGTCAAACCCATCTCTCGTGTGTCGCTACCGTCATCGGCCGTCTCTATCATCGTCGTCGGCCCTCGCGTGCAATGTGGCTACTTTGTTGCCACCACCACGGCAGCAGACGGAAAGTTGTCTCTATCTATCGTCGTCGTCGGTCGTCTCTATCATCGTAGTCGGCCCTCGCGTCTTCAAGCGTGTTTTTGTGGGACACTCCCGGACCCAGAAAGGGCACCGGTGTTTTGATCCAGTCAGACGGAAATACTATGTCAGTGCTGATGTCACATTCCTTGAGTCTATCATGTACTTTCCCTTACAAGGGACAAATGACCACATCTGAGTCTAGTGAGCAAGTTTACGTACCGCATCTTCCTGCACCATCACCACAACTGCCACCACCTCCGTGGTGCCTCCACCACCTATCATGGTTCCTCCATCCTTACCATTACCTCATGTGGTTCCTCCACCACCTATCGTGGTCACTCCTGTAGCTCAAACTTTGCCTTATTTTTATACAGGCTGACGGCTATACCAGTGGCGGACCTAGGATTTTGTGGTAGGTGGGGCACTCACATCGATGTATGGAGTGAATTTATAGACTCGGATGCTCTCAGAGATGCTATAATCCTTTTTTCGATTTTGATTCCAAAATCCAACCTTATAGATTGATTACTGGATCAATATTATGCATATCATCCAAATTTCACTCAAATCTGAGGTTATTTACTATTTTATCTTAATGATCAAAGATTTGGTGAACATTTAAGGAACTTAAATTGCATTTAAAAAAGAGATAAACCTTTGACCATTAAGATAAAATAACAAAATAAGCTCGGATTTGAGAGAAATTTTGAGAATATGTAGAGCAGTAATCCAATGAATAAGATTGGATTTTGGAGAAAATAAATAAATAAAAAGGATTACAACACTTCTATTGTAACTTGTTATAACAGAGAATCAGCTCCCGAATTTTACATCATTTTATTATCAGTATCAGCTCCCGAATTTTACATCATTTTATTATCAGTAAAATACCCCTTTAGAAAATTTTCAAAGTTCAAGGTATATTTCTAAAAAAAATGTAAAACTAATTATACAGTGACCCCTAAATTTTAGTCAAATTAGACCACAACTATGTAATCTTTGCAATCATGCCACGATCTTCATAATCTTGCTATATTAACACTTATGCCCTTTCTCAATGATTGTGTTGCAAGAGTCAATAAGATTGTTGTGGTATAAGCTGAATATTAATGGAAAATAAACTAATAAACGGCAACAATTATTATTATTATAATTGATACTTGCGTTTACAACTGACTTTGTCTATTTTCCATATATTGAATGCAATTTATAATGCATTCATTACTAATGAAATCAAATGTACCCTTTTCAATATATGTAAGTAAAGTATTGTTCATTCATTTAAACTTACACTAATTTGGTAGTCCTCGAAGTTTGATAGATAAAATATCTATGATCGATAATTATTAATTACACATACATAGGAAAATTGACATAAAATTGAGAGAATTGACGTTGAGGGGAGGATGAATATTTGGGAATGACTAGTGCATGGAAAGGGGTGACTAAATTGGGAGAGAGATTGATTGAGGACAGACGATTCATCACAAGGGTTTGTTCAAGGGAATTAATTAGGGGAGTATTAAAGGATCACGAGATTAATGGATGGGTAGGTTGAATCCTTGTCTTTAGAGTGGGAGCTCAGTGCTTCTACCACTAGACCATAAGGTGTAACATCCGAATCCGCGTAAACCCGAACTCAACCCGAATAAGGTCCGAATAACCCAATAAAGTTATCTGACAATATTAGATAACCTAAAACGATCAATTGATCGTGAATCAAAAGTCGTTCGGGCGAAATTGATCAAAAATCGATCGCTTCGTAATACGCGCAGTGAAAAAGCCACGACGCAAATTTGGAAACCGCGAAACAAACCGAGACCGTCATTAGATCCGATTCGACGAAACAAGACCAACGGAATCGACCGTTCGTCAATCGGAGGTCGTTTGATATTTTAAAACCGTAAAATTTAATCTTAAACAAAAAACCGTATCCGAAAATTTCGGGTATTCAAAACTCGATCGAAAGTTTATACTCCTTTTGACCGTCATTTTGAGACGATCGAATAGAGATATTACACGTCGAAATCCGACACTCGAGGTCCAAATTTGACTAACTTTAAGTATAGCATATAAAGAGATATTTTGTAAATATATATATATATAATGATATAAACTCAAAATTTTGTTTTTAAAATGGTAACAGGTGCACAGCCTGTACTACTGTTCTGCCAGCCGTGGTTTATTTTTTTCCCTACCTCTTTGTTTTTCTCCACTTGGTTTTGCTCTTTATAACACTTGGCACCCAAAGGACCTCTCCCTTGACTATAAATACATCAAACCCTTCCCTTCTTTTCACAAAAATTCCCCAGCCGTGAGAAGGCTCCAGCCTTCTCTTTGAAGCTCTACTGCAATCCTTCATTGGGAGGCATCAGCTGCATGTTTGAATCAGCCCATTTGTGATCTCTAAAAATTCAAGGTACATCCCTATTTCTATCCTATCGATGCTATACATGTACCATTTCCTTTCCTCTTGTTGCCATTCCTGTACTTATACAATCTAAATCCTCCCTCTTACTCCCCCACGTATTTTCTACATATTTGATTGTGATAAATTAACATCTTGATCCTGATTTTATCACATGGGTTTTTACTGTCAAAATTCTCATCGTTGTTGTCAGATTGGAGGTATGATGTATTTTCTTGGGAATTGAATTGGTTGGTTAATATATCATCGTTAGAGGATATATCTTGATTCTGACCTGTTGTTCTGTAAACTTAAACAAATAGATCTTTAATTTCAACAGAGAATAGAATCTGTAAGTTTTAATAATTTGATTATCGTTTATTTTACAAAAATATGGTTAAACAGTTACACATATTTTTGTAATTTCATATAATAAGATTTCAGACTATTAAATTCCTATGATAACATTCTCAATTTAAGGTTATATCATTTTTACCTATTTTTGTTCAGAAAATATAATAATTAAATAAGATATAAAAATTTTAAAAGAAACTCTATCAGTTCAGAAATTAGTGAAAGTCATGAGACATTCCAATATCCTTGAAGTTTAACCTTATTCTTTTCAGTTACAGGAAGACAATGTCACACTTCTAGATTTGTCTTGAAATGTTGGCAACCACAATTGCTTTTATATAAAGTATGTGATAACACTACTGTCCTATGCGCATCTATATGCGATCATTTGCATAGCAGACGTATCCAAGATTTATCTAGCTTACGTGGAGCTATTCATGTTAAATTTTATTTTCCAGAACATCTCTACATTTAAGATAAACTTACTTCGATGGACTATGACTATTTCTATCTTTATTATATTTTTTTCATATACTGGAAAATGAATTATTGTATCCTTAATCTCTCGAGTAACATCTCTGTAATTTTCCCCTCTTTACCAAATCTTGCCCACTAAATGTGTGTGTGTATTTATATATTTATATTTATATATATATTCATGCACGATAAACAAATCAAATCTTCACGTCCATCATATCGTGCGAGACTTCATGATGAAAATGTGCAAACACTAGAATATTGGATCAAGGCTGTCATAGATAAACTTATTACCACCTTTCTAGATTATTTGTATCCCTGATTATAGTAAACATAAGTAACCTTTGTTATGAAACTATATCAAACCTAAATATATTTTCAAGTGACACTATATATGTCTTAAAAAGAACTTTGATATGCTCATACTATTACAAATCGAAGCCCATAACTAACATCATTGAGTATAGCTTCTACATTAGTACCCAAGAATTTCTCTCTTAAAGAAGTACATCTGACTATAATGACAATTATCTTCAAAGTTATTTTCAATAGATGGTTATCACCATATTCAATGGAAAGGTAGATATTGATGTCTACATCTGTAAGTTAACTCTATAAGAGATTGAGAAAGGAAGGTGAATTTGTATACATCCATATGATGTTGAATTGGTGAATCACGATGAAAATTAATTGTGCCGGTCAGGGTGATCCTTACTCCTGATCGTGCGAGGGCGCGGTGACCCTCAACTGGGCGGAGGAAAGGAAGCCCAGTTAGGGCAGCGGCCGCCTAGTGCGCGGGTCTAGGATCCCAGTCCTCTTTCGATATTTACGCGAGCTCGCAGTGTTTTTACGCCTCGTTGGGATCCCGACTTTAGACCAATCCGCTGACCCTTGTTTTAGGATACCCAGGCGGGGGTCCTCGTTTTTTTTAGTTTTTCGTACGAGCTCGGTTGCCCGTTACCGGTCAGGCCATTTTCTAGAGCGACTTTTCCGGAGAGTCTCTCTCATTCGTCTTAGTGGCGTAGTTTTGGAGTAGACCTATCCCTCTATTGGACCGCACTTCCAATTAGAGGGCGAGACGGAAGAGCCATTTGTAGGCTTCTTCACCGCTTGAGTTTACTTCGCCAACAGACTTGGCAATTCTATATCTAGATCAACCATATCTATATCTACATAATCTGGAGTTATATCTGAAACAATTGAAGTTAAGAATTGGAGAAGTTACGATCAAAGGTTGGGATTGATAGGAAATGACTATTCACTAGATCTAAGAATCTAAATAAATCAAGAAATCTTTCCAATCTCAAACTTTTCCATCATCACTCACATGCATGATCTCTGAAGAAATTGATATATATGCTTACACTCATACCCTCATGAATATTCAACTACAATATAAATATGTCATATGTGGGAAATGTTGGGTTTTGGGGCAATCATTAGAGATGCTTACAAACAACCTGAATACCTTTTTACTTAGGCAAGTAGATGTAAATCGTGCTAGTTCCACCTTTCTACTTGCTCTCTTTTGCACATAATAAATTACTTGTTATTTATTTTAAACTGCGGAGTTGTATTCACAATTGTGACTCCTCTTCTTCCTTGCACGCATGGCAGGTAAGAAGCCTGCTGATCAGTAGATGTTCATGTCTACAGGTGACAGGGTATACACCAGACGGTATGGTATATTTTGTCTCAGTTTTTTATTCAAATTATAATGTAAATGCTATCTCTTCTATTCAGTCAGATCTTTTGGGATATTGTATGTACTAGCAGACATTGTACATATTGTAAAATTTATATGGAAATTAATGAAAAGAAATTTTGGTGCCATTTGTCTCTTTTAGTTTGTGGTTATGATTGTGGATGTGAATGTCATATACAATTGTTGAAATGCGAAAAATTTCCCCATAAATTTATGCTTTTAATGCGATGACAATAAATGGAATATTGCGACGTGCCGTAAACGGGTACACGGATCCTCGGGGGTTAACATAAGGTGAGTTCTAAAGGATGGGCGATGGATCAATGGAATGAGTATTAATGACAGGTAGGGATATAAATGGACTGGCAAGAGATTAACCATAAGATGATTAAAAAGGCAATGAGAGTACATGGAAAGCACGTGAAGATTTAATTGGCATGAAGGAGAGCTTTTAATTGGAAAGTACCCATTTAATGGTCTAGTGGTAGTGCAGTGTGTCGACCACACAAAAGAACAGGGTTCAAATCCCACTCTTGCGAGGGTTGCTTGGGTAGTCGACGGCCAGCGCAAAAAATAGTCGAATCTTTCAACATGGATTTGAGCAAGAATCCATGTAGTTGACCCTACTTATAGTAGGAGAAGGCTTAGTACATTTAACTCAACCATGGCCGGTCCCAAGCCCGGATAAATGAGGAGGGTTGCCTTAGATAGCCGACAGCCAGCGTAAAGCAGTCGGAGACAACTTCCTAAATATTATTTAAAAAAAATACTATTTAGGAAGTTGCCTCATGACAGTCGGATCTTTTCAACATATGAATGGAGGCGAAGAATCCATAGTAGCTGACCCTACTTAATTGTGGGAAAAGGCTTTGTTGTTGTTGTTGTTGTGGAGGGAGGGCATTGCCCTTGACTCAGTGCAAGTTATATCAAATATTGGGATTTAATATACTATGAAAAAATATGAGTTTGGAATGGAGAGGGGGCATGTGCCCGACCTCGTCCAAACGTGGGTCCGCCCCTGGGCTATACCCCTTGATCATGTGCCTTCCCCATCATCTAGCATGCACCATGTAAATTCTGAGCGCTTAATTTCTGCTGATGGCACAGGTGTGATTGGACCACATGCTACTTTACATGTTGAGCAGGTGGCACCGCAGGAGACTACTTTACAGGATACAGATTATGCGGGGGAAATTGGCAAGTTCATTGCTCTTAGGAAGCGGAGGCGTGCATGTGCTACCACTGTTGTAAAAATCGGTCAACTAGGCCAACTAGTCGAGTCGGGGGCGATAGCTGACTCGACTAGGCCTAGTCCGACATTAGACAGTCAACCCGACTAATCGAGTCAACCGCTCGGTCGAATTTTACATAGAACTTTTTTTATTTTTATTTTTTTAAAAGGAAACTTATTCTAATATGATTATTGTTATATTTAAAGTTCAATTATTACTTTTGTTTCAATATGATAGTATAGAAAATGTATATAAGAATATATGTATAAAAATATTAATTATATATTTAAAAAAATTTAAAAAATTCAACACTGACTAATAGTCAACTAAATATGATTAGTCATCTGGTTGTCGACTAATCCTTAGCCAGTGACCCCGCCAACCAAGTACCGACGACTAATTTCTGCAACCTTGTGTGCTACGCGTCCTTTTGTTGCACATGTTTCTTTGAAGCGTCTCTCAGAGGATTCAGGAGGTTTGTGATGGGATTATAAGCCGTGGATATCCCATGCACATATCATGAGGCTATACGAGACAGTCAGTAATGCCATGCTATGGAGGAGGAGATGGCAGTGCTTCAGTCATGTGGCACATGGAGTTTGGTTACTGTCACCGAAGGGGCATCCATGGTTGGTTGCAAATGGATCTTTACATTGAATCACCTAGCAGATGGCAGTGTTGATCGCTAAAAGGCTAGGCTTGTAGCTAATGGGTCCACCCGGACATATGGGGTGGACTATCAGAACACGTTCTCTCCAGTGGCTCGTTGTTTTACCCTTCAGATCCTCCTTTCTGTTGTGCTCTGGGACTAGTCTCTGTCCCAACTGGATGTGAAGAATACTTTTATATATGGTGACTTGCATGAGGAAGTCTATATACAGTGGCCACTTGGGTTTGTTGATGACGGAGAGAGTCATAAATTTTGTGGACTTCATAACGCTATATATATGTCATTAAGCAAAGTCCAAGAGCATGGTTCCAGAAGCTCTTGTACTTGATAGTGCAGTAGGGATTCACTAGATCGTTTGTTGATCATTCACTTTTTGAACAAGTGACACAAAGATGTATTGTTGTCAATCTGATTTATGTTAACGATATCATTGCTACAAGAGATGACACTTACATGGCATCAGTGAGGCTAAAGTGTTGGACAACAATTTGTCAACAAGGACCCTGATGAATTGAGATACTTCATTGGGCTTAAGTTTGTCAGGAACCAAAAAGGTTTAATGATGGCATAAAGGAAGCACGTTGATGCACAGCATGGCTTACAGATCGTCCTCACGATCTGACGATCCGTCCAAACGTTCGCACCGACATGCATCGAAGGACTATCGTTCGACGGAACGAAAACGACGAGCCGAAGAAGCTTACAACAAGGAAATGATGGGCGCACAGCGTGATTTCCAAATTTTCCAGTCCAAATGTCGAGAAATAATGGCTAATTTCGAGGCTATGTGCGCCGCCCTATCAAAGTCTTCCACTATCAAAGCCGTTGTCCAGAGTTTTGACGAAGAGAAAATCGTCGTTGATGATGATTTGTTCATTGTCCCGGCCGTGTCAGAGGAGGAAAACGCCGACCTGCTTGTTGTCCAGGTATACTCAGATTCCCAAAAACCGCCGCAATCGATCTTCTTCCCCTTCGCGGCCCTCTCGCGGACCCCCTCCACCATCCTCGCGCCTACAGCCACCCCCCCCCCTCGTTGCATCCGCACCCTCAGCACCCCTTCCCACCATCCCTCCCGCAACCCCTGAAACCGCTACGGCACCCCATGCTGCCCCACCCCTGCCGCCAGCCCCGCAGGCGCCTCCACCCCATCCCGCTATCTTCACACCCCCGCCGCCACCAATCCCTTCTCTCTCCCCGACGCTCGGCCATCTCCCCCCCCCCTCCCCTCGCGCGCCAGTATCCTTGGCCCCTCCCCTGATCGCTACCCCCGAACCCCCAGTCGGCCCTCTCGTTGCACCCGCACCGCCAAATCCCCCGGCCAGTGACCCCTTCCGCCACCCCCGTTGTCAACCCCCCCTCTTACCCCCTTCCTCCCGCCAACCCCAGCCCGTGCTCCCGCAGCCCTGACACCTCCGCCCCTTCCCCCTACTCGCCCCCAACGCTAGCCATTCCCCTCCCGCTCTTCGTCACGATACCCATCCCCCCGTGTGTCAATTCCTTCTCCTATACCGAGAACCACCTTGTCACCGTTCACCGATACCACCGCCTCGCTCCCCTTCTCGCGGGACGCCACCGCGTTACCCTAGCAGCGTGCCACTGCCACGAGCCTCCACATGTGCGCCGCCGCCATCCATCGGGAGAAAGACTAGCCATGGTGCCCTTAATCGAATCCCTTATTCTCAGGGATATGAATTGGAAAAATTGCAAAAAGAATCCTCCTCTCAAAATTATTTATCAGAAGGACCAATTGAAGGATATATTACGCTATGGAATCATTTTAAGTGAAGGAGTAGAACATTTGCATCCATGCCCCTCAATGAAGAAAAATTATAAACGTAACAGTGAAAAGGATCTAATTGGGGGAGTTTGAAGCTACAGTTTCAAGATCGAATTCTCCAACGGCGCATCGAAGATCAAGCAATTCGTCGGGAGACGAATTTTTCAAGAGGAGGAGAACTGATGCAGCGTGAATCGGATAAATAGGGTTTTATTTATTTATTTTTCATCATCATCAATTAGAGTCTAATTTTATTTACGTTTATTCGAGTCGATGCAATTTTATTTAAATAATCGAGATCGCATGTGATCTCAAATTAGTTAGTTAGTTTTAAATTTGAATTTTGAATTTCGTATTAGAGTCAAATTAGGATAAAGTAGATTTGAATTTCGATTCAAATCAATAAGAGTCGATTTGAATTTTATTTCTATCTTTGTAATCCCATCCCTCCTATATAAAGGGGTGGTAGTCTATTGTTTTAGACAGGTCAGATTACAATTAAAATTGAGTTTTTAATCTCTCTCTCTCTTGTCTCTCTCCTTCCCCACGCGATCTCCGCGATTCTCTTCTCCAAAATCCCTCGTTCTCCGACGAGTTTTCTCCTCTCAATCCTTCCAATTTCTTCTCCACCGAAATTTCCACCATCAAATTAATTTTTCCATCTTTGCAAATTTTCAATTTGCATCACATGTTATAGATCTCTCATAGACAGGGATAGCAGACTGAGACCTGCCACTACTCCCTTGGATCTCAGCATGATGCTCTACGATGACAAGAAGAGACACAAGGAGCTCGTTGGGAAGCTCCTTTACGTAACGATTACCAAGACATATATCTCCTTTACAGTGAGAAAAGTCGGCCAGCTTATGGAGCGGTCACGATAGGCTCATATGAATGCAGTTCACATGATCCTTAGGTATCTTAATTCTTCTCCATATACATGATTGCTATTTAGCAGAAGAACATCCCTTACCATCACAACTTGTACAGATGCTGACTACGCAGGATGCCCTAAGGACAGAAAATCTACCTCCGATTTTGTGGTGTTCATAGAGAGTTATTTGGTCTCATGGAAAATAAAGAAGCGAACTGTGGTTGCTAGATCTAGTACCGAGTCAGAGCACATGGTTATCCCGTCAAGAAACACTGAGATGATGTGGGTTAGATCCATTTTGACAAGTTTAATTGTTGATGCGCCTCTTCCCATGCAGTTACAATGCGATAACCAGGTTAATCTCTTCATTGCCAACAATCCAGCTTTCCATGAGAGGACCAAACACGATGAGGTAGATTGTCATTATATATGAGATATGATTCAAAAAAGTTGCATCTTTACTTCTCATGCTAGTTCATGGGAACATACCGCATTTTTTTTCATCAAGGCCCTAGCCAGAGGGCCAATTCAGATGTGTTGTTCTAAGCTACGCATGATTGACATCTATGTTCCATCTTGAGGAAGTGTTGAGAGTTATCTACGTATTTTCCTATTTCTTGTGTATCCTTTCCGTTTCTTTCATATCTATTATGCAATTCACCCTATGTCCCCCTTTCGTAATCAAGTCAATATTATTTTCTCAACATACATCAGTCATAATAACGATAATTGGAAATCTGAAAATCCATTAACCTAGATTCCTCCATCATATTTGACAAATTCGGCATAACAGAGGTCCAAGGTCAAAATAGCATGTTCTTTTCGACCCATCCAGGAAAGACATGACAATAAAATCACTACTAACAAGGCAAGATCGACATTCCATGAGGTGATTCAAGCTCTCAAATATGCTCACAACTCACTCCTCGAAAAAAAGGTCAACTAATCCATAAACACATGCACAACTAAGGAATGGCACAGGAGATTACAAATCAATGAGAGGTAGGCGAGGCTCTATTTGGGTAACAATAACAATTGCTCTATCTAACGGGGTTGAGGTGGAATCGGTGGATGTCTTTTCCTCTCCCGTGGAAGGGCTAAAGAGGCATGGGCAGAGGTAGACTTCTCATAGGTGGAAATGTTCCATATCGAGAACTTTGAGGATCATTGGTTAACGCAAGATTGAGACAAACCATTCTCGAAGTTGGAAATGTTCAATATCGAGAAATTTAGGGATCATTGGCTAACGCAAGATTGAGTCCCACCAATACGTGGTTGATGTCATTGGCGGTTCTCCGAGCGAGCAAAGTGTTTCCATGTAGAGAACTTTTTTCACCATGCTAAGACTATTCTTGAGCCTTGACTTTTGTACTACGTTTTCATATATTTACATATTTATGGGAAAGACACCTACATGTGTTCTCTAGTTTCTACTCAAAAAAAATCTAGCACCCTCCCTCCCAAGAGTCTAGAAACACAAAATCAATATCCCCCACCCTTATGCCAATTGTCCCCAAATTGTGGAAGTGGAATGTAGATCCCATCCGAACTTGATTCATCTCCATGTCCCCCCAACCAATGGCATTATACTCTTGCAAAGATATTTATTTGCACCCAAAAACCTATCCTCCACTTTTCTCGTTCCTTCAATCCCCTGCATTCCATGTAAAGATCTTCATGGATAAACTATTGCTAGCATCCTAAATTGACCAGACATATCGGACTGCAAGATGCAGACAAAAAATGCATCCATAGCAATGTCACCTCTCATATACACAACACCACATATTTTGCCACAATAACACCATGAACCTGCAGAAACCAACACGTCGTTTCCCACCCCAATAGCATCTATAACCACCACGGCTCAACATCCTCCCTAGAGCCATCACATGACCGTCACTTCCAACTAAGGCTTGGAGTAGTTGTACCTGCACCAAACCTACTACCAGCACTACGGTTGGGTCGACATGGGTCCACCCAAAAATTACAGGCACAGAGAACCAGGGAGTGTCCAGTTACAACCAATAGCTGGTGCAGTCAATCCCCTCCTTAAAGGTGCACTAGACATCGAAAGATTCGAAAGAGATATTAGGATAGGGAAAAACATGGGTTGTCGAAGCAATATGCCCATGGGCCAAAGATTTGGATATAAAAAATGAACATCACATTAATAAAAGTAAGAGAAGCAAATATATTTTAGATCAGTACTAGATTCAACTCAATAGGAGGTGGCAGCAACCCTACATGAAGGGCCAAAATAGGAGTTGGCCTCCTACAGTTTTGGGGGTTTTTGGTGAAAAAGAAACACAAGGGTCATCTAGAGTAGAAGATATTATGCTTGAATGTGCGATACCCCTCAATTTAGCTTATCACAGAGCTTCCAAAA
Source organism: Ottelia alismoides (assembly GCA_037367405.1). Taxonomy (NCBI): domain Eukaryota; kingdom Viridiplantae; phylum Streptophyta; class Magnoliopsida; order Alismatales; family Hydrocharitaceae; genus Ottelia; species Ottelia alismoides. The sequence continues at coordinate 156,040 of JAZKJV010001572.1, forward strand.
ATTGTCCGACTAAGCCAACTAATCACTCCGATTAATCGACTCCGCAAAGTGGCTGACTGAATGGTCTTTAGTCAATCAGTCCGACTTTTTCTATATATATTTTTCCTAATTTTTTAAAAGTAAATCGAGTCTAAGATACTTAATGTTTGAATGGAACTCGATTAATTCTTTAATCATTATGATAGTATTGAAATGACCAAATCGATGTATATGTCTAAGAATACATGCATAAAAAAGGATTGTATATTTAAGATAATTAAAATATTCAAAACCGTGATTAATTGCCCGACTATCAATAATCACTAATCAGCAGCTCGACTAACTAAATACCGAGCGACTTGACTTTTGCTAATTTGTCAGAGAGGATGCTTGTATAGCTAAAATCTGCATAGAATGAGGAATGTGTTATACAGTCGTGGAAGTCCACTTACATCTTTGAGATTATTTTTGTACAACGTCTTGGTCTATATTTTCTCAAAATTTGTGAATAAAACGTGGATGGTCATCCGACTAGATGACCATCCTTTATTTAACACCACATCACCAATAACAGAATACATCACTTACCATCCAATCACCTACAACACCTCAACAGTTGCATCCTTCATCATAGTATCTCGCCCTGTGACATCCACCAAGGGTTCCCCAACCTCAGGTCCTCAATCATTTCCCTCTATTGCAACATCGAAGGCCCCTTCACATGCCATAAACTACCACCATGGCAAGCCCATTGTCAGTGAGAAACATCCTTAAACTGGAACTCGTGCTCGATGCTCCTCTGACCTACACAGGAAATTAACCTGCAAGCTTATTATCCCCGACCAGGAAACACCAATGACGAACCTTCTTACATCAGACATATAAATGATTGATAGAACTTCAACAGTGACGCTCACGAATGAACAACCAACCTACCTCGATCATAGGTTCCTCGCCCATGAATTCTTTACCAACAACACCCTATTCTCCCTATTCTTTCCACTTCCCCTTCACTGCGCACCCTCATTTTCCCTCCATTCGCTCCCTCTTTCTAATAAAAGAGTTTGGATTTTGACCTAACTTAGAAAGGAACGTGAATTTATTTATCAATCAGCTTCCTTTGAATTTAGAGTACATAAATGTTACACCATGTTGAACATAGCAAATCACCTAACCAGTGTTATCTATATAATCTAAAGTTTTTGAAATAATTTCTCATTACTTGTTCAAATAAGGGCATGGTCTAACTGCTACATTCTTTACTATAACAACAATAATAGTCTTCTTAATCAACTTCACTCAAAAAAATCAAGATAATGAAAAAGGTGATCAATTACAAAAATTAATGTTTAACCTCCATGAGAAATCTCAATGACACAAGTGAAAACCTCTTATAAAAAAATCTCATAAATCTGATAGACTTGTGGAACGAGGCAAAGGAACGGTGTAGTTGACAAAGGAATTGCATGGATTAATGGTGGGAAGAGGTGTATAGGCCTTGGGAGTGTGGAGGAGGGCGGTCTAGTGGTCAAAACTTGAGGCAAATACATGAGGCATTGTACACCAATGTATTCCTGAAGTTGCTATGAGGGGGGAAACCAGTGTGGTATATTGTTGGAGGCATGCGATGGCAAATGCCTTTAGCTGCAGGTGAGAGCTCGATTGCCAAGGAAGTCTTTGATATTCTAAAGTCAATGCACATATTGCCTACGATGGGGCCATTTTCCGATAGAAGGCTCAAGAACAGTGAGGACTTCAAATTTTTTACAAGACAATTGGTCAATGCGAGGGTGTTAGCACAGGTCTTCCCCAACTACTTTCAATGGTGGAGAGCACACATGTAGTGGAGGCTATGCGCCAGGTGGAATTTTGTTACCTACGTTTATACTACCACTTTTAGATGAGAGGATTACTAATAATGCGTTGTTGGTCTTATAGCTAGAGGGAGTGGTATCAGCAAGCCATGAGCGAGACTCTTGGAAGTGGTCTAAGAGGATTTTACCATCTATCAGGTGTGTGAGGCACTACGGATATGGCACATAGTTTCTAATACAAACTTTGCCTTAAATTGTATGATGTGGAAAACCAAGGCACCTTGAAGGGAGGTTGCATGCATGGCTAATGCGGCAAGAATGATTGGTTACCATGTTCCTCATAAGTAGGGTACAAGTCCCGACAGTGTGTGGAGGATGTGGAGCATATGTTCTTACGCGTCTAAATGCAGCTCGATTTGGAGATGGATGGACATCGAAAGGAATGATGCAATGTGACTGGCGATATGTTGGATGAGCTCAGATCCAAAGTGAGAGGAGTTGGGGATCAAATTTGCGGAAGGCATCAAGATGTGAGCTGGATACTTGCATTTCTTTGGGCTATTTAGAGTGGAAGAAACACTGTGGTTTTCCATAGTGGAAGATATTATGTTGAGAATGTGTGCATGACATCAAGGTGGTCAACACAACATGGGTGCACTTATGCTTTTGATGCAAATGAGAAAATTCCAATGGTGAAAAAATATTTTTAGAAGGTGGAAAAATATTTGGTTGAAGAATTTCGGAGAGAGGAGAAGAGAAAACTCGTCGGTTGCGAGGAATTTGGGGAAGAAAAGGCGTGGAGATCGCGTGGAGGGAGAAGAGAGAAAGAGGAGAGATATGAGATATGTAGAGATAATTCTATATTCTATGTACGTTTTCTGTTAAGTTTATTTTGTTTTATCCATCTTATGTAATTTACCCATAGGCCTTCTCTATATAAGAGAGCCTAGGGTTCTCTGGAATAATATGAACTCTCTTCTTCCAATATGGTATCAGAGCCAACCTAAACCCTAGTCGCTCACCACCCTCCATCCTCTCTCTCTTCTCCTACCGACGCCCCCCTCCCCCACCTCTCTCTCTCTCTCTCTGCCGCCGTCAAGCCCCCCACCCCCACCTCTCTCTCCACCGTCGTCTACCCCCTCCCCCCCCCACCTCTCTCTTGTCGTTGCCTATGGATTTGAGTGCATAAGTCTACATATGCACTCAAATCCTCGGATGTCTATGTAGACATTTGTTCCTTGGTCTACAAACTCTAGTTCTATATCTCCGGTAAAATGTCAGAAAACAAGGTCGATATGCCCTCCATAGATGCTTTCAAAGGTCCAGCGCCCATTGTCAAAATGGATGGGACGAACTACGAGCTTTGGGCGATGCAGTTCATGAGTCTCATGAAGTCAAATGGTAAGAAGCACATTCTTATCGAAGATGAGCCGACAGAGAAAATTGGGGTTTATGCCTCACGGGAGGCTGATGATTCGTACACCAAAGTCTGGCTTTCAAGTACACTGACGATGGAGATTGCTAATGATGTTCTCCATCAGCCCACAGCTAAGGCGATGTGGGACATCCTTGCAGCGACATACTCGCAGGTGCGAAACGAGATCAAGATCCTTCAATTCCAACATGACATATTTACGATCAAGCAGAATGGTCGACCTTTGCATTTGTTGTATGCATCCTTGCGAGGGATGTTTGAGAAGCTCTACAGCATCACTCCCCTTTATAGCGATTCTCGGCCAGCAGAAGACGTTTCGGAATGCTAACATGGTGGGGGGTCTTACAAGCGGCACTTGACCCTGAATATGAGGTTGCTCGCTCACAGATTCTTGCAGACGCTACTATTCCTCCAATGGAGGAAGTGTACCGCAGGCTTAGCAGAATTACAATCCTGTCTATTGCTATTACTCAACCTCCTTCGGCGATGGCGCCTCCAGAGGCAGAGGAGCCTCTTCTTCGTTCCTTGGACATGGACCTCGCGATAGAGGTGGCCGCATCCATCAGCCCTGCACATTTTGTCATCGTCCAGATCATACGGAGGATACATGCTATTCTAAGCATGGTTTTCCGGCATCGACGCGTACAATCGAGCACGTTGCATCTCCATCAACATCTGCTTCAGACCAGAGGTTTGAGGAACTTGTTGCCAGACTGCGAGATATCATGCCTCCTGCATCTACAGAATCTCCAGGAGGAAACTCGATCATAGCTTCTTCAGCCTCTGCCAGTACGTCGGCCACCGTTAGCACCTCAGGTAATGCTTATGCCTTTACTTCTTGTCATGGATCCGACGTTTCAGAATGGATTATGGACTCCGGCACGACATATCATCTTTGTCGAGGCAGATAAACTTACATCCTACAGGGAGGTTCCACCGGGGCGATCTGTTGTGATTGTAGATGGGACACATTCTCCCATCATTGGATATAGGGGATCAGTTTGACACCCTCTATGCGTCTACAAAATGTCTTGTATGCTCCAAATTCTTCGATGAATTTATTATCCATCAGTCAGATTACGAAGGATTTACACTGTCGCGCTATTTTTGACCCATCGTCTCTTGTTTTTCAGGACATTCTTATGGGCAGGGTGATTGGTTGTGGCTGTGAGCAAGATGGACTCTATCGTTTGGGAACTCCCTATGTTGGCGTCTCCTCTCAGTCAAGTGGACCAGCCTCTCCATTTACACGGCATATACACTTTGGCCACCTCCATCTTCAGAAGATGCATCATATCTTGCCGCAGATTTCACCGAGTTCTTCTTTTCAGTGTGAAGCGTGTCAGTTGGGAAAGCATCACAGATCTACTTTCCCTAGTCGTCGGTTTAGGCTCCCCTTTTGAATTATTTCATGTTGACATGTGGAGTCTGAGTCGTGTCCCTGATCACCACGGACACAGGTTTTATCTAGTTGCTATTAATGACTTTTCTCGGTTGTCATAGGTGTTTTTGTTGAAGAATAAATCTGAAGCAGGGGATGTGATCAAAAATCTTATAAATGAAGTGCATAATGTTTTTTCTTATACTATCAAATTTGTGTGTACGGATAATACTTTGGAAATTTGTATCCGTGCTCTTTCACATTTTTCTCCTGTCGAGGCATTATCCATCAAACAACTTGTGCTTACACATCTCAACAAAAAGGCGTTGCAGAGAGAAAACATTGTCATCTTCTTGATATCACTCGGACTCTACTTATCCAGAGTTGTGTCTCATTTCCTTTTGGGGTGATGCAGTCCTTATGGCATGTTATCTGGTGAAACGTATGCCATCCTTAGTCTTAGGTGAGAAAGTTCCTCTTTCTGTTGTTTTTCCTAACAAGGAATTATTCTCACTTACTCCTCGTGTCTTTAGATATTGTTACCTTCATTCACCAGTTGTCTCCGAGACTTGACAAGCTCTCTCCTAGAGCTGTCAAGTGTGCGTTTGTAGGATACTCTCGGATTCAAAAGGGTTATCGATGCTATGACCCTTTGAGCAGGAAATACTATGTCAGTGCTGATGTCACCTTCTTTGAGTCTATGATGCATTTCTCTCCTGCAGGTGACAGGTTGGCTTCCTCCACATCTGATAATGAGATTTATGTGCCACCTCCTCCTCTGCGTCCGTTTGTTCCCATACCAGTTCATGTTGTTCCACCACCACCACCATCATCACCACTACCACCACCTCCACAACCACCTGTTTCACCTTTACCAAGATTTTATACCCGTCAATATGTCCCTGCTCATGGTACTCGTCAATCATCCAACACGCCTCAGGTTTGTCCAGATAATATTACTAACGATGGGCCTGAAAATGTGCAAGTGCAGGGATCTTTGCAGGAGAATAGCATATCGGTGAGTACTGTTTCTGGTGATCTGAATGTACCTATTGCCTTACGGAAGCAGAAGCGTACATGTGCATCATATCCACTTGCTTCACAGGTTTCATTCCACCGTCTTACAAGGGACTTTCAGAGGTTTGTTGTGGCACTATCTACCGTGGAAATACCACAGAATTATCAGGACGCCTTGAAGGTGAGCCGTTCGTGTTCAGGCATGAAGGAGGAAATGGCTGCTTTGCAGTCGCGGGGTACATGGAGCTTGGCTTCTGCTCCCCCAGGAGCTTCTGTTGCTAGTTGTAAATGGATATTTACGGTCAAATATCATGAGGACGACATCCTTGATCGTTACAAGGCAAGGCTAGTGGCGCGTCGGTTCACTCAAACATACGGTGTGGATTATATAAACACATTCTCTCTAGTTGCACATCACTCGACTCTACGTGTCCTTTTAGTTGTTGTGGTACGTGATTGACCCTTGTTTCAGCTTGATGTTAAGAATGTCTTTTTGTATGGGGATTCGCAGAAAGAAGTCTATGGGGGTTTGTTGCTGAGGGGGAGTCAGAGGGTGTGTAGACTTCACTAGGCAATATATGGCCCTAAATAAAGCACGCGGGCGTTGTTTCAGAAGCTTTCTGACCTAATTTAAAAGCAAGGGTTCAAAAGATCAAATGCAGATCATTCTTTGTTTGTCCAGAAGACTTCCAGAGGTATTGTCGTTATCATGGTGTATGCTGATTTTTTTTAATAAAAGGAAGGGGGAGTCCTCCCAATGCAGGAGTCACCACACCAAAATATTCATTAATATCAAAAAATTACATTGGTTGGATATCCAGAAATTGTACAAAGCATTACAATGCGCGAGCACATTATCACAGTAAAACCACTGCCCCTTGAATATGCTATCATTCTTGCCAAGCCAAATAGACCAAAGAGCGGCGAAAGGCCTCGAGACATCATCGGAGGACCCAAGTCCCACCGATCGAATAGATCTCCAAAATTGTTCCAAGCCGGATGCCTGGACCCAAGTCAGCCCCAACGAATCCCAGACCTGTGCCGAAGACCTGCATCCGAAGAAAATGTGCTCTGTATCCTCCACACAATCCTCGCATCTATCACAGTTCAGATCTATCACACCCAGCAATCTCTCCCTCCTTACTTTGTCACACAGACGGTCTCTCCTTAGACATCAAAGAAACACCATAACCCGAGTAGGAATCTTGGCCGCCCAAATCACTTTTATGTCCGCATAAGGGTCTTCATCGCACCCCATTCCTCCACCACGCAGCTTCTGATAGGCACTCTTTACCGAGAACTTTCCATCCGCCCACCAAAAATGATCCGACTCACCAGTCATTTCTCCAGGAGAGGGAACCTCAGACAGCAGTCGCAAGAACTCATCCATCCGTTGATCCGACAGAACCGAAAGAAACCTCGGAGCCCACGACCCAGAGTCGGCCACCTCCGCCAACCGCGCCCCCCTGTTCGTTGCTAATGCCATCAGCCTAGGGTAACGGTGGGCCAGCACCCCCTCCCCCGTCCAGTCATCCTTCCAAAACCAGAATAACTGACCATTCCCCAACCTCGGTCGAAGGAAAGGCCTGAGCCCCGGAAGCACGGTACGGATCCCCATCCACAACGAAGACTCACCACGCTTCCTTGCAGCCACCAAATCCCCTGTGATACCATAAATCCTCCTCAAAAGCCTGGAAACCAATGAGTCAGAGGATCCCTAAATCTGCACCACCCATTTGGCAATCAAAGCTTTGTTCATCATTTCCACATCTCGGACACCAAGGCCCCCCTCCGCAACAGGTACAGCAAGATCCCTCCAAGCAACCAGGTGTAAACCCCTCCCCGCATGCCTCCCATCTGACCAGAAGAAGAATCTCATCATAGCCTCCACCTTCCTTCTAACCCCAACAAGCATCAATCGCGTCGAGTAGAAAAAAACCGGAATGGCTGAAAGAACGTGCTTCAGCAGGGTAAGCTTCCTACCCTTGGACAGAGTGGTAGCCTTCCAGCTCTCCAGCCGCTCCCCCATTCTCTGAAGGATACAATCCCAGTCGGACCTCCTTAGCCTACCGTCAACCAGAGGCAGTCCTGGATAGGAGATCGGTAACCGCCCCAGAGGGCACCCCGACCACTCCACGAGCCCGCTGCCCTCCTCATCGTCCATCCACAGAGGAACCAGAACAGACTTCTGCCTGTTAATCTACAAACCCGACAGGCACCCAAACATATCCACCAAAATAGCCCAATGTGGTTCTACTCCTCCGTCCCCCCCAGAAAGATCAGCGTGTCGTCTGCATACTGTAACACAGGTACGGAGATGTCCCCCAACCGGAAGCTCTCACACCACATCTCCCCTACCGCTTGCTGAAACAAAACCGCAAGACAGTCCGCCACCAACACAAAAAACAGAGAGGCCAAAGGGCAACCCTGACGCACTCCCCTCTACAGCTGAAACCACCCTCCCTCCGGCCTACCGTTGACCAAGACCGAGCACGAGCTAGTAGTGACGCATCTCTTGATCCAACGAATCCACTCTTCCGGAAACCCCCTCCTCTACAGCGAGACCCACAGGAACTTCCAACTAACACAACCGTAGGCCTTGGCGTAGTCAATCTTCCAAACGGCCCCTTTCTTTCTGGACCTCTTCCACTCAAGATAAATTTCCGAAGCAGTGACGATCCCATCCGCCATACATCGCCCCGGAATGAAGGCAGATTGTGCAGGTAAGACCACAGAGCTCAACACAGCCTTAAGCATGCTCGTAAGCACCTTGGCAACAATGAGATAGATGCCATTAGAAATAGAGATAGGCCTAAAATCCCCCACCCCCACGGGTGTCTCTATCTTCGGAAGCAGAAAAATCAAGGCATTGTTAACACTCTCAAAACCCCTGTTGCCACTCTTGAATTCATCCAAAACCTCCAAAATGTCGCCCTTCAACAGATCCCAGAACTCCCGGTAAAGGATATAGAGAAGCTGTCAGGGCCAGGATCCCCGTCCACGTTCAGATCCCAAACAGCCCTGCGCACCTCCTCCTCCAAAAAAGCGGCCACTAACGAATCTGCCTAGGGCCCGCTCGAAGATCCAACACCCAGACCCGTCCAACCCCGGCTACAATCCTCCCGCACCTTCCGTGAAGCCCTCACGAAGTGCTCCCGCAAGGCGCCACCAATGTTCCTCTCCCCCGACACTCTCACCCCTCCTACCTCCACCTCATGCAGGAAATTCCTTCTCCTTCGCCCGGACGCCACAGAATGGAAAAAGCATATGTTCGCATCGCCTTCCCTTAGCTATTTCTGCCTCGATCTCTGCCGCCAGTGAACCTCTTCTTTCCTGTCCTCCAGAAAAGCCGCCTCCAACCACGCTGCCCTCTCCTCCACCTCCTCCGAAGTCAGCCCCCGCTCATCATCTAGCCCATCCAACCTGTTGATCCCCGCCTCTGCCTCTGCCTTGACGGCCCTCCACCGCCTGGCGACATCCTTCCCATACGACAGCAACAACCGCCTTAGGGAATCCAACTTAGCCGCAAATCGCGACACCGCAGAACCCAGCACCACACACCGCCTCCAATTATCAATCACCAGCTCCCGGAATCCCTCCTCCAACAACCACTTCTTCTCGAAACGAAAGGAGATCTGGCCCAGCCGCTCCTCCCCAGAAAACCAAAGAATAGGAGTGTGATCAGAGAGCGTCCTAGGGAGAGCCCAAGCCCTCTCCAGCGGGAAAGCCTCCCCCGCCTCAACCGACATCAGGAACATGTCAAGCCTGGACATCGACCTCGCATTCCTCCAAGTGAATGTGCACCCCGCCGCGTCAACAACAGACAAACCCAGGGAGCTAGACGCCTGCCTGAATTCGTCAGACCCCGAATCTCTACCACCACCCCCCGGCATGTCGTCAGGAAATAGCGTGACATTTAAGTCACCATCGATAATCCAAACTCCAGCTCCAACCTCCGCAGCAACAATCGCCAAGTCCGCAGCCAATGAGTTATCCTCTCGCCAACACGGGCCCGTAGACATTAGTGACCCTAACATAAACTCCATCCGCCCTCCGCAGCAGCTTCACCGTCAAGGAGAACATCGAGACAAAAGCCCCCAACAAATCGAAGGAATCGGACCGCAAGCCAGATACAAGTCCCCCATAGGCACCCGCGGCCCCTTTCTCCGCCAATGCGAAAACCTCCCCCCTATTCAAGTCACGCCGTATGCGGTCATCCAGGGACTGCAACTTCGTCTCCTGAATCAAGAATACCAGCTTCTCTCACCATATTACGCACCCCAAGCCTTTTATCGGGGCGGCCCAGGCCCTCGCATTCAGAGACAGCAACTTCATTTAACAACCCGTATATCCATCTTCTTCGGGGGAATGACCCCCAAGCGCAGCACAATATCCCTATCCAGAGCTGCGAACCGGTTCCGCACCGACAACGGCTTGCAGCGACCTAGTGCACATGCTCTACAGGAGACTCTGTCGCCAAAGAGGCCCTCAGTGAAGCCCTCTTCACCTTCCTCGACCTCCTCTGCACGCCCCCCCCCTCTCATACACCAGGCCAAAACGCCGCTGCCACGACCCCACCCCCCGCGGGATTCGGTTCGACGCTATATTCGACGCTCTACCAGGAAGGCGTACATGGCTCTTCTTCCTCCCACTGTGGGGGATGACGCTATGTTCTTGCGAGATTGTCGTTTCTTTTGGCGTCTCAAGCTTCCGGAGCGCATTGGCATATTCCTCTGGCTTCTGCGGCGTGGTAGACTATTAACTCGGGATCGCTGTGCATTTATGTTTCCCACTGGTTCGCACTTGTGCGGTCTCTGTGACACGGAGCGGGAAACAATCGAGCACCTCTTCTTCAACTGTGGTTGTGTTCGTGCTCTTTGGGATGACCTGGGCTGGCTTAACATATCGACATTTGCTTCTTTTTGCGAGTGCTTAGTCACTTCCAGGGGCAGATCTAGGCGGGAATTGTTGGACCCGATTGCTCGTTTGTGGAGCATTTGGTTGGGAAGGAACGAAGCTCTATTTGCTCGGCAACGGTTTTACAGGGAGAATATATGTATTTCGGCAACGCGTTTTGTTGTTGATTGGTCTTCTGGGTAGCGACATTTGTATTCGTCGGGGGGTATCTCTTCGTGGATACCGTACCGTAAGGGGCTTTGTTTTGGGCTTCTGTTTTTTCTACCTCCTGTAAATACTTTTTTCTTTCCTTTTTAATATATTTGGGGCGAACACCATTGAGTGCTTCCCCCTTTTTTTAGGGTCAAAAAAAAAAGAACGTGCCACCCTCGGACGCCACCCCCCATCGGATGGTTGCGCCTGCTCCGAAAACCGAGGCCGCTCCAACTGTGGTTGCTTCGCCAAGGCGCCTCCACCACCACCCAACGCCTCCGCCGCCTGGATCTTCCCTCGCCGACTCCCAACAGCCCATTCAATCTGCCTAGCATCCGTGGCTAACAACTCGAGGCCTTCGAACCCCACCTCCCACCAGCCCAGCTGCTCAGCACCAACCGGTCGCACACGAAGAATAGCATCCAGGGACTGATCGAGTTGACACCCAGTGCTTTCGACGTGCTCAACCACGACCACACCCCGTAGCAGGTCAGAAATGCAACGCCTCGTCCTTGCCCTCACTGGAAGGCCCCTAACCTTGATTCTCTCCACCTCTCCCGGCACCACGGCAACGTCCACATCCTTTGGCCCACACCACTTCAACTGCAATAAACCAGCCTCCGAGCCGCGCAACAAAGCCCGCACCTCTGAGTCGCGAAGACCCCTCGCCATCGCCCGCCAAGGGGAAAGCTGAGCTACGTCTCCAACGAAAGACGCTTTGGAAACGAGCCCCACATCTGAGGATGCCATGAAGAGCGCCCCCTCCCCACCACCCTCGCCGATCAGCACGGATACGCTGGAAGTTGCAATCGGACAGTTTCTCCACGAATGACCAAAGCGCCAACACGAGAAGCAGCGCATCGACTCCCGACACGCCTGCGACCAGTGGTCCATTCCGCCACATCGATAGCATCCACGACCGAAGGGAGTCACCAGTGGTCGCCCTCTCTGAGATGGCCCAGCGCGTCTTCGTCTCCGCTAGCGCTCAACTAGTCGCCACCCCGCTGGCGATCCACTAGTCGCCATTCGTCAGTGAACCTCCTGGTGGTCGCCCTCTCTGAGATGGCCCAGCGCGTCTTCGTCTCTGGTGGCGCTCCAGTAGTCGCCACCCGCTGGCGACCACTAGTAACCGGTGGATTACTTCCCTTTGCCAGATGAGGTTGGGATGCCAACCTGGTGTATGCTGATGATATACTTGTTACGGGATATACTTGTTACGGGAGATGACATGCAGGGGATAAAGATGGCAAAAGCATTTCTGGGCCACCGGTTTGTTACTAAGGATCTTGGCACCCTACGATATTTTATGGGGTTGGAATTTGCTAGGAATGCGCAGGGGGTCTTGTGATGACCGAAAGGAAGTATATTACAGACATGCTTGTTGAGACGGGCATGATCGGGTGTCGACCCTCGACTACTCCCATGGATCCTAGCATGAAGTTATATGATGACGGTACAGATGAGGTTGGCTGGAGAAGATATAGAGAGATGGTGGGAAAGCTTCTCTATATTACTATCACTAAACCTGATATCACTTTTGCAGTAAGTCGGGTGAGTCAATTCATGGAACAACCCAGACAAGTACATATGAATGTCATATACATGATATTGAGATATCTAAAGGTGTCTCCAGGTACAGGACTATTGTTCAGGAAAGAAACAAATATTTTTCTTTCTGCATGTGCTGATGCAAACTATGCAAGATGCCCTAAGGATCGGAAGCCTACTTCAGGTTTTACAGTGTTTGTTGGCGGTTCTTTGGTTTCTTGGAAGAGCAAGAAACAAACAGTGGTGTCTAGATCTAGTATTGAATCTGAGTATAGGGTCATGGCACAAGCAAGTACAAAGATGATGTGGGTTCAAACTGTGTTAGAAGATTTGCATATAGATGTACCTTTACCCATGCAATTACAATGTGATAATCAAGCAGCGCTATTCATTGCTAATAATCATGCATTTCATAAAAGAACAAAGCATATTGAGGCAGACTGCCACTACATTAGAGATATAGTTCAAAAGGGCTTGATTTCTATTTCCCATGTCAGTTCAGGAGAGCAGACTGCATACATCTTTACCAAGCCATTGCTCAGAGGGCCATTCCAGAAGTGTTCTTCTAAGCTGAGCATGATCGACATCTATGCTCCATCTTGAGGAGTGTAGAGATATTTCTATATTATATGTATTTTTTCTGTTACGTTTATTTTGTTTTATCCATCTTATGTAATTTACCGATAGGCCTTCTCTATATAAGAGAACCTAGGATTCTCTGGAATAAAATGACTCTCTTCTTCCAACAAGATAAATCTCAAATTTTAACTAACTCTAAATCGATTAAAACAAAGGCCTATCATCCCTTTATATAGGAGGGGTGGGATTACAAAAATAGAGTAAATTCAAATAAAATAAACTCCTAATTTGGACTCTAAATATCTCTAACTGACTAACTACTTACTATAACTGACTAACCAATATGATTTGAGATCACATGCGATCTCTCTATTTAAAAAAAAATTGCAATGGACTCAATAAAATTAACTCAACCTTGATTTAATTAATGGGCCAAAAATAGAGCCATATTTATTTGTTTCACGTTGCATCAACTCTCTGCTACTTCAAAAAACTCATCTCCTGATGAGTGGCTTTGTCTTCGGTTGCCATATTGGACAAGCTTTGTTGAATTCGTTGAACAATTGGCTTCAATTTCATGCCTTTCTTCCTTAATCTAGTATTATATTTGTAGTTCTTCTCAATTGGAGGATGTCCCTGTAATTTTTCTACCACTTCATTTAAGCATTCTCCTCCACATAAGATTCTTCCAATTTCCACCTTTGGATAAAAAGCTTTCGAGAGGAAGATATATGTATAAAAATGCTTGGTTGCCACTTGTCTTTTAGTAATGAGAGTATGGTTCCCTTTGTGAATAGGAAATAAACCCTTGATAGGATTTGCTCCCCCCTCGAACGATTCATCCAACTTTCATGGGCAAGCACCTCTTCAACTAGGGTTTCTTCCTCCAAATGGAGGCACCACATTCTAGAGTTGGTGCTCCCACATCTCTGGAGACGGTTAAGGCACCACGGGGTGTTGCTCAATCGTCTACGGTAGCCATATTGATATGGATGGTTGCAGCGACAACGACGGCGAGGAAAGATATGGCAGCGATAACACCGTTGCTATAGGGTTGTATAACGCCAGACTCCAGCCCTCATAGTGCCCCATACGAGGGTGGGTTTGGCACACTTGCAGGGTACGGCTGGCTTCGACGACGACACCTTATAGGGCTCAGGCAGTTATGAGAGGGATTCGGCGACGACACCTTATGCTGGAGGTAGCGCAGTAACGGAGAGGACGGTGCAGCGATGGTAGGGAGCAGCGATTGCGGGAGGGGTGGTGCAATTGTAGGCTGCGGGGATGGGGGTGATGGGGGCGCAAGAGGGTTCGAGATGATGGGTTATGGAGGCCGCGAGGATGGGGTTAGCGACAAAGGGGGTATGGGGTCGACAAAAGGAGAAGGTGGTGATTCAGTGGTGGAAGGGGGTTGCAGCGATGTTCGGGGAATTGTTCGGGCGACGAAGGAGGCCTAAAATAAGGCACGGGGGTCGCCAGAGGTGTAGGGGTGGCGCAGGGGAACTGAAAGGGGGTTGTGGGTGTTGGTGGAGTCGATTCCACCAACGTCGGTTGATCGGAGTCGTGCTGGACAGCAAGCAGAATATCGATGACGACCTTTTTTCTTGTTTTTTCCTCAGAAACATGGACAGTAACTTCGAGGACACGAGGTGACTCAACATCTTCATGTACGATGGCTTCGAGGATGGGAGGTATCCATCCGACGATGCTCATGGTATGAAAATATGTGACTTTAACTCGCGTAAACTTTGTTGAAATTCGAGAAATATGGACATCATCTCCTCATTGTAGGCTTCTTCAGCACGTCATTTGCGTTCCGTTGAACGAGATTCATTCGTTAGGTGTCTGCGCGAACATCTGTGCGGATCGTCAGATCGTGAGGATAATCTAAGGGCCATGCTCTGATACCAATTGATGCAAATAGAGATTGAACATTGGAAAAATATTTGGTTGAAGAAATCAGAGGGAAAAGGAGAAGAGGCTCATCGGATGCGAGGGATTTGGGGAAGAACCGTCGGGATCGCGTCGAGGGAGAAGAGAAGAGATATGAGATAAATCTCAAAATTTAATAACTCTGAATCAATTAAAACAAAGGCATACCATCCCCTTTATATAGGATGGCGTGATTACAAAAATAGAATAAATTCAAAAAAATAAAATCATAATTTGGACTCTAAATATCTCTAACCGACTAACTACTTACTATAACCGACTAACTAATTTATTTGAGATCACATGCGATCTCTTTATTTAAAATAAAATTACAATTGACTCAATAAATCTAACTCGACCCTAATTTAATTAAATAGAGCACTATTTATTTGTTTCACGTTGCATCATCTTTTTAACATTTGTAAAAAGTTGTGCATATTTTTAGGTGTTTACGAATAAGATCTCGATTACATCTCATGTTGAACGACCATACTTCGGCTTCTCAAAATAAAAAAAATGTCATGTACAAGCAAAGAATATATCCAAAATAGTTCCTTACCTAGATCCCACATATTGGGAACTTATGCAGCAAGCTTCCCTTTTCTAATTTAAAGTTTTGATGACATGTGGGCTCGCGTCTCAACCCATAATAAAAAAAAGTTGCTGCTTTCTGTCTAAAAGAAATACCTCTTGGCTTCCAACAGATGGAAAATACTCTCAAATGCACTGGTTTCTCGCTGCAAAGCTTTTGGTGTCAGCTTGTAATCCTAATCAGTTCCATTTCATCAATCTCTCAACCCTTGAGCTGGAAAAACATAAAAAAAAATAAGTTCGCGCACAACAGAAGCAGGAAAGCATGCTGCCAGAACCAAAATCTATAGAAGATAGACACAGAATTAATCTGAACAATCTAATATAAGAACTACCTTGCTTTTCTTGTGCTTCTGAGTATTTGTGACTTCATTCCCTTCATGCTTTCTCTTCTAGAATTCCAAATGCAAATATATGTTAATAATATTATCGACAATTGATGAGAATTTGTTAGTAATGCATCTTTTGCAAGTCTCTTCAGATTATTTTGCAAAGTAACTTACTTAGTTACAAAGACAATAAATCAGTTCCCCTTAACTATTGGCCAAAACAGCAAATTTATGTGTTTCTCTTGGCAAGACCGTGTTAAAGGATATTGATTTTTACATCGTGACCCTAAAAATTGTTGTAATGATACTTGAGCCCCTACCGTTATTATTATTATTATATGGCCCCTATAAATTCTATGAAAATAAGGTAGGTGACAAATGAATAAAGGGTTTCCACCACCTTCTTTGGGTGTCTTGGAGGTGAACCCTTGATTCAGAGGTTGAGGGAAAAGTCTTTGAATTTGTTTTATAAAAAGATCTCAATGAGAAAGAATAAATGAGTCAAATGAAAGATCCACACCCAATATAGGACCTTATGGCGCTCTTCCCATGATCCTGAATTGTTCTTACTTGGGTCGCAAATCCCAAGCTTGTCTATGAAGAGTTGATCTAATTGTATTGGTTTCTGTAATTGATTTCTTCTGTATGATACTAATTGATAGGTACTCATTGACAAGTGCTACAAGATCTCATGGCTATTTAGAACGAATCAAATCACATGGTTATATTTTGTAATCCCTTTGACTTGCTCCTATGCAACCACGGTCGAAAAGATTGAAAAAGTCAGTCATTCACAATCATTGATGAAGGATTCATCGAAAATTTAAGGATTAATAACCCTTTTTAGAAATCGAATGGATTCGGTCTTATACACACGCGAGGAAGGTAATAAAAAATAACCGAGATTTTATAGTGAGTTAAGCGGTTGAGCAGGAGGTTGGCTATCGAGCTAATCTAACGGACGAGCAAGAATGCAGGAAAGGAGAATTTTCGATTGTCGCTGACTAAGAAGCTTGTACAAGAACCGAAGCGAGATAAACCCCTGGCCACCAACTAATTAAAAAATATTTTGAAAAGCGAAGCTCGTGGAGGGGTAGGGATCCAACCCTTAATAACCGGGTGAACATGTAGATGTGGAAGTTTTTTTTTTTGAAATAAACATGTAGATCTAAAAGTCAAAAGTGGTCGCCGTGTAAATATGAAAAAGCTAAGGGCACCGAGTGTTATTGAAATATTTCACATGGTACAAATAAAAGAATTGATTCCTTAGACAGTCAAATCTAGTTCGATCAACGGATTTTAACAATAGGAGTTAACACAACAACAACAAAGACTTCTCCCGCTTTAAGTATGGTCGGCTACATGGATCATTTGCCTCCATTCATATCTACTTTGCATCATTCTCATAGCTTTTTTAAGAAAACGAACATTCTTGGGCTTAGATCCAAAAATACCTAAGATTCCTTCCGTCCAACACTTCTTGGACATTCCTTGCCCTCTCTTAACCGCCTCAACATCCCAAATCTTACATCTTCCAACCGGTGCATCAAACGACCTAATTTGTAAATGGTCAAAGCATCTTAAGTGGTTCTCTCTCATCTCATCCTCTATCGGAGATTCACTAACTTTCATTTTGATCACATCGTTCTAAATCTGATCTTTTCGTATATGGTCACTGTAGAGATATATATTATTCTCTTTTGTATCGTTCTGTATTTTCTTTTTCCTTTTGGACTCTTGATGTAGTTTACCCATAGGCTACTCTCCTATATAAGAGAGCCTAGGGCTTATGGAATAAACAACTCTGTTATTTTTCCCAACATGGTATCAGAGCGACGGTCCTAGACCGGAGTTCTCGAACCAGACCCTAACCCTAGCCCCCACTTCCAAGCCCTCCACGACGCCTCAGCCTCCGTGCATCGCCGCCTCGGCCTCCCGCACGGTCCTAGGCCCCTGTACACCACCACCTCAGCCTTCTGCACGGCCTTGCGCGCTTCTCCTGTGCGTGTGCGGCTCCGGTTAGCGTCGCCCAGGCACTGCGCCTTCTCCTGTGTGCCTAACTCCTGCTGCGTGTGTATGCGTGCAGCCCTAACTCCGCGCATGCGAACGTACACATACATCGGTGGTTGTGCGAGCGGTCTCATATCCTAGGGTTCGCCTAACCCTAGGGTGTCTTCGTGATAGAGGAGACTCTCGCGCGAGTTTTCAAGCTTATGGGTTTGGTTGCTTGAGTCTACACATGCAACTAAACCCGTAAATGTCCGTATAGATGACCATATATTCAGTCTACTACCCTAGTCTTACATTATCATCATGTCAGAAAGCAAGGCAGATATTCCATCTACAGGCGCCTTCAGAGGTCCAGCGCCCATTGTAAAGATGGACGGGTCGAATTACGAACTGTAGGCAATGCAGTTCATGAGTATGATGAAGTCAACCAGTAAGAAGCACATTCTTACTGAGGAAGAGCCTGCTGAGAAGACTGGGGTCAACGTCTCATGGGAGGCAGATGATGCATATGCCAAGGTTTGGCTATCAGGAATTCTGGCAATTGAGATTGCCAACGATATTCTCCATCAGCCCATTGCAAAAGCAATGTGGAACATTCTGGCTGCTACATATTCACAGACAAAGAATGAGACGAAGATTCTACAACTACAGCATGACATCTTCACAATCAAACAGAATGGCCGGCCCTTACACTCATTATACACATCTCTACATGGAATGTTCGAGAAGCGCTATAGCTTCATGCCTCTCACAGCCACTCCTGAGCAACAAAAGACGTACCGGAATGCTACTATGATTGGTGTATTCCTGGCTGCTCTTGATCCAGAGTACAAGGCAGCATGTTCTCAGATCTTGGCAGATTCCACTATTCCTCCGATGGAGGAAGCTTTTCATAGACTGAGTCGTATTACTGTTCCTTCATCTACTGCAAATCAGACCGCCTCAGCCATGGCAGCGAATCGAGGTCGTGGAGGTCATCAGTTCCGTAGTCGTGGACCTCGGGGCAAAGGGGGTCGTGTCCTGCCAACCTGCACCTTTTGTCACCGTTCGGGGCACATACTGAAGAAACGTGTTATTCCAAACATGGATTTCCTGCTTCTGCACGAGTAGCTAAACATATTGAACCCCCATCTGCTTCATCTCTGGATCAGCGCTTTTATGATCTTATAGCCCGTCTGAGGGACATTATTCCTCCATCCGGTCGTATTGCATCAGTACCTGCTTCTGATAGTCACTCCGATGCTGCTGCTTCTGCATCCATCAGTACCTCATGTCGCACTTATGCATTTACTAGCAGTAATGGATCAGATACTTTAGAGTGGATCATGGACTCTGGTGCCACACATCATCTGTGTGGTGATCAAGGTCTCCTTACGGCCTACCGATAGGTTCCTCCAGGCCGTACTATGGTTATTGCCAATGGGACGTATTCTCTGATCACCGGTCAGGGGGAGATTAGACTAACACCCTCTATGCATCTCAAGAACGTGTTGCCAAGGCCTTAAATGTCGGTTTCGGTCACCATTTCGGTGACAACCAAAATAGAATTTCGAAGGAATTTCGGTCAAATTTCGATCGAAATTTCGATCATTTCGGTCATTTTTTGTACTAGGACCCCCATATTTCGGTCATTTCGGTTGAATTTCGATTTCGACTGGATATCAATATTCGACAGAAATTCGATCGAAATTCGCTGAAATTTGAGGCCATGCGTGTTGCATGCACCTGATTTTTCTATGAATTTATTGTCCATTAGCCAACTTACAAAGGATTTATATTGTCGAGCAATTTTTGATCCATCTTCTCTCATCTTTCAGGACATGCTTACTGGCAACGTGATTGGGCATGGCTATGAGCAAGGCGGCCTATATCGTCTCAGTCGGACCCCTTATGCCGGAGCCTCCTCTCTACCTGTTGTCCCCCCCTTCCTGTGGCACTTGCGCTTTGGACATCTACCGCTTCAGAAACGGTGTCGTGTATTACCCCAGGTTTCACCTCACACGTCCATCCAATGTGAGGCTTGTCAGTTGGGAAAGCACCATCGGTCTACCTTTCCCAGTCGTCAGAATCGAAGTAGTAGCTCCAAGTTTGAGTTGTTTCATGTCGATAAATGGGGTCCTAATCGTGTTCCTGATCATCAGGGACACAGGTTTTATATGGTTATTGTGGATGATTTCTCTCGTGAGTCTTGGGTCTTTTTGTTAAAGAATAAATCTGAAGCAGGGAATAGTACCATAAATTTCATCAATGAAGTTCGTAATGTTTTTTCTGCATCTGTAAAGATTGTGAAAAGTGACAATGCCTTGGAATTTTGTACTCATACTCTCTCCAATTATTTTTCAACTCATGGGAGTATCCACCAAACATCATGTGCTTATACTTCCCAACAGAATGGAGTTGCAGAAAGAAAACATCGCCATTTACTTGATGTCACCAAGTCGCTTCTCATACAGAGTCATGCCCTTCATTCTTTCTGGGGTGATGTTGTCCTAACGGCATGTTATCTAATTATTCGTATGCCGTCGTCTGTCTTAGATGAAAAGATTCATTTCTCCCTTGTGTTTCCAAAAAAGGGTTTTGTTCTCCCTCACTTCTCATGTGTTTGGCTCGGTGGCCTTTGTTCACCAGTTGTCTCCAGGGATTGACAAGCTCTCTCAAAGGCTGTCAAGTGTGTCTTTGCCGGGTACTCCAGAACACAAAAAGGGTACAGGTGCTGTGATCCATTGCGCAGAAGATTTTTTGTTAGTGCTGATGTTACCTTTTTCGAGTCTGTTATGTACTTCTCTTCTACAGGTGATCAGTTGGTATACTCTGGCACTGATGAAGCCATATGCATGCCACGATCATCACCACCTCCACCACTACCATCCCCTACACCTCTGGTTACCGTTCATGTTTCCCCATTGCCATTCCACTATACCAGTCGGCATGCTTCTGCTCATGGTCACCGCTCATCATCTAGCTCGCCTAAGGTATGTTCTGAGAATATAATCAATATTGATGGATCTGACAATTTACCTGAGCAGGATGTGTTACAGAGGCCAAATGAGGATGCAGGTGATTTGGAGCTTCCTATTGCACTTCGGAAACAGAAGCGCAGCTGCGCGTCATATCCTATAGCATCCATTGTTTCTTTTGATCACTTATCTGGAGAATTCAGGAGCTTTGTCATTGCACTATCGACGGTGGATATTCCACGGAATTACCAAGATGCATTGAAGGATAGTAGATAGCGTTTAGCCATGGAAGAAGAAATGGTTGCTCTTCAGTCAAGAGGTACCTGGAGCCTTGTTACTGCACCTACAGATGTGTCTACAGTGAGCTGCAAGTGGGTCTTTACGGTTAAGTAGAATGCAGATGGCAGCATTGACAGATACAAGGCACGTCTGGTTGCTTGTGGCTTTACACAGACGTATGGGGTGGATTATCTTGATACATTCTCGTCGGTTGCTCGCCATTCCACCCTATGGATCCTTCTCTCTGTTGCGGTTACTCGTGATTGGCCACTATTCCAATTAGATGTCAAGAATGCATTTTTATATGGTAACTTGCAGGAGGAAGTCTACATGCAACAGCTACTTGGTTTTGTTGTTGGGGGGGTGCTCTAAGGTGTGTAGACTTCATAAGTCTATCTATGGCCTTAAGCAGGGCCCCAGAGCTTGGTTCCAGAAGCTCTCAGACCTGTTTGAAAAACAGGGATACAGACGTTCCAATGCAGATCATTCCCTGTTCGTATAGAAGAAACCCAAGGTATTATTGCAATTATGGTGTATGTAGATGATATCTTGATTACATGTGATGATGGACAGGGAATCCAGAGGGTGGAAGAAATGCTGGGTCGTGAATTTGTCACCAAGGATCTTGGAGTTCTTAGATATTTTCTGGGACTGGAATTCGCCAGAAATCCTCATGGCCTGGTAATGACCCAGAGGAAATATGTCACTGACCTGTTGAGTGAAACAGGAATGCTTGGTTGCCGACCTGCCACTACACCCATGGATCCCAGTATGAAATTATATGATGACGACACTGATGAGGTGGATAGGAGAAGATACAGAGAACTGGTGGGCAAGCTGCTCTATGTTACTATTACCAGACCCGATATCTCCTTTGTTGTTAGTCGGGTGAGCCAGTTCATGGAGCAACCACGTCAGGTACACATGGATGCTATATATATGATACTCAGGTACCTTAAGTCATCTCCAGGTGCAGGTCTGTTGTTCAAGAAAGACAAGAAGATTACTATCTCAGCATATGCAGATGCAGATTACGCAGGATGCCCCAAGGATAGGAAGTCTACCACTGGATTTGTTGTGTATGTCGGAGATTCTCTGGTCTCATGAAGAAGCAAACGGTTGTAGCAAGATCCAGTGCTGAGTCTGAATATAGGGCTATGGCCCAGGTCAGTACAGAAATGATGTGGGTGAAAGCTGTGCTTACAGATCTATATATAGAAGTCCCTCTTCCTATGGCTATGTAGTGTGACAATCAAGCTGCTCTATTCATTGCAAATAATCCAGCATTTCATAAACGAACCAAGCACATTGAGGTTGATTGTCACTTCATACGAGATATGATTCAGAAGGGGTTTATTTCTACATCCCATGTTAGCTCAGGGGACCAAACTGCAGACATCTTTACCAAGGCGTTACTTTGAAGGCCGTTCCAGAAGTGTTCGTCCAAGCTAAGCATGATTGACAGCTATGCTCCACCTTGAGGGAGAGTGTAGAGATATATGTTATTCTCTTTTGTACCGTTCCGTATTTTCTTTTTCCTTTTGGACTCTTGATGTATTTCACGCATAGGCTACTCTCCTATATAAGAGAGCCTAGGGCTTATGGAATAAACAACTCTCTTATTTTTCCCAACAGTCACATATCTATGGTAGCATTTTCATTTCTCCTATAGTAATTATCTGCACGTGTATATGGCTCATATGCTAACATTCATAACCATAGAGAATAGATGGTCCCACGTCTGCTTTGTAATACATCTGTTGGGAAAAATGAACGAGATGTTTATTCCATAAGCCCTAGGCTCTCTTATATAGGAGAGTAGCCTATGGGTAAATTACATAAAGCATACAACTGAAAATAAAAATATCAGAGAGACACACAGAAAGTATTATATGCGTTAACACTCCCCCTCAAGATGGAGCATAGATATCAATCATGCTCAGCTTGGACGCACACTTCTGGAATTGGCCTCGTAGTAATGCCTTGGTGAATATATCAGCAGTTTGATTCTCTGAGGCAACATGAGATGTAGCAATGAACCCCTTCTGAATCATGTCATGTATGAAGTGACAGTCAACCTCAATATGCTTGGTCCGCTCATGGAATGCTGGGTTGTTTGCAATAAACAAGGCTGCCTGATTATCACATTCTAAGTTCATAGGAAGTGGTACATCTAGACATAGGTCTGTAAGTACAGCCTTCACCCACATCATCTCTGTGCTAGCCTGGGTCATAGCCCTATATTCGGATTCAGCACTAGATCTAGCTACCACCGTATGTTTCCTGCTCCTCCATGAGACTAGAGCATCTCCTACATAGACTGCAAACCCTGAGGTGGACTTCCTGTCCTTGGGACATCCTGCATAGTCTGCATCCGCACATGCTGAGATAGAAATTCCCTTTCCCTTCTTGAATAGCAAACCTGCACCTGGAGATGATTTGAGATATCTAAGAATCATATGTATTGCATCCATATGAACCTGACGTGGTTGCTCCATGAACTGGCTCACACGACTCACTGCAAATGATATATCGGGTCTAGTGATCGTGACATACAACAGTTTGCCTACCAGTTCTCTGTATCTTCTCTTGTCCACCTCCTCTGTGTCATCATCATAGAGCTTCATGCTGGGATCCATTGGTGTCATAGCAGGCCGACACCCAAGCATACCTGTTTCACTCAACAGATCTGTAACATATTTCCTCTGCGACATTACTAATCCATACGGATTTCTAGCAAATTCCAGCCCCAGAAAATATCTAAGGACTCCAAGATCCTTAGTGACAAATTCGCTTCCTAGCTTTTCTTTCGCCTGCTTTATGCCTTGCTCATCATCTCATGTAATCAAGATGTCATCTACATAAACCATAATTGCAATAATACCTCTAGAAGTCTTCTGTACAAACAAGGAATGATCAGCATTGGAGCGTTTGTATCCTTGTTTTTAAAAGAGGTCTGAGAGCTTCTGAAACCATGTTCTAGGGCTTTGCTTAAGGTCATAGATAGCCTTATGAAGTCTGCACACCTTGGAACACTCCCCCTCAACAGCAAAACCGGGTGGTTGTTGCATATAGACTTCCTCCTGCAAATCTATATATAAGAACGCGTTCTTCACATCCAACTGATACAGCGGCCACTCTCGATTAACTGCGACTGACAACAAAATCCGGAGAGTGGAATGACGGGCTACTGGCGAGAATGTATCAAGGTAATCCACCCCGTATGTCTGTGTAAAACCACGTGCAACAAGGCGTGCCTTGTATCTGTCAATAGAGCCATCTGCATTGTGCTTCACCATAAACACCCACTTGCAGCTCACCGGGGTCACATCTGGAGGTATAGGAACTAGACTCCAAGTACCTCTAGATTGAAGTGCCGCCATTTCTTCCTCCATTGCTAGCTGCCATCTACTGTCCTGCAGAGCATCTTGATAATTCCGTGGAATATCTACAGCTGACAGGGCCACCACAAAGTTCCTGAAATCCCCAGATAGTCGCTCAAATGACACAGAAGCTGACAAGGGATAGGTAACGCAACTCCTCTTCGATTTGCGTATAACAATAGGAACATCTAAATCAGCTATGTCCTCATCTGGCCCCTGCAACATATCCTGCTCATAAATATCATTAGATCCATCAATAGAAGTATCTTCATTACATACCATAGGCGAGCTAGGAAACGAGTCATGACCATGAGCGGGAGGATGCCTGCGGGTATAATGGAACGGTAGTGGTGAGACGGGGATTTGTGGTGGTGGTGGTAGTGGTGACGGTGGTGGTGGTGGTGACGGTGCTGGAGGTGGTGGTGTCATGTATATGGCATCGGTAGGCAGTGGAGGTAGCTGTTGATCACCTGAGGCTGAAAAATACATTACAGATTCAAAAAATGTAACATCTGCACTGACCATATACCGCCGACGCAGAGGATCAAAACACTTGTACCCCTTTTGAGTTCTGGAGTACCCAACGAAGACACACTTGACAGCCCTAGGAGAGAGCTTGTCAGTACCAGGAGACAACTGATGGATAAAGGCGACTGAACCAAACACACGGGGAGTAAGAGAAAACAGATCCTTCCCAGGATAGATAAGGGAAAACGGAATCTGTTCATCCAAGACAGAGGACGGCATACGATTGATTAGGTAACATGCAGTGAGAACTGCATCACCCCAGTAAGAGTAGGGAACATGACTCTTTATAAGAAGTGATCTTGTGACATCAAGTAGGTGGCGATGTTTCCTTTCAGCAATTCCATTTTGTTGAGAGGTATGAGCACAGGATGTTTGGTGAATAATCCCTTTTGAGGAGTAATAGTTGGCAAGGACATGAGTGCACAGTTCTAGGGCATTATCACTTCTCACAAACTTCACAGATGTGGAGAAAACATTTTGAATTTCATTCAGAAAATGGATAATAATATTGCCTGCTTCAGATTTATTTTTCATCAAAAATACCCATGACACACGAGAGAAGTCATCCACAAAAACTATATAAAATGTGTCCCTGATGATCAGGTACACGACTCGGACCCCAGACATCAATATGAAATAACTCGAACTTGGAGGTACTACTCCGACCTGGACGACTGGGAAAGGTCGACCTGTGATGCTTTCCCAACTGGCACGCCTCACATTGGATAGGTGTGTGAGGAAGACCCTGGGGTAACACACGACGCAACTTCTGAAGCGGTAGATGTCCAAAGCGCAGATGCCACAATAAAGGAGATACTGGTCCAGTGGGAAGGGATGAGGTTCCAGCGAATGGAGTCTAATTCAGGCGGTAGAGGCCTCCTTGCTCATAGCCACGACCAATCACGTTGCCCGTATGGATGTCCTAAAAAATAAGAGAAG
This sequence comes from Ottelia alismoides, assembly GCA_037367405.1. Taxonomy (NCBI): domain Eukaryota; kingdom Viridiplantae; phylum Streptophyta; class Magnoliopsida; order Alismatales; family Hydrocharitaceae; genus Ottelia; species Ottelia alismoides. The sequence goes on from JAZKJV010001572.1 coordinate 181,850, forward strand.
ATGGATCAAAAATTGCCCGACAATGTAGATCCTTCGTAATCTGACTAATTGACAACAAATTCATTGAAAAGTCAGGTGCATGTAGCACATTCTTGAGCTGCATAGAAGATGTCAATCTAATCTCCCCCTGACCAGTGATGGGGGAATGTGTACCATTGGCAATGACTACTGTTCGGCCTGGAGGAATCTGAGAGTATCCTGTAAGTAAACTCTGATCGCCACATAGGTGATGTGTAGCGCCCGAGTCCATAATCCACGGTAATGAATCTGATCTACTACTGGTAAATGCAAGTATTCTACCTGAAGCATTGGTCGACGCAGAGGCAGAAGCAGCAGCATCAGATTGACTCTCAGTAGTAGGTGTTGGGCCAGATGGGGGAATAATGCCCCTCAGACGGGCAACTAGATCATCGAACCGTTGATCCAAAGTAGCAGCAGATGGAGGTTGTATCTGCTCAGCGACTCGTGCAGATGCAGGAAATCCATGCTTCGAGTAGCATGTGTCTTCATTGTGTCCAACGCGATGACAATAAGTACATGTTGGCCGAGTGCGGACTCCTCTTCCACGGGGTCCACGTCCACGGCTCTGATGATGAAATCTGCGGCCCTGTTGGCTGCCATGGCTGAAGTATTCTGATTCGTGGTCGTGGAAGGAACTGTGATCCGACTCAGTCTATGGAAAGCTTCCTCCATGGGAGGAATAGTAGAGTCGGCCAAGATCTGGGATCGTGCCGCCTCATACTCTGGATCAAGTGCAGCAAGGAACACGCCCACCATAGTCGCATTCCTATATGTCTTCTGTTGTTCTGGCGTGGCTGTCAGGGGCATGAAGCTGTAGAGCTTCTCGAACATCCCTCTCAGTGATGTGTAGAAAGAACGTAGAGGGCGACCATTCTGCTTTATAGTGAATATATCATGCTGGAGTTGCAGAATCTTTGTCTCGTTCTTCGCCTGCGAATATGTAGCCACCAGAATGTCCCACATATCCTTGGTCGTGGGTTGATGTAAAATGTCATTGGCAATCTCAATTGCCAACGTACCAGATAGCCAAACTTTGGCGTATGCGTCATCAGCCTCCCAAGAGGCATTGGCTCCAGTCTTCTCAGCAGACTCTGGTTCGGTAAGAATGTGCTTCTTACCCGTTGACTTCATCATGCTCATGAATTGCATTGCCCACAGTTCATAGTTTGTACCGTCCATCTTTACAATAGGCGCTGGACCACGAAAGGCGCCAATGGATGGGATATCCGCCTTGCTTTCTGGCATACTGGAGACTGAAGACTGGAGCGATTGACAGAGGATGAAATTCGTCTACAATGACATAGATGGGTTTAGTTGCACGTGTAGACCTCAAGCAACTAAACCCATGTAGATGATGGTGTGCGCTTTAGGGCTTAGCACACGCGCACGCGCACACGCAACTGGGAGCACACGCAGGCACAGGAAGCACAGGAGCAGTCGTCTGCTGGATCGCGCGCGAAGAGTGCGGCGCGCAAAAAGACTAGCGCGCAGGCGAGGAGACGCACTCGCGCAGAGGGCTACAGGCGCGGGGGGTTACAGCGCGCATAGGAGGCGCACTCGCGCAGTGGGCGGAGGAGGCGCAGCGCGCAGTGCGCAGAGGAGGCTTGCGCACTTGCGCAGGAGCGCTAGCGCACTCGTGCAGGCGCGTAGGAGCAGCAGCAACGGCGCACGAGGGTGCTGGTGCGGCTGCGGTGAGCCCCGGCGGCGCCGATGAGAGGGAGAGAGAAAGAGAGGCCGGCGGGTAGGGTAGGGTAGGGTTAGGGTTTCGAGAACTCCGGTCTAGGACCGTCGCTCTGATACCATGTTGGGAAAAATGAACGAGATGTTTATTCCATAAGCCCTAGACTCTCTTATATAGGAGAGTAGCCTATGGGTAAATTACATAAAGCATACAACTGAAAATAAAAATATCAGAGAGACACACAGAAAGTACTATATGCGTTAACAACATCCATTTGATTTTCAAAGGAATTGTCTTAAAACAAAGAACAGTAAAGTCTCCTCTCCACTTTAGTCAATCTGCATTTATTCTATGAGTAGCATCCCCATCAATTTCCCCATCATGTTACAAAAAAGATCCCAAGTATCTAAAAAGAATCCTTCTATTGAATGTTATCTTCTCCAATCTTCATCACGATTCCTTCACCACTGCTTCCATCAAATGTACACTCCATATATTCAGTCTTAGCCATGCTTATATGAAATCCTTTAGTCTCTAAGGTATGTCTCTAAACCTCAAGCTTTTCATTTACCGCATCTCTAGTCTCATCAACCAACACGATATCGTCGGTAAACAATATACACTAAAGTATCTCATCCTGAATGTGACTAGTCAACTCATCCATAATCAAAGTAAAATAAAATATACTCAAAGTTGAACCTTAATGCAGACCGATTCTAATATCGTGATACTAGGGATGCAAAAGGATAGGGATATATCGATTTTCAATTTGCCACCTTATCCGTTTTATACAAATTTTAACATTTGTATCCGTTTTTTAAAATAGATACGAATATGGATATCGCTTTGATATCCGTAAATATCTGTATATCTATCTGTATATCCATTTTCATATATAAATATAGGATTTTTATCCAGAGGGCACTGTGCCCATTTGAGATAAAATGGGCCTCTAATTCCAGCCGTAAGATTTGTATCTCTCAACCCCTAAAAAATAGGAACCGTAACCAAAATGGAATTTCCTCTAATTGGAAATATTAAGCAATTCTATAATTAGTATACATTTATGGAAACGTGTATTGAGAGTTCAACGAGAGGAGATTGATCTGGCATTTTTGGATCTAGCGTTTTGCAAAGTGAGGCGATCAATCGTGGAAACAGAGGCGAACATTTTTATCTATTGCAAGGTATTATATTTCGATTAGATTTTTATTTTCGTATTTTGATTTGAATCTGATAGTATGTAGAAAGAATTAATTTTTTTGGACATTTTGATTTGAATCTGACTGCTTATAGACCAGATTTTGATTTTTTGTTATGTTTCTGGATCATGAGAAAGTGGGATTTGCAAAGATGAATTGAGATGTATGATTTCTCTTTCGATTTCAATTTCAAATGATATTGACTTGCGATTGGTTTGTATCATGAAATCTCAGAAGGAATGATAATCAATGATTTGTGTTTGGATATTGAGTTTTAATTTGAGAACGTTTAAAAAAATCATAAGGATACTGATATTGTATCAAAAGTTACTGGAGTAACTCATCAAATTACTTATACTTTGCACCGAGTTACTTTTATAAATATAATTCTTACTTTTCATGGACATAATTTTATCTTTCATGATTAATGGTTCATATTAGGGATATTACTGAAAATTCATTAGATGTTACTTGTGTATGAATTTATTCTTACTGAAATAGATAAAGATATTATTTAAATAAATGTATCGTCTTCCAACATAATATGTTACTGATGTAATTCTTAATTTTCATGTATATATATTTCTCTTACATAGTTATTGATTCATCTTACAAATGCTACTGACAATTTATTATTTCAGGTTTGCCAGATGTCTGGACACTTATGTTTCGTGGAAGAAAAAAACAAGAAGTGTTGATGATCGTTGCATACTTATTGACTAAAGAAGCGAGAAGAACATATTTGACAATAATATTAAGAACAAATCATTCTGTAACTAATAAAAGAGGTCATTAACAAATACATTTACTGAGTACATAATTGATGTGTAACTATAATTTCAGTAACTAATAACAATGAGTAAGTAACATGGACATGAATCTTCAGTAATTGTGCGTATAGCTTCAGTAATATTACAACTCAATTATCTAACAATTATTCAGAAGTACTAAGTAACTATTTCTTCGGTAACAATGAGAACGAGTTCAGTAATATGAACATTTGTAATTAGTAATTGTTGTATAGACATTAGTAATTTATCTATTCATTAATTATTGTATGGACAATAGTTACTACAACTTCAGTTATAATTTCATTGAGTTCAGTAATATGGTCAATTGTAATCAGTAATTGATGTATTGACATTAGTAACTTTGTACAAGTGTTATTAGTAAGAATGATTGAAAGACAAGTAACACCCAACAAATAGCAAGTAACTTATACACAAGTTATCAGTATTTTTTTACGAATAAAAAACATACATGAAAAGTGGCATTGAACTAAGTAACTATATCATCAGTAACAATCAGAATGAGTTCTGTAATATGAACATTTGTAATTAGTAATTGTTGTATGGACATTAGTAATTTATCTATTCGGTAATTATTGTATACAAAATAGTTAATACACTTCAGTAATAATTTCGTTGAGTTCAGTAATATGGACAATTGTAATCAGTAATTGGTGTATTGACATTAGTAACTTTGTACAAGTGTTATTAGTAAGAATGAATGAAAGGCAAGTAACACCCAACAAATAGCAAGTAACTTATACAAACATTATCAGTAATTTTTTACGAATAAAAAACGTACATGATAAGTAACATTGTACTAAGTAACTATATCATCAGTAAGAATCAGAATGAGTTCGGTAATATCAACATTTGTAATTAGTAATTGTTGTATGAACATTAGTAATTTATCTATTTAGTAATTATTGTATGGACAATAGTTACTACGAAAAGCAAGTAACTTATACAAACGTAACAGTAATTTTTTAAGAATAAAAAACAACATAAAAAGTAACATTGTATTTATTTCAGTAATGTTTGCAATGGCATCAGTAACTTTGTATTACGAAAAATAACTTTGTATTTATTTCAGCAACTCAACGTGAGTCGTATTTTGATTGTCATCGGAGGAAGGAGGAGATTCTCATGGATATTTTTAGAAAAAACAATGCGGCAATTAATGAGTACTCAATTATAACTCAAAAAAGGGAATTAAAATGCGAGTTATATGCGGTGGGTGGTTATGGCAATTCATTCTTAGCGCTAAATTTAGAAACTAATCAATTTTACGCAGAACCACAAGATCATCATCACACGGATGATTACGCGTGCCTAAAAATTCTCAAATCGGCACAGTGCTCTCTGGATAAGCCCTCTATAAATATAATTGTAGATTTATTTTTAAATATATGTAATATAGATTTATACATTCTTTCACCATATTTGGTGAAATTATTATGATATAAACACATTTACTATCCAATACATGTATATCCAAGCTTCTATATGGTATTTCTAATATTTATCCATATGCAATCGATATCTGTTTTACATCTGTATCAATTTCTTAAGGATATGATAACATAGTTTTCATATTGTCAATGTATGTACTCGCATCCGTATTTGTATTTAAAAATGGATAAGGATATGGTAACATCAATATCTGTATCGATAACTGTCCATTTGCATCCATAAGAAATGGTCAATCTTCCTATACCGGATCCCTATACAGGATGAAGCCACATCATACATATCCTTTATAAGGTTAGTGTCCAAGATAGGTACTTGTCTCTTCTCCAAAACTTCGAAAAGATCTCCCGTAGAACTGAATCATAAGTCTTCTCCGAATCAATAAAAATCATATGAAGGTTCTTCCTTTTAGCTCTATAGATCTCAATTGTTCGCCTCAGCAGGTGGATAACTTTGATAGTTGGGCGACCTGACATGAATCCGCATTGATAATATGTTAATTTGGAAACTTACCTCAACCTTCTTCCAATCACATAATCCCACATTTTCATAGTATCATCAATTTGATACCTTCAAAATTGTAAATATTTTGAATGTGCAATTTAGTCTTGTAAAGAAGCACTACGATGCTTTTCCTCCATTCTTTAGGTATTTTCTTGCTTTGCTAAGTAACATTAAAAAACGTGTGTCAAGTCAAGCCACGTTCACCTAGAACTCTCCATACTTCTATAAGAATGTCATCAAGCCCTACACCTTTTTCAGATTTCATAACCTTCAACACATACTCTGCCTCCTTTTGTATCTGTCTATAGCTCGAACGATTCAAGTAACTTTCACTACTAGTTAGATCTCCTAGAGATATTTCTCTTTATTCCCTTGCACAATGAAAACTTATGGAAATACGTAAATATAAAATTTATATAAGTATCACGATTTAATTATGAAAAAATAGAAGCAGAAGTGTTATTGCAATAGTTTGTGAGGAACAAATGTAACATTTTCCCAAAAGACACAAAGAGAATAAGAGAATACAATGAGATTAACTTCAAATAATGACTAATATGGATCCACTAGAAGATCCAAGTACACATCTAACACTAATATGTAACTCTACAATACTGCGCCTCACACTTTCTCCGTTCCCTTCTTTTTATTTTTCTACACACCAAACATTTATCCTATGAGATGGAACTTAATGGGAAACCGGAAGATTTGGAAGTGTCTTACATGTGTTTCTTTTAGAAAATGGCAAAGCCTCCTCCGACTATAAGTAGGGTCGGATACATCATACATGGATTCTTGATAAATCCATAATCAAAGTAAAATAAAATATACTCAAAATTGAGCCTTGATGCAGACCGATTCTAATATCGTAATACTAGGGATGCAAAAGGATAAGGATATATCCATTTTCGATTTGCCACCTTATCCATTTATGCAAATTTTGACATCTGTATTCGTTTTTTAAAATAGATATGAATATGGATATCGCTTTGATATCCGCAAGTATCTGTATATGTACATATGTTTTCATATATAAATATAGTTGTAGATTTATTTTTAAATATATGTAATATAATTTTATACATTCTTTCATCATAATTGGTACAATTATTATGATATAAACACATTTACTATCCAATACATGTATATCCAAGCTTATATATAGTAAATCTAGTATTTATCCAAGTGGGAAAATATGAAAGAATAGAAAGGCTTGTCTTATTCAAAAGGTCTAGGGGTCCTTATATAGGACAAAAACTTAGAGTGTTCATAGGAGAAAAATACATAAATACCCCTACGGATTACAAGAATATACTTCTGCCACATAGAATATTCTCTATAGAATATTCTCTTAACAAATAGCCACTGAATATTCTCTATAGAATACTCTCTTAAGAAATAGCCACATAGAATATTCTCTATAGAATATTCTTTTAACAAATATACTCTCAACACTCCCCCTCAAGTTGAAGCATATCCATCGATCATGCCCAACTTGGAAGCACCAGGAAAGGCACTTCTTTGACAAGGCCTTTGTAAATATGTCTACAAGATGAAGATCTGTCGAGATGTGTGGCGTAGCAATCTTGCCTCCTCGTACAGCATCACGAATGAAATGACAGTCAATCTCGATGTGCTTGGTTCTCTCGTGGAATACAGGATTAGTGGCAATGTAAGTAGCAGATTTGTTATCACAGTATAGAGGAACAGGAGTGGTGATATCTTTTTTTTTTGAAGCTTAGGAGTGGTGATATCAATGCCGAGTTCTTGCAGAAAAGTCAGTAGCCAAGTAATTTCACGTGTAGCCTGAGCCATTGCCATGTATTCTGCCTCTGCACTGGATCGGAAGACTACAGTCTACTTCTTGCTCCTCCGATTAACAAGGTTTCCCCCTACCATCATAGCATAACCCGTAGTGGAGCGACGGTCCTCAGGCGACCTTGCATAATCAACATCAGCATAGGCAACAACCAATATATCCATTTGCCCCATAAAATAGGCCACGTCCGGGTGATTCCTTCAGATATCGAAGGATCAGAAAAACATCCTCCCAATGGTTGTAACAAGTTTTATCCATATATTGGCTACCTCTACTCACAGCATAGGATATGTCCGGTCTAATAACAGTAAGATACAACAGTTTTCCGACAAGGCTTCTGTATCGTGTAGTGTCTTCAAATGGAGGATCAACAGCGGTAGAGTGTTTCCTTAGTTCTGTAGGAATACCATAGGGTTTGCATCCAAGTAATCCAGCCCCAGTTAGTATATCTAGGCAGTATTTCCTTTGTGATATATGAAGTCCCTTCTTGGTACGTAAGACTTCTATGCCCAAAAAATAGCGAAGTTGGCCCAGATCCTTTGTGATAAAAGTCTTTTGCAAAAAAAGCCTTAGTCTCTAGCACCCCTTTATCATCGTCACTTGTAACAACCATATCATCTACATATACAGCAAGTATAACAGTATCAGACGATCGTTTTTGGATGAAAACAAAGTAGTCAGATGTAGTTCTCTAGAACCCTAAATTGCCAATTTCTGTACTTAGTCTGTCAAACCATGCCCTCGGGCTTTGCTTCAGGCCATAGAATGCTTTGCGAAGTCGGCACACATACTCCTCCTCGACTTCGTACCATGGAGGTTGCATCATGTAAACCTCCTCCTCTAGATCGCCATATAGAAATGCATTCTTGACATCCAGTAGAAAAATATTCCAACCCTTGTTTACTGCCACTGAGAGGATGGTACGTATGGATCCCATTCGTGCAACAGGTGAGAAGGTCTCGAAGTAGTCAACTCCATATGTTTGTGTAAAGCTTTTGGCCACAAGTCTTGCCTTCAATCTGTCAATGGAGCCATATGGAGACTGCTTTGTAGTAAAAATCCATCGGCAGGCAACAGGTTTTGTTCCATGGGGACACTGTACAAGAATGCCATATGGAGGTTGCATCATGCAAAAGCTTTACACAGGATGAAGAGCGTCCATTTCTTCATCCATTGCTCTCTCCATCCAGAATCCTTCAATGCACTATTATGATCTCTGGGAACCGAAATTGTCATAAGAGCATCTGCATATCTTTTGTCAGAGTATGATAATATATTAGTGGACGTGAAATGAGATATTGGATGAAGTGTACATTGCCTCTTGGTTCTGCGTAGAGCGATGGGAAGCTCTTGAGGATCATCCGGGACAGAGTTGGTGGCATCACTTGAAGTTGGCGTATTCTCATGCGACAAAGGAACAGGCAAAGGAACAGGAACAAGATCAGAGACATGTTTTCTTTGATACACAATAGGAAGAGCAGGAATGTCTAATGGTATATCTGACACGTCTTAAGTAAAGAAGGAGGTTTGTTCAAAGAATATGACATCGGCCGATATGTAATATCGATGGACAAAAGGATCATAGCATTTGTACCCTTTTTGAGTCTGAGAGTAGCCCAGGAAAAAACATTTAATCGCACGAGGTGATAATTTATCGGGAGTATGAAGATTATGAACAAATGTTGTGCATCCAAAATCCGTAGAGGCAGAGGGAAGGGTGCGTTATTTGGGTATAGTAAACCAAAGGGAGTAGAGTCGTTAAGTGATGCCGAGGGGGCCCTGTTTATAAGGTAGACAGCAGTTAGTATAGCATCTTCCCGACAATTCTTGGGAACCTTCATTTGGGTAAGAAGAGAGCAGGCAATATCAAGAAGATGTCTTAGTTTTCTCTCTGCTACTCCATTTTGTTGAGAGGTATATGGGCAAGTTTTTTGATGGATGGCGCCTGGGAGGCAAAAAGGACGTCAGATCTTTGTTTGTAAATTCCAAGGCATTATCAGAACGAAATATTTTAATAGTAGTGGAGAAGATATTTTTGACATAATGAAAGAAATTCTTGACAACGTTATAAATTTCTGATCGTTCCGTCAATAAGAAGACACAAGATAATCGGTTGTAGTCATCCACAAAGACATCAAAATATCTATGACCACTTAGTGTTCGGACAGGATAGGGTCCCCATATATCACAATGAACAAGAGAAAAGGAAAACTACAGCGAGGCTCGGTCCGTGCAGGAAAGGAGGCTCGATGATGCTTCCCAAACTGACACACCTCATACTCAAAGGGTTTGAGTGTCGAAAGTTCAGGGAACATCATGGAGAGAGCTTTGGCTGAAGGATGACCTAAACGAAGGTGCCATGGAAGATGATCGTCAGATATGTATACTGCACCAGCAAAATTGGAATCAGAAGGGATGTCGAGGTAATAGAGGTCGTTCCTCTCATGTCCCCCACCAAAGATCTGCCTCGTCCGGATGCCCTGAAAATAACAGCAGAACTCGTCAAAAATAACACGACAGTTAAGTTCACGACATAGTTTCTGTACAGATAAGAGATTGAGAGGAAAAGCATAAGCACAATGAACATTTGTCAATCGCAGCTTAGGAGAGAAATCAATAATACCAACTGCAGTATTTGGGGAATGATCCCCATTAGCTTCACTGATGAGGACGGTTGGGAAGACGTGAGCAGGTTTTCCTCTCCCGTCAGATGTGTAAAGGCTCCAAAGTCAATAATCCACGCATGTTTATAGGTAGAGACTGAGTTTGCTACCGTACCTGAGGTAGTAGCTAGACTAGCATAAGATGCGGAGGCGATATTATTGCCAGCAGAGGAAGCAGAGTCTTGTAGCAGTTGTCGCAGATGAGTATATTCAGAAGCAGTAAATGGTGTTGTGAAAACTAAATGTTCTATTATTCAAAGGAACTCTAGGCTCTTTTATATAGGGAGAGACCTCACGGGTAAAGTACATAGTAGTCCAGAGAGAAATAAAAATTACGAACAGGTACATAGCATATAATAATATCTATCTCTACACTCCCCCTCAAGGTGGAGCATAGATGTCTATCATGCTCAGCTTGGAAGAACATCTCTTAAAAGGTCCTCTGAGCAACGGCTTGGTGAATACGTCAGCAGTCTGATCCCCTGAGCTCACGTGAGCTGTAGATATCAATCCTCTCTGGATCAAATCTCTAGTGTAGTGGCAATCGACTTCAATATGCTTTGTTCTTTCATGAAACGTTGGATTGTTGGCAATAAACAAGGCTGCCTGATTGTCACACTGAAGATGCATGGGTAGAGGTACGGCTACATGTAGATCCTCTAGTATAGATCGAACCCACATCATCTCCGTGCTTGCTTGCGCCATGGCCCTGTATTCGGATTCAACACTGGACCTTGCCACAACAGTTTGTTTCTTGCTATTCTAAGAAACCAGAGAGCTCCCAACAAAAACTGCAAATCCTGAGGTTGATTTTCGATCCTTAGGGCATACTGCATAATCGGCATCTGCGCATGCTGAGATAGATAAATCTGTGCCCTTTCGAAACAGTAACCCTAAACCTGGAGAAGACTTCAGATACCTCAGTATCATGTATATAGCATACATATGAACTTGTCTTGGCTGCTCCATAAATTGACTCACATTGCTTACTGCAAAGGCAATATCGGGACGAGTTATGGTAATATAAAGGAGTTTACCCACCATTTCTCTATATCTCCTCTTGTCCACTTCATCTGTGTCATTATCATACAGCTTCATGCTTGGATCCATGGGAATACTTGATGGTTTGCATCCAGCTATGCTTGTTTCAGTCAAGAAATCTGTAATGTACTTCCTTTGGGTCACTACCAGACTCTGTGCATTCCTGGTGAATTCCAACCCCAGAAAGTATCTTAGGGTTCCAAGATCCTTCGTGACGAACTGACGGCCTAAGAATGCATTCGCCCTTTCTATGCCCTGAATATCATCTAATGTAATCAGAATGTCATCAACATAGACCATGATAACAACCTTACCTGCCGATGACTTCTGCACAAACAACGAGTGGCCTGCATTCAACCTCTTGAATCCCTTTCGTTCTATCAAATTGGAAAGCTTCTGGAACCACGCCCGTGGACTCTTTTTGAGGCCATAAATTGCCTTGTGAAGTCTACACACCATATGCTTCTCCCCCTCGGCAGTAAACCCTGGTGGCTGCTGCATGTAGACTTCCTCCTGCAGATCTCCATACAAAAAGGCATTCTTGACATCCAGTTGATATATACTCCAGTCACGTACCACATCAACTGATAAGAGAATGCGAAGAGTAGAATGACGAGCCACTGGAGAGAATGTATCCATATAATCCACGTGTAACATCCGAATTCTAACGAACCCGAACTCGACCCAATTAAGGTCCGAATAACCCAATAAAGTTATTAGGCAATATTAGACAACCTAAAATGATAGATTGATCATGAATCAAAAGTTGTTCAGGTGAAATCAACCAAAAATCGGTCGCATCAAAATGCGTGCCGTGAAAAAGCCGCGACGCAAATTCGGAAACTACGAAACGAACCGAGACCGTCATTAGATCCGATTCGACGATACAATATCAACGGAATCGACCATTCGCCAATCGGAGGTCGTTTGATATTTTTAGTTCGCAAAATTTAACCCCAAACCGAAACCGTATCTTGGAAATTCAGGTATTCAAACCCGATCAAAAGTATATGGATATTATACTCATTTTGATCGTCATTTTGAGACGATCAAATCGAGATGGTGTGCGTCAAAATCCGAGACCCGAGCTGCGCATACGGGCAATTTTAACATCCTAAACAATTGAAAAAAAATAATAAATAAAAATATAATTAGTACAGTAACTATACTGTGTACAGACGTTGTCATAAAAAAAAACTTAAATTACAGAATCCAGATCAGCTTATAATAACTACAGTTGGCTAGAATTTCTTTTACACCTGGCAGTCAACAATGCCACTCTCTTGGGTATATAAACACATATGTGCCCTCTAACAAAATCCCAATTTTCTCCCACATCTCTTCAATAGCTTCAAACCGAGAGAGAGAGAGAGAGAGCCTCGGACTTTCATCTATCTCCAACCGAGAAGTCTGGGCTGCTGCTTCAATTCAGCCATTTTGCCTCTTGTTGCAAGCATGTTCAGAAGCAAAATCAGCAGCTATAGGCTGCTGTCTTCCATTCCCTGGAGGCTACAACAACCCTCCTTGTTGCATGCTGGATCAGTTCTTCTTCCCTTCAAAAAAATTGATCCAGATGGGTACAATCCTTGTTCCTAATTCCTTTTGCTGCCTTGCATGTGCATAAATTCCATTTCCTTTTCTTTCTTGCCTTTCTGCTGAAAATTTTTTATGACCAATTGCACTGATATAAATTATAAATGGATGGTTACCACTTCATTTCTTTTGATTTTCAATATTACCATCCTTTTTTGGTGATAGTATTTGATCAAAGAATGGTGCATTACAAAATCTGTAAGATTTGCTTGACCTGGTAACTATAGTTGGTTAGTTGAAGTGCATGGAATGTGATCAGCATTTTTTTTCTTGGGAAAAATATACAGAGACAAAGCTTCAAACGGTGACCATCTCCATGTCCCTATTCACATGATAGTATCAGACAATATCACTTAAATGATACATGCATTCAAGTTTTTCCCCCCGTAATGGTGTGCATATTATATCGCATTGTTTTAAGTGTATCCAAGTTAGTACTCCATTAGTATCTATAGGAAGCAAGGAGTGAAGTCACCATAACTCAGTATACCTATGTGAATTTACATCCCCAAACCCATGATCAACGTGTGCAATAATGAACTTGCGAAGTCAAGGTCAAAACTCTCAACTCATGGGTAGGGCTAGGTTGAGGGAAGAAGTTATACCATATAAAATTAGGGATCAAAGACTGATGGAACAAGGGGGGTGGTATTAGTTTGGTATTATTATTTGTTTGTAGTTCTGAATATCCATCCAAGTGTCCAATCAAATTAATTGACACTGATCAATCAGACAGGTTGATAGGTATCTCATTCTTTAAAGAATCAGTTGATTTTCCCTGTAATGGAATAGTTTCATTACTCAAAGTACTTTTGATCCGTATTCTACAATACTAATTCATTCCAGATGATGTTGGAAGTAGTTGAGGACCAAATAGGTGGATGTAAATATGAGTTCAACAAAAGTTTTAAATCTTTATGCATTGCCTAGCAAATTTCAATAAAATCAAGATATAAATGTACACATGAAATCTGTATATTATGAGTGTTGTCGAGTCACCCTCCTTAATAATTAAGAAGAAAAAATTAAAATGCCCCAACCTACACCATCCAGATTTCAGGATGGCGTGACTTTTACAAGATGAAATTACGCATATTATTAAATATCTCGAATATAATCGAATCAAACTAGAGTCTTCTATGATCATTATGATTATTAATCTCATCAATTGATCCTGAAGTATAAATCAATATTGAAAAAGTTGTTGACAGGATACCTAGATCTGATAAGTTGATCATAGATAAGGTTGAGAAAGAACTGAATTCAAGTAAGAAAACTTAATGATAAATAAATGATATCAGTTATCAGTGCCGGTTATGGTGGTCTTTACACCTGATCGTGCGAGGGCACGGTGACCCTCAACTGGACGGAAGATAGGAAGCCCAGATAGGGCAGCGGCCGCCAAGTGCGCGGGTCTAGGATCTCAGTCCCTTTTCGGTTTTTACGCGAGCTCGCAGTGTTTTTACGCCTCGTTGGGATCCCGACTTTAGACCATTCCGCTGACCCGTTGTTTTAGGATACCCAGGCGGGGGATCCTCGATTTTTCAGTTTTACGTACGAGCTCGGTTGCCCATACTAGTCGGGATGTTTTCTAAGAGCGACTTTTCCGAGAAGTCTCTCTCACCTGTCTCAGTGGCGTAGTTTGAGAGTAGACCTATCCCTCTATTGGACCGTCCTTCCAACTAGAGGGCGAGACGGAAGAGCCATTTGTAGGCTTCTTCACCGCTTGAGTTTACTTTCGCCAACAGACTTGGCGATTCTACATCCAGATCATCCATATCTATATCTACATCATCTAAAGTTACAATTGAGTCAATGGAAGTGAGATTTGGAGAGGTTAAAATCAAAAGTTGTATTGATAGGAAATGCCTATCTATTGAACTTGAGAATCAAGCATGGTTTTAAAAAGCGCCGCCTCGAGGCGCAGAGGCGTACGCCTCGAGGCGAGGCGTGGCCAAAACGCCCCAAGGCGCACGCCTCAGGGGTATCCAAGGAGGCGTACGCCTCAGCCTCGCCTGAGGCGCTCGAGGCGTGAGGCGCTCGAGGCGAGGCTGAGGCGTAAGCCTCAAAATCGGGTTTTTTTTTTTACTTTTTCCGGGTCACGTGCAAAGCACGTGACCTTTTTTTAAAACAAAACGAAGCGTCGGGGTTTGGGGGAAGGTTCTGTTCGACAGAAACCCTCCCCCTCCCTTCCCCTGAGCCCCGCACGTCCCTGTCGGAGCCCCGCCTCGCCGCCAACCAGCCATCGCCGCCCTCCGGAGTCGCCGCCCAGGCTTCCTCTCCATCGCCGACCCTCTCGCCGTCCAGCCGGAGTAGGTATGCGCCGCCGCCTCCTCCGAGTTTGTTTTTTTTTATTTTTTTTTTTCATTTTTTTTTGTGTTTTCCAATTGTTGGGTTACATTCTTACATATGCTATGACTTATTAGTAGAGAGTTCTCTATTTTTTTGCAACATTTTATTCTTTCTCTTTGACATCAGACACCCATAAATTCCATGTTTTGCAACATCTTGTTCTGATTTTGGTGATATTCTGAATTATTGCAAGTGCACTAAACTGTTTCAGTGTTTTGTTTTGCTTGCTCATTCAATCTTTCAACTAATCTTTGATTTTCATCTTGCCCACTTCATCATTCCCAATTTCCAAGTTATCCAAGCCATTTGATATTATTGATATTATATAAAATGCTACCCTGCCTGTGTATAGTTGGAAGTGCATGATAGTGTATTTTTAGAATTTGTGTCAGAGCTGCACATATAAGGCTAAAATAAATTGCACATGAACTGTGGTATATGCACATAAGTGATAACACCTAGGGATAGGATGTCATGTATGTGCAACTATGATGTATGTGCAATTGTGCATTTTTTTGCTAGGCTATTTTTTTGCAACTATGATGAAGGATTACATGTATGATGTATGTGCATCTTGTAGTTAGTATATATCAATATGTGTATGTTATTGTATAACTTGTAGATATGGGAAGGAAAGGCCAAAGTGGGGGGCGATCGGATCCCGGATGGAGATACTGTCGAGAACTTGAAATGGACGAGCATCACAAAGGGAAAGGATATGTATATGTTGAATGCAATTTTTGTTCGATGAAGATCACCGGTGGGGTGAAGCGGCTAAAAGACCATCTTGCAAAGACACGCAAGAATGTGAGAGCTTGTCCAAGCGTTCCTATTGAAGTACAACAAGAGATGAAGATGTTCATGGACAGCAAGGGTAATGAAAAGAGAAGACGGTTTGAAGAAATGGAAGAAGTTTGTCGAGTTGGGATGCAAGGGCCATCTGGAGGTGACGAAAATGAACCGGCACAAAGAGCACCGACAGATTCTAGTGGTATCAAGCCAGCTCGAGGACCGATGGATTTTTTCATTGCACATGGAGGTAGGGGTGCAGGTAGTTCGGATCCTCCCGCTCAACAAGTCACTTTGAATGCAAGCTGGAAAAAAGATGAGAGAAGGAGGATTTGCAGGAGCATTGGGAGATTTTTCTTTGAGAATTCATTGGCATTCAACATAGCCAATAGTCCTTCCTATCTGGCGATGATGACTGATGTATGTGGATATGGAAGGGGTTTCAAGCCACCAACCATGCATGAACTCCGAACTTGGATTTTGAAAGAAGAGAAGCAGGCCATTACCACTCTTGTTGATGAGGCGAAGGCTTCTTGGATTGCCACGGGTTGTAGCATCATGTCGGACGGTTGGACCGACACGAAAGGACGCACTTTGATTAATTTTTTGGTGAATAATCCCAAAGGCACTTACTTCTTGAAGTCTATTGATGCATCCGATCAAGTTAAAGATGCTAGGATGCTTTTTAAAGTGCTGGATGAAGTTGTTGAGGAGGTCGGAGAGACGAATGTTGTCCAAGTCATAACGGACAATGCATCCGCTTACAAAGCTGCTGGACAAATGTTGATGGATAAAAGGAAAAATCTTTATTGGACGCCTTGTGCAGCGCATTGTATAGATTTGATGTTGGAGGATATCCTCAAATTGCCACTTCATGCATCGGTGTTCAAAAAAGCCAAAAAAATTATCAATTTTGTGTATGCTCATGCTTGGGTTTTGGCAATGGTGAGAAAAGTTGCAGGTTGTGATTTGGTGAAACCTGCCGTTACAAGATTTGCCACTGCATTTCTTACGTTGCAAAGCTTGATTAGAGCCAAGGATTCACTTGAATCCTTCTTCACTTCCAGAGCATGGAAGAACAGTTCTTATGTGAATCGCCCATTGGGCCAAAGTGTGGTGAACATTGTTGTGAAGAGCAAGTCTTTTTGGCCTGGTGTTGCATATGTTCTCAACACCACCAAGCCTTTGGTCACCGTTTTGAGGTTGGTGGATTCTGAAAAATTTCCACCGATGGGATTTATTTATGAGGCCATGGACAGGGCCAAGGAGGAGATTGCTAGAAATCTTGAAGATGACGAGACCAAATATAAAGTTATTTGGGATATTGTGGATAGCCGTTGGGATCGTCAACTTCACAGGCCATTACATGCTGCTGCTTATTTCCTCAATCCCCACTTTCATTATGAACCGACATTCTCCAACCACTTAGAGGTGAAAATGGGATTGTTTTCATGCATGGAAAGATTGATCATTGATCCAGATGCGAGGATGAAAGCAGATTCACAACTTGATTCCTTCATGCATGCAAGAGGTTTTTTTGGATGGGCAAATGCAGTTAATTCAAGGAAAACAAGAAGTCCTGGTGAGTATTGTAAATAAATTTTAAGAGTTTTCCATATACTACATAATTACTAAAATGTGTGGTTGACCTTTACCAGCGGATTGGTGGACGTTGTTTGGTGATGAAACACCTGAATTGGCAGCATTTGCTATTAGGGTGTTGAGCTTGACTTGTAGTGCTTCTGGGTGTGAGCGTAATTGGAGCTCTTTTAATCAAGTAAGTGGTTAGTTAAAGCATTATTTAATTTTATGATAGTGTTTTTGTTTCATGTTAATCACTTAATCCGTACGTATGTCTATATAGGTCCACACTAAGAGAAGAAATCGTTTGTCACAAGCGAAGCTCAATGATCTGGTTTATATCATGTTCAATTTGAAATTGAAACATAGAGAATTGAGGAAGAAAACAATAGAAGATCCATTATGTTTGGAAGACATTGACTCTGGTGATGAATGGATTTCAGAAGCACACGATGTTGAGGCGTATCAGGATCTTGATGCGAACATACCCCTTGACGATGATCCTCTTGAGGAGGAAGGAGGTCAAAGAGGTGGAGGAGCTCAAGTCGCTCAGCCTAAAAAGAAGGGGAAGAGAAATGACAAAGGTGAAATACAATATTATAAATTAAAAGAATGTTCGATGCATTATGTTTGGAATTGTGTTTCAAATGGTTGACTATGCAATATGCATATTACTTTCTTGATTAGGTAAAGGAAAAGCTCCAATTAATGTTGACGAGGAGGAGTACTCCAATTCTGAGGATGGAAGCGAGGATGAAGATGAAGATGATGTGAACTTGAATTTTATGGATGACTCCGATGATGATCCAATGAGTAGCAGTGACGATGACGATGGCGGCGACAACACTGCTGAGGCCTGAGGGACGAGATGATTGAAGTTGATTCGTTGAATCAATTTTGATGATTTGTGATTTTGATGTATCACACAATAGTGATGGAACATATGTTGCATTAATTTCATGCTTGTGTGAAACTTTATTTCCTACTTTGTGTTTTCTTTTCTACTTTCACAATCGTATTTGAACTTTGGACAATCATAGTTGTAGTTTGTAGTTTGTATTGAACTTTAGGACAATATATTGCAATTGTTAGTGTTGTTAGTATTTATTCCAATTTATTTTGCTTTAATTTTAATTTTTCTTTCCAAAAAATTGAGGCTTACGCCTCGACCGCCTCGAGGCTTACGCCTCGCCTCGATTTTAGGAAAAACGCCTCGGACCGCCTCGCGCTTTTTTAAACCTTGGAATCAAGTAATCTATAAACATTTCCAATTCCCTCTTTCACATCGACAAATCCAAAGATTTGATATCTGGACAATATAATAATAGAGATATATACATATATGCTTACTCCTATAATTATCAACATTTGATTTCAAAATAATTATGTTAAATATGAAGAATGTTGGAATGATGGGTGCTTATGAGAAATGCTTACAAGTCTGACAACCTTTTTACTTACGTAAGTAGATGTAAATTTTACTTGTTCCACCTTTCTACTTGCTCTCTTTTGCACATAATAAAGTACTTGTCAATTATTTTTAAACTACGTATTTGTATTCACGTTTGTGACTCTGTTTCTTTCCTAAACATGTTTGGCAGGCAAACAGCCTGCTGTCCAATAGCTGTTCATGTTTCCAGGAGACGGGGTATACACCAGACGGTATGGATTATTTTGTTCAGTTTTTGATCCGTTGATAATATAAAAATGCTTCTCTTCTGTTCAGTCAGATTTTTTTTGGGACATTGTATGTACTAGCAGACACTGTACATATTGTAAAATTATATAGAAATTAATGAAATGAGATTTTGGCGCCAATTGTCTCTATTAACTTGTGGTTATGTATGTGGATGTGAATGTCATGTGGAAAATTAGCCGCGCGAAAAATTTCTCGATTTTTCTACGACTTGTAAGATCTCATGTGAATAAAATGTCGCGAAAGTAGCGTAAACGGGTACCCGGATCCTCGGGGGTTCATATTTTTGGTATCAGAGCTAGGCCGAGAGCCTACATGGGACGATTTCGAGACGAAGTTCAGAGCCCACTTCTTTTCTGCGAAGTGGAAGGAGTCCCAGCGCCGACTTTTTGCAAAGCTTCATCAGGGACAGATGACAGCCAGAGATTATTTTATCCGATATACAGAGCTGTCACGACATACACGAGCAGCTGGCGCATTTCCAGAGGAGAATCTGGAAAAATTCATCAGTGGCATGCGAGTGGAGGTACAGGAGAAGCTGGCTGGACTACACATCACATCCATCTCCGAGGCTACCGATGCTGCGGAGAAGTTCGCGAACATTAAAGGGAGACGTTTCGGGAGCTTGTCTGGAGCAGCGCCTAGACCGCGGCGATCTTTTGGACCGATACGTCGACCGTTTCAGCAGCAGAGGTCAGACGGACAGTTCCGACCTACAGGTTCGTCCTTCACGGGCAGTGCTCGCTCTTCTCCATCGACTACTTTAGGAGGAGCACTTGCCAGACGTGGCACAGATTCCGCTCGACCATATGGGTCGCAGCGAGTAGACAGACCACCAGCCGGACCAGCACGGAGCACAGACACAGCCACTCTACCTACCAGACCAGTCCGGTGTTACCGATGTCACGAGTGGGAACACTATCGATCACAGTGCCCACAGACTTCTAACGAGCCTCACCCACAGCCACATCCTTCACAGTCACAGCCTCAGGCACCACGTTCAGGGAGTTTCCGTGGCAGGAACTCCAACTTGAGGCGACCGCAGCAGAGACAGACACAAAGTGTGGCAGGTTCCAATGCCGCACCAGTCAGGCAGGGACAGTTACATGCAGTTACTGAGGAGCAGGCACGTTCAGTGGCTACTGTAGTGAAAAAAAAGGTCTCAGTCTTGGGCCGGTCTTTCCATGTTTTATTTGATTCTGGTGCGACACACTCTTTTCTTGCTTCGAGGCTACTTGCTTGCTTCTTTAGGTAGAGTTGCAGAGACTCTTTCTTCCCCAGAGCTGCTAGAAGAGCTATGCAGACCGTCAGAAAAGAAATTTGGAGTTCCATGTAATCTGATCCTCTTCTCTTAATCGATTCAAATTGTAACTTATCACTATTTAACTTAATCCTTCATATTGATGGAAATTCCTGAAAACACAAGAAGGAGATTGAGTGTTTCTACGAGTATCTCCCATGAAAGGAGTACAGAGATTTGGTGCTCATAGCAAGTTGACAACACGATACGTTTGATTATTTGAAATTTTTAGTCGTATGTGTAAGGTGGTCTATCGAGTAACCCTTTCTCCACACCTATCAATTTAAGGAATTACGAGTACGACCTTCACCACGTCATCAGCTACGAGAACCTTGACGTGGAGTCAAATTTGATTTACAAAGAGAAGGTCAGTACAAATACTCGATGGTGTTGTGAAAAAAAAGCTTCACAACAAAGAGATTCTCCTAATAAAGGTGCTATGGCACCGACATGATGACAAAGAGGCAACATGGAAGACAAAAGTGGATATGCGGGCACGATATCCACAACTCTTTCAGTAATTGTCAAAACAAGCCCATTTAATTATATATATATTGAAAGAACACGGCTTGTTTTCCCTTTGAGGTTTTTATGGGTTCAAAACTCTTTGAGGTTTTTATGGCCAGATAAGATCCAAGCAAGACACAAAGTGACCTTGACCCGAGTCTCGAGGACGAGACTCCCTTTGAGGTTTTTATATTTGTAACATCCGAATCCGAATGAACTGAAGCTCCTGTCAAGAAAATGATGTTGCAAGCAAGTTTGAATCTCCAAAGTGGAGATATTCAGAGGTATATATCTCTCTCCTCTTTGTTCTCATTAAAGTCAATGCTGAAGTTTCGAATTCAGTTTTTTTTATGTTGCTATCCATCAGGTATTTTATCTATTGTTGTATGCTAGATAAAGCCACAAAATCCCTCCAAACTTAGAGGATCAAAGGTACAATCTTTCCCCCTCCTCTTGCTGCCTTCCATGCATGATTCAATCACTTAAATTGCCTCTGAAATTAGATGGCAATGTGAAGTTTTACATGGAATTCAACAAAACATTACAACCATTATATATGATCTTGATTTCTTAAAATTTTGAGGTTAAAATTTTGGGTTTAGTATGCAATTAATATAAGTTCAGGCCATTAATTAGCCTAAATTTTTAGTACAGAAAAATAGAAATTTGGGGAAAATGACATGTATTTTCTTATAGAATCCTGAAAGGATGAAAAAATTCATAAATAAAGAATCTAATATAAGTAACTGAGCCTCCAAAATTCATAGAAAAAAAACTCAACCTCAAAACAGGATGACTTACCTTTATAATTGAAAGCAATGACTCCTATTAATCAACTGCATGTTCTCTATATCAAGGACATATTCAATTATTATTTTCAATAATAAAGAGAGTCCTAAAGTTGATAATAAGTTACTTTGATGCACTTGTGGCTAAAGATGCATTATTTTTGAATGAAATCCTAATAAGGATGATGTCAATGCTTATAGACTGAACATAATTCATATCAAAATAATGTCATATCCCCCAACAGATGAGCTATAGACAACAGCTCGAGATTGTGAGTTATTCTAAACATAACAAGCATTAGACCACACCAACCAAGAATTCCAACAGCTAACATGGAGCTTCACAGAGTGATTGTTATGAACTTGCTCGAAGAGATAATCATGTGCCATTAACCTCCATATGTTTGGTCCAAGGTGGAAAACAATTTTGTATCTATGAATAATGCAGTATAATATCATGATTTGGTTGCATGGGTAGAGGCTCCTATAAGAACATGTGCCCCTAAGGATCTATCCATATAGCTTTTACAGTTGCTTGAGTCGCAATGTGATGAGGTTTCATCCAGGTTACAAACTAAAATTTGTCATGGGTTTCTTGTCTACAGGAAAACATGTATAATATACATATGCACAAATGGTGAAACCCAGAGATTCCTTGCTGAGGAAATCATAATGTATATGTGTAGCATTATAACAATATCCTAGAGTGACCCATGAACTAATCTACTTTGCTATCTACACGAGCAATGTCCAAGCAATTCACAGTGATATGTAATAGCTTCCCGATAACCCCTTTATATTATATAGCATTGATATCTTCTGAGAATTCATCTTTTAAAATATTAGAACTCTTCTCTCAAAGTGAACAAATGATTTCTCAAGATCTTTACGAATAAGAAATCATCAATCAATTGATCATTATGTATGGTCTACTATTCATACAATCTATTATATATATAGGATGTTATGGCAAATGATCAGATTACACCTCTCCTTTGATGTCTCAACTGGATCTGGTACAATTGAGACATGATTCTTGTTTAGGTACCATATAAAACAAAATGATAAAGACTAGCTAGATCCATATCCAAAGCATAGATGGTGATCTTATGATTTTAGAAATAATAAGATGTAACCACAAAGACCGATCATCTTCATAAATTAATCTTTTACGTATACTCTACTATCTATACATATCATCAAAGATAGGTAGTGACAAAATACCTAGAATTGTAAAGTCGACCATTGAAGAGATTGAGAAATGATGGGGTAGATGAATAAATGAAATCAATGTAGAATCAGTTATATCAATAAGATCGTTGATAAAAAGAGAGACATAGATCTGTACAGTCAACCACATAAAGGATTAAGAAAGGATGAGGGATCAAGTCAGTGATGACTAATAATTAAGAGTGTCATTCACGGTGACCTTTACACCTGACTGTGCGAGGGTGCGGTGACCCTCAGCTGGGCGGGAGATTAGGAAGCCCGGTTAGGGCAGCGGCCGCTTAGTGCGCGGGCCTAGGATCTCAGTCTTTTTCTCGATTTTCTCGCGAGCGCTCGCAGTTTTTACGCCTCTCTGGGATCCACAGGTTTTCTTTTAAAGACCAGTTCTGCTGACCCTTGTTCTTTAGGGTACCTAGGCTGGAGGGCCCTTGGTTTTAGTTTTTCGAGCTCGTTAGCCCTTACCGGTCAGGCCGGTTTTTCTTTTAGAGTGACTTTTCCAGAGAGTCTCTCTCACCCGTCTCAGTGGCGTAGTTTTGGAGTAGACCTATCCCTCTATTGGACCGCCTTTCCAATTAAAGGGCGAGACGGAAGAGCCTCTTTTGTATGCTACCTCACCGCTTGAGTTTTGTTTACTTCTCGCCAACAGACTTGGCGATGCTACATCTGAATCATCCATGTATACATATGAATCCTCTATGGCTACATTTGAATCAGTTACAATTGAATTTGGAGCTACATTTGAGATTGGATTGAGTCACAAATGAGTTTGGCTAAAGTTGAGATGAATTACAATTGAGTTGGTTGTAGTTGAGCTTAGTTTCCATTAAGCTAGTTACTGTTCCGCCAGTATTTCCTAATGAAGAGAAAAGATCAATTTATGAAAATCATCCTTATCAGACTACGAGCTACTACTACAGTTGATTGAATTAGCTAGTGGACGTGTCGGGAATTTAGGATGCATTTTACTCCACCGCATGCCTGCGGAGGCATCCCAACCCTAAGGTTTCCTTACTGCCTTAGAGTCACAGTGTGAGATCTTATCTAGACCAAGACCACAGACTATCCACTAAGCTTGAGAAATTCAATATGAAAAGAATCAAAACATCAGAGTCATCATCTACACTTACTATGGTCTATCCTCATGACTCACAAACATCAAAAGAGAACCGAATCATCTCGACCATGTCAATCATTAAATACTCAAGATATCATGATCATTTTAATCATGATAGCCATTGAATAAGTCATTGGAACAAGAAATTGATGGGGAAGAACGGAAATCATATACAGTTTTATACTGAAGTCACATCTTAGAATCATAATATGAGGTCACACTCAGATCAAGATCCCAGATTATCCACTAAATCTGATTGATTGGATAAAGACTAAGAACAAAGACTCAACATCCACATCTCAAGATCCATTAAACATGATTTATAATTAATAAAAAGTGATAGTTTAAATATGGATCATATAATCTTTGTATGATTAATATGGGTAATTAATGTAGGATGAGTAAAATGGGGATTTACATACCAAACAACTTGAAAGCCTGTTTCATTGCAAGTAACTTTAAATTTTAATTGTCAAGCCCAATTTTCTTGCTTTCCTTTTGGAGCCACTAAATTTCCTATTATTTCTAATTAATAAGATTTACTCAACATTTGTTGATGTTCTTTTCTCCCTATTGCATGGATTGCAGGCATAATACCTGCATCGTGGTATGGGGAGAGTTGAACATCAGTTTCTGCAGTATAACATATCAGGTATGTATGCTATAGTTTGTTCAAGGTATTATATAATGCTTTTCTTTCTCTTCTGTTAAAATTGGGATGCATGTATATATTGCAATTCTGTTGTTACATGTTAACTGCAATGGAAATTTATGCAATAATTGGTGACATATTGTAGTTCTGTGGCTTATTGGTTAATTTGCGAATGTCATTCATAAAGTAAATATGAAAAAAATCCCTAAATTTTCAGTATTGTAATACGATCTTTAGCTAACATAATACTACGGATAATATGTAAACGGGTATCCCGGATCCGAGAAGAAGCGAGCCTCACAAATACCCACTTACAGCTCACAATAGATGCATCAGGAGGAGCAATGACTAAGGTCCATGTGCCACAAGACTGTAAGGCACGCATCTCATCTTCCATAGCCTTTCTCTAGCAATCAATCTTCATAGCTTCCTAGTATGTCCGTGGTATATCCACGGAAAATAAGGCTACAGCAAATCTCTGAAAGTCGCCTGTGAGGCGATGAAAAGACAACTGTGAAGCAACAGGATAAGAAGTACACGTCCGCTTCTGCTTCCGGATAGCAATAGGAAGATCAAGATCATCTTCCGGTGTACTGGATGGTATAGTCTCATCCTGCAATGAAGAATCATGCACATGTACCATGTCTGACCCGTCAGTAGTAATGCCATCTGAACATACCTGAGGCGTGATGGATGTCTGATGTGTAGCCTGAGCAAGACCTGACCGACGCGTATAAAATTTTGGTAAAGGTGGAATAGGAGGTCGAGGAGGTGGTGGAGGTGGAGGTGGTGGTGAGGGTGACGTAGAAACAAGAACAGGAATGGACTCAGGTGAACTCCAAGTAGGAGGTGGAGGGACATAGACATCATCGTTGTTAATGGATGGTACCAGTCGGTCACCTGTAGGGGAAAAATACATAACAGACTCAAAGAATGTGACATCAGCACTGACAAAGTATTTCTTGTTTATAGGATCATAACACCGATATCCCTTCTGAGTCCTAGAGTAACCGACAAAGACACATTTGACAGCTCTAGGAGAAAGTTTATCAAGTCCAGGAGTCAGAAGATGAACAAATGCCACAGTACCAAAGACATGAGTAGTAAGTGAGAATAATTCCTTATCAGGAAAAATGATAGAGAGAGGAATTTTCTCGCCAAGAACAGAAGACGGCGTACGATTGACTAGGTAGCAAGCGGTAAGAACAGCATCCCCCCAGAATGAGATAGGAGCACAACTCTTCAAAGATGGTCTCAAGGCTCGGTAGAGTGTCCACCATTAGGAACTGATCTTTCACCGACTTGTATTTTGGATTCAATCCTAATAAAAATCGATAAACTTGCCATTCAGCGCGTTCGCCTACTTGTTTATCACAACATGCAGGCTGAAAGATAAGGAGCTCCTCAAAAAGGCTTGTAAGAAGCCTGTAGTACTCAATAAGACTCGAATCTCCCTAAGTGGCTGACAAGATCCTCGTGTATATGTCAGAAAGACGAGATTTGGTCGTCTTCTGAGAGTATATGCGTTCAAGGTTTTCTTACATCGCCTTAGCAGTTTCTTTGTAAAGAAGATTAGCAGCAATATTTGGATCGACACGGTTTGTCATCAAGGTGATAACTTGGCAGTTGTCAACAAACCATGTGCGGTAGTCTTTGTCAATTTCTGTAGGCGGGTCCTTCGTAAGAACATAGCTTTTTCGTTGGCCACCGATAAATACTTTGAAGGACCGAGACTATAGAACATAATTTTCAGACCCCATTATCTTGATAGAGGTGCCAAGTACCATCAAAGAAGAAGTAGGGTACACGGGCTTGGTCTCAGTGGTGGTCATGGTGGCGTCTTAGGTCAAGAAGAAGTGACCTAGAGAAAATATCTTGTTCTTAATCAGACATCAAGTGCCTACACTAGCAGCAATAGACAATACATATACGTTGTTGCGCAGAGGGAGGTCGAATACGCAAGGGCGAGGCGCGATGGAGGCGCAAGGGCGATGGGGGCCAGAGGCGGCGCTCCCTAGGGCACCGTGGAAGCACCGTGCCTGGGGCGGTGCTGGGCCGTCTGAAACTGCTAGCGATGGTGCGAGCTCTACAGCAGGTGGGTGGTGGCTCCTTGGGAAGGACTCGGGGTTGGCGGTGGCAGAGGGATTTAGGTCAGAACACCGGTTTAGGACCGCTACTCTGATACCATGTGGAAAAATATGAAAGAATAGAAACGCTTGTCTTATTCAAGAGGTCTAGGGGTCCTTATATAGGACAAAAACCTAGAGTGCTCAAAGGAGAAAATACATAAATATCCCTACGGGTTACAAGAATATACTTCTGCCACATAGAATATTCTCTATAGAATATTCTCTTAACAAATAGCCACAGAATATTCTCTATAGAATATTCTCTTAACAAATAGCCACGTAGAATATTCTCTATAGAATATTCTCTTAACAAATATACTCTCAACAATCCATACGCAGTCGATATCCGTTTTACATCTGTATCCATTTCTTAAGGATATGGGAATATAGTTTTTATATTGTCGATATATGTATTCGCATCCGTATTCGTATTTAAAAATAGATAAGGATATGGTAACACCTATAGCTGTATCGATATCCGTCCATTTGCATCCATGAAATGATCAGTCTTCCCATACCGGATCCCTGTGCAAGATGAAGCCACATCATAATCATACATATCCTTTATAAGGTTAATTTCCAAGATAGGTACTTGTCTCTTCTCCAAAACTTTCGAAAAGATCTCTCATAGAACTGAATCATAAGTCTTCTTCAAATCAATAAAAAAACATATGAACGTTCTTCCTCTTAGGTCTATAGATCTCCATTATTCGCCTCGGCAGGTGGATAACTTTGATAGTTGAGCGACCTGACATGAATCCGGCAATCTGCATTGGTAATCTGTTAATTTGGAAACTTACCTCATCCTTCTTCCGATCACACAATTCCACATTTTCATAGTATGACTCATCGATTTGATACCTTCAAAATTGTAACAATTTTGAATGTGTCATTTATTCTTGTAAAGAAGCACCACGATGCTTTTCCTCCACTCTTTAAGCATTTTCTTGCTTTGCTAAGTAACATTAAAAAACTTGTGTCAAGTCAAGTCACGTTCACCTAGAACTCTCCATACTTATGCAAGATTGTCATCAAGCTCTACACCTTTTCCAGATTTCATAACCTTCAACACCTCCTTTACCTCTTTTTGTATTTGTTTATAACTCAAGCGATTCAAGTAACTTTCACTACTAGCTAGATCTCCTAGAGATATTTCTTTTTATTCCCTTGCACAATGAAAACTTATGACAATAAGTAAATACAAATTTTATATAAGTATCGTGATTTAATTATGAAAAAAATAGAAGCAGAGGTGTTATTGCAATAGTTTGCGGGGAACAAATGTAAAAATTTCCCAAAAGACACAAAGAGAATAAGAGAATACGAAAATTTTCCAAAAGACACAAAGAGAATAAGAGAATACGATGAGATTAAGTTCAAATAATGACTGATATGGATCCATTAGAAGATCCAAGTACACATCTAACACCAATACGTAACTCTACAATATTGTGCCTCACACTTTCTCCGGTCATCACAGATTGCACTACATTTTCGATTTCAGGGCATTGTGCACGACATTCCCTTCTTTTTATTTTTCTACACACCAAACATGTAACCTATGAGATGGAACTTAATGGGAAACCGGAAGATTTGGAAGTGTCTTACATATGTTTTTTTTAAATGGCAGTCTTCTCCCACTATAAGTAGCGCCGGATACATCATACATGGATTCTTGCTCAAATCCATGTTGAAATATTCAACTATATTTTACGATGGCTATCAACGACCTAAAGCAACCTCCACACAGGGAGATTTGAATCTTGGTTTTTTGAGTGGTAGGTACATTGGATAACCACCAGACCATTTAAGCGAGTACACATCTATTTCTTTAAAATGGAAAAAATAAAGCGACAAGATTAAATTTGATGGGAAGATGAAGCATATCTAGTTGAATAAGAAGATGAATACCTTGTCGTTGTGTTTGTTATAGTGGCTACCACCAGAATCTAAGTGCCCATTTCTATCCTTCTTATCCTTGTCTTTGTCTTTTACTTTGCTCCGGTCTTTATGGCGATGTTTATGCTTTTTATGGTCCTTGTCCTTCCCATCTTTGTCTTTCCGTTTGTGCTTTTTATCCTTGTCTTTCGTCTCATCTCTACATTTGCCACTGATAGTAGGTGCCCCCTTGTCCGCCTGTGAAACAACACATGAGAAAATGGATAATAATATCCATGTCAGAGTCAACAGGGCAGTTATGCATGAAAAACCTCTTACTGAGGACAATTCAACTGGTGCCGATTCCCGTAGTTGAAATGCCAGAGTGAGAGCATCCAGATCAAAAGGTTCTATATGAGATTTCATCTCTCTCAAGTATTGAGGATTCCTAAATAATTGATCGAGTTCCATTCCTTCCCCTTTCCTTATCTCTACGTCCCCCACCACATTGTGAAGATAATGGGTGTCTACAACTGCAACAGGAAGTAACTTTTTACAGAAAAAATCATGATGAGTTTGCAGTCTGTAATGGCTTATAAGATCTGCAGCACCAGTAAGTTCCCTAGGACCTGACAATAAAAAACAAGCTCGTCAGCTATTAAAGTTTGAGAATTATTCCATTGGAAACGACATGGAATAATGAATCCAGAATAGATATAAAGATTGTCATGTATAAGGTCTGTACATAATTATGTTTTATTGTAGATATCCCTCGTTTTTAATGTTAAGACTGTTTCATAATCCGTAGAAGGACAACACAACTTCGAACAGAGAGCTTGGTCCTAAGGTGTAGTAATATAAAATATCCCAAGTTCTCCAAACTCGTGTTCTAGACATGAATCCCTCCATACCTTAATCTGAACACAAAATAGGAACTCATTTTCACCTTTCAAATTTAAATTATTGATTTGATCAATCAGATAATTCTTGTTGCTTCTAGAGAATAAAGAATAGGCTGCCAGGGATAACAGCAGCTTATCTGAGGCAGATATATGCATCCTGATGATGTGTGTTTCATATGGCTTCTGAGTTCTGATAGCCAATTATAAGCCTGAGAGCAATTGGATGCTTGCCATAGCATGGTTTCACGGATGTACATCTCTATGGCTTGATTAACTACCAAACTAATTGATTCATACAGACAATCACATAAAGATCGACGTTTGTCACAGAGGAAACCCTCTTTGACTCAATGAACAAGGTTTTGAGTCTTGACTTCATTTTTCACAGCCACTTATGACCAACTGTAGCAGTCAAATTAAAAGACAGCTGCCAATCACAAATTAACCAACATCTTTTCTTCTGCAAGTATCCACTGGTGATGCAAACTCTACCAATCTCATTGGAAAGGCTACTGCATGCTTTTGACTGGGTACCATTTATGAAAGGTGTTAGAAAAGGTGTTGGGAGTTTGAAGAAGAACACAACAGGAGGCGGGCAATGAAAGCAGATAAGTTCTGGAAGAAAACCAACAAGAATGACCCGGCTTATTCGGATCTAAGCTCGAGAATGAACCTATTTGGATGCAAGGGATCTAGACAACAAAACCCACTTAAATGTCCTGTGTACATGGAAAGTAAAATATGACTTCCCTTACAATTGGCAACTTAATATGAGTTCTTTCCGTTCTAATTCGTAGAACCACCTCAGTTAAGTATCACGCTGCCCATTCTAAGTGGAACAATTCTCTATACACAACAGTTGGTCGAAGTGCGTATCTTCCAAATCGATCGCATGTACAGATACCTCGTATGGACTCTCCAAAGTGACCAACTTTGTTCCATTCTCGCACTTCCCATCACATAACTAGTTCCCCGAAAAGAACACCGTCCAGTTACGTAAAAAAGCAAACTTCCGCACAAGAACCCGCATTTCAGACGCAGAAAAGAAGCCCCCAAGCAACGGCTTGGGATCACATCACCTCTCCCGAATTTCCCGCTTTCCGGATCCATAGCCGACGCCATCGCATTGGGGGTTAAAACCGGAAGACGCACGCGCGTATCCGAGGGATTAGGGTTTCGCGGGTGAAAAAGGGACGACGTGCGACGCCGAGGGCGGGAGGGCGGAGGAGGTGGTTGGAATTTGGAGGCGGAGGAGGTTTTTAGGGATTGGGTAAGGATGAAATTTGGGAAGACGAAACTACCCTCCAACTTTTGGCGCAATGAAGTTGAGTTTTATTAACTCGATAACTCGGTAACAAAGTTGATATTTTACTTAAGGGTAAGATGGGGCTGCCACGAGGGTCATATTTTTCTCATATTTTTTTAATTTTTTTGGAAAATAAATCGTGTAAATTCATTATTATATCTCTATATTATGTCATTCAAATTTCGTGAGAAATAGAAACTCCCACGGCCTCCATCCAGACATAGTCGATTTAAAAAATCCTGCGACCGTTAAAAAATGATTGTTCAGATTGAGGTTGCAGGGGTCTCTATTTCGCACGAAATTTGAATGTTATAATATAGGGATATACTGATGAATATTCACAGAAGAAATTTTCAAAAAAAAATAAAAAAACTTTTGAAAATGGAGCAGGGAAGCTAAGTTAGCTCCCTTTACGGGGCAGCCACATTTTTCCCTTTACACAATAGTTAAGATAATATTTATTTGATTATTTAATTATATTGCTTAGTGATTATTTATTTGATTATTTTACTCGGCCTGTGTATCAGTTTTTTTTGGGATTTTTACCCGACAGACCCTATAAACTTTTTAAATTATCTCTGTAACCTTTTGCACAACATAATTATCCCCATCGACCATGTAAATTACCCCAAGAACCCTCACGGGCTTAAACAGATTAACCGGAGGGTTCATGGGATAAGAGTTGGCAAGTTTATGGAGTCGAGGGAGGAATTATATTGTTTCAAAGGTTGTGGAGGTAATTGACAAAGTTTATAAAGTATGCCGAGTAAAAATCCAATTTTTCTTAAAAAAATTCTCACGACTTATTCTTTTAAAATTAGAAGGCTGATATTCACATCGATGAACACTTTGTATATAATGTGAATTGAAGATATCATGAAATACGATAATGTAAATTGTTGGCTCATTAAATGGGCTCGGCCTAGACTTAGTCGATGATGCGTGTGTTTGCGTGTATTGGGAGGGGGATTACTACTGTAATAATCGTCATTATTTATCTTAAGTAAAGCAAGAACATACTTAAATATATGTGTGGGTATTACAGTTAACATGTATTAACTAAAAATCCGAAAAACTATACATAAATAAACATAATAAAAATGTTAAAGGAAAGCACATGTGAAAAGGATGTGAATTATACATGTGATCATTGTAAATAAAGACCAAGAGTACCTAAAAGCATAACTAATAATTAATTTAAACTATTTTTATATAAAGATACGATAAAATCATAGGAATATGACTTAAAATAACTAATACGAGAATGGGAAAATATATATAATTAAAATAAAATTTAAAAAACAATGACCTTTAAATCATTTATCGGATTATTAATTTAATTTTGCTTGCTTAATTATTGTAAAAGGAATATATTTATATAGAAGCATGTAATAAACATGTAAGATAAATAAATAAATAATAGGGTAGGAATGTATATAAAAGTAGAGGAATGCTATGCTTATAAATAAATGTAACTATTTAAAAATAGCAAAACTATGGATTTTTTTGTAAGGATGTGGTTTCTCAAAGGTGATTCATTGTCACTTTCATTTTTAAACATCTCTTTCATTTCATTGAAAATTTGTTTAATAAAGGTTAATCGCACCTTTGGCACTAATTTTTTAATCTGATTCATTGTATCCATGAAAGCTATCAAGGTGCATAATTAAGATCCATTTTTTTCCTCGACCCTCAACCATTCTTTGACAATTTATACATTGGAGGATAGCTCCACCGCAAGGATGTAAACTATAAGGGACGACAACAAGGAGGTCAAAAAATGCCCATCCATTTTAAGCTCAGGGAGACGAAAGAGCAGTGACAGTCCCTAAAGAAATGATAGGAGACGTCAGTCGAACCCCATCCCTTCCTAGTTCATTTTTGGGAATGACTATGAGGACGACCATCTCCTATGACACTTAAAAGGATAGTCATCGAGGTCATGCTCTCAGGTATGTGAAGCACACGTAGAAGGGGACCATCCCCCTCCTTATGACAAGAAGGGGCAGTCAGTAACCATCCCCTCTTCCTTACGTTTGGCCCTTAGCTACCTCGAACATGGCAAGGGTTTATGAGGGGACATTCTTGATCTTTCTCTAAAATCTTCCGTGGATGTCCCTTTTAATTACAAAATATCATAGGGGATTGTCCTAGAAAATGTCCCCTCGAATCCATGCACGGTCAATCGACACTAGCTGCATCAGGTGGGGTAAGACATCCCCTTTAACTGGAGAAAAATCATAGCGACCAGTCCTAATAATCGTCCACTATTACCTTCTATGCATGTCTTGTTCATGCATGGCCACCGTCTGTCTTTGCAAGGTAAGGGTTTCATAGGGAACTGCCTCGACTAACCGTCCCATATTGCCTTATGTGCATGTCTTCTTTAGTTGGAGGGAGGCCAGAGGGGGCGGTTTGCTACCTCTGGTCGAGGTTAATGGCTTCGAGGGAATGGTCGAGATTGTCCACTAACTTCACAATGATCCGGGCATGTGCAGTTGTTGCCTCTCATACAAGATGTGCTAGCTTAATCAACTTTATATATCAGAGGGAACAATCCAATTGAGTCTATCATCTACCATCTTAACATGGATCACTATGTCCCCTTTTGTTTTGTTCAGCTTATTCTGCAAACCCCTACCCCTTCATTCATACCATATGCACCCACCTCTCTCCTGACCTCCCACCTTTCTCTTTCATATGCTAACCTCTTCTGTATTGACGTCGCCATTATTTCTCGTCGAACGTTCACTGTTGACATTCACATACGACATTCAGGTTGTTCCTCGCTCGCCATCTTTGACGTTCATATCTCTCTGTTATCGAGTTTCCTGTTGGCATTCCCATCGCAACCACCACACATTGACTTCTCCCTCATTATGTT
Organism: Ottelia alismoides; assembly: GCA_037367405.1. Classification (NCBI taxonomy): domain Eukaryota; kingdom Viridiplantae; phylum Streptophyta; class Magnoliopsida; order Alismatales; family Hydrocharitaceae; genus Ottelia; species Ottelia alismoides. The sequence goes on from JAZKJV010001572.1 coordinate 215,737, forward strand.
TTGGATTAGTTTCAAAGTTTGTATGAAACATGAATGTAAACCTCCATTGATGCAAACAGTATTGATATTATTGAATCTGAAATAGGTAATAGCATAAAACAGTAGCACCTTTGATAAATGTAAACATTGGTGTTGGCTGATGATTTTGTTCTTTGAAATGTATATGTCCGACTCAACATAATGGGATCGTTTTTGCAAAGGAGGTCGTCGGAGGGAAGATGAGCACTGTGGAAAGTGTACCCTTTCCAAATTATGCTTCATATTATCTTTCGACAAACAAGTGCCTTGGTGTCTAAACTCTAAAGTGCATCACTCTCAGACATAACCTTTTGTGTGCTTGTGTGATTGCTCGCTCTACATCATGCCTTTTGTGCCCATTGATGATGCAAATGCTCCCTTCGAGATAAGATGTGACCATGAAGACTTGTTTTCATATGTCTTCAAAGCTACCATCTGATGAGTTTATTCATTTCGTTGCTACATATATCAAGTACTTTGACATCGAGCGGGATACCATTCATCTTAATGCATATATTACCCTACCCCGACATCAACCAATAAATATTTGCAATTCAGGGCTTCAAGCACCAATACATATTTGCATGCTTAGACTGTTACTCGTGTGTATTTGCACGGTTATATCATCTTTGAGTGCCAAATATGATGGCAAACCTATATGTGTCAAGCTTAAATCCAAACATGACTATAACTCCTTCAAATGGTAGTACAGCATTGAACTATGTACAATTCTTACGTATCAGAAAATATGAGAAAAGGAAGAAGATTCCATTCAATCATTGCCTTAGCTAAGAGACTATAATCCCATTGGAATGATTCTTTATTATTGTGGACATGTTTTGATATAGTTGTTATCTTGACAAGGGGCTTGTGTAACCATGTAAATCATGGTAGAATTACTCCCATGTATGCCAACTTATTAAAGAAATTATATATAGACGGATAGTAGACTCGTATGAATCTTGATTTATATTGATGTGCGAAAATGGACAAAACATGGGCGAACAAGAGATTTGACAAATTTCAAAGATATAAATAAGGTACGATAGATTTTCTGGGGTTGGGTATATTGTTTAAAATGATGTATCACGTATTATTAGGTGAAAGTAATGAAATACACTGTCATTGTGTTGGATGGAAGCATGGGTGGAACCAATAATTTTATCAAGCGGGCAAGTATACATTTATGATATCTAAGTAAAAAATGGAAAAACTGTATTTTCAAATGATATTCTTTAAGTAGGGCTAATAATTTCAAATGATTTTTTAAAAAAAAAATGATAAACTTATTATTTCAATGCTATTTGATATTATCAGTATGGTATATAGTATTTGTTTTTATGGTGATGTTTTCATATTTTTAGCTAATTTTTTTCATATTTAAAATGGAGCAACAAAATTTACTTCATCTACAAAGAGAATAGGAAATAGTGGAAGAGATAAATGAGCTCCAAACTCATTTTATATCAAATTATACCTATAATTTTTGTATATTAAAAGTGAGTAGAATTAATTTTTGTTAAAAAAAGAAAGGATGGAATTATTTTTTTTTACAAAAGAATGGATGAAAGTAAAGTGAGTAGAATTAGTAATTTTTCTACAAAAGAGCGTGGACGATGTTTTGAACCCTAGTTCTTAAAATCAAGAACCCAACAGTTTATCAAAAAACCATCAAGTGTTTAGTTCTAATATTTACAATTGCAAAATTTATATTCGAACTTTGAGCGATGGCCATATCAAAAATTAAGAATATTATATAAGTGAAATGTAATAATCAACGAGGGCCATGCCCCCAAGATATATAATAATTCCGCCCATGGATGCAAGAAACCGTGTGCTAATGATCGAAATGGAATATTTGATCTCATAATATTAATTAAATAGAATCTAGTTGTATTACATAATCTGGACATATCATGTTGAGGGGCGTAGAACATTCATCTTTTATGAAGTAATGACCTTTAGGTCGATATAGATTTAGTGCATACCGATAATCATGGTGAGATATTTGAAATGTTATGTGATATACACAAGGTTGGTGTAGATGAATCCTACAACCAGCCGGTGATACATTGAGGAAATCTAACAAATATTAAAGCTAAGTTGGCTTAAAGGGTCGAAATTTCTCATTTAAGATGTATATTAAAGTTGTTTAAGATGAAAGTAAAGAATCATTGTATGAAACACGATTGATGTTTTATCTTTAATTAGAAAGATTTTAAACAATCCATATAATTTTAAAAGAATTAGCTCATGTGGAATCACTATGTCGACTGTTAGAATTGAAATACGAGAAAATTGGTGTATGTCCTAACAATTGCATGTTATTTTGAAGAGGTAAATTTTGGTATACACATTATCCAAAATTCAATGTTGGTAGATATAAAAAGTATAAATGATGTATTGAATAAAAGCAATATGTAAATGTATTGCAATATTTTCCTCTTATACCAGGGTTACAATGTCTATACTCGTTATAAAAAAATTACTAAATGAATGATATGGTATGATGATATAAAAAAGGATGTGAACAGCCTAATGCGACATCCTTCTCGTGCGGAAGAGTGGTTAAATTTTGATGAAAGATATCCTTGTTTTTTTCTAAAGAATTTAGAAACATAAAATATGTCTTGCATGTGATGGTTTCAATCCTATTCAAAATACGAGAACAAGTTATTCTATTTGGCTAGTTAATTTGTTGCATATAATTTTCCATCATGGATGTCAATGAACTTAGCAATTACGATGATGACACTCTAAATCTCGGTCCTAAAGTTTGAAATACACAATCTATGCATAGCTGGAGCCTTTAGTCGAAAGCTTAAAATACAGTGGGATATGTGCATTTTAAATGTACGATGCAACTAAGAAGGAGATATCTGCATTGTATGTTGCATTATTATTGAATAATAATGATTTCTCATCTCACGTTGATTTATCATGTTACAATAATGATGAAGCCATGATTCATCTACTTTACATGACGATTTTAGAAATTTTCCTTTGGTAAAGCACTAATTAAATCCCCTAAAATCAATTTATCAACATTCATTGACTGTGCTAAAATTAGTTAAAATTATGTAACTAAATAATCTATGTTTGTGACCTTGATCGAGCATCTTAATTTATGTACAAAAATAATTTATTTTGACATAATTCTTCCTCTAAATCATTCTTTTATTAATTAACTAACACGACATCAAGAATTAAAACTTATAGAATTAAAAAAATAAGAGAAAATGCAAAAAAACTTACATTGTATATTTTGTGCATATTTTATCTTTGTTATTATTTTACAATTTTCTAATCCATACAAATCTATAAAAATTAGATTAATTATGTATATATTATATATTAATTAATCCACTAATCAAAATCAAATAACAAAATCAAAAAATCAAAAAGTGAAAAAATATGGTATTTTATTATACATAGAGTACCTTCAAAAATACATTTTATATTTGGATCATTCATAAAAGTTGTAGATCTCGTTGAGACGAACTACTTTCATGTTGATCGCTTTTTTATTTAACTTCATTTACTATTTTTTTTCCTGATTTTTATTTTAATTTTAGTTATTTTTTATTTTTTATCTTTATTTAATTTTTATATTCATTATTTTTTATCCTTATTATTTGTTTTATTTTTAGTTTGATTTTTTTAAATTTAATTATTATTTTAATTTACTTTCATTCAATTGTTTTTATTTTTATTTTTCTTATTCCCTCTCTTTCCTCTCTGTTTACTCTCTTCACTTCCTCTCTCTCTCTCTCTCTCTCTCTCGATCACGTGTTCCGCACGTGACCTTGCCCTGCCACCCCATCCTTCCAGGTCACGTACCCCGCACATGACCCATCTCCCCTCCCCCAAGCACGTGCACGGCACATGCCTTCTTCCCCTCCTACAACCGATCGTTCACCGACTTGCACCCTCCTCTACGTAACCGCTGCCTGTCACCTTCCCTCCTCATCACGGCCGTTGCGCCCTCTCCATCCTTTACAATAGCCACCTCCTTTAAACTGTCGCTCCCTCGGCCTCTGTGTGACATCCACCATTTCCTATCCTCTCCCTCCAGCTAGAGCTCCGCTCTAGGTGACAACTAGGGTGTGAGTCCTCCTTCAGGTGACGAGGAGGAGGAGGAGGAGGTGGTGAGATCCACGACGATTCTTTGCCCATGTTGCAGCTCTCTAAGCTGTAGAGATCAAGCTCGACTTTGCTGGAACGTTTGAATAAAGACTAGAAGGATGCCTCCTCATCCGCTTCCCTATACGACTTCTCCACCTCTCGACCACCTCCTTCTCTCCAGGCAATCCACTCCTTCCTCCTCTGATCTTCCTCTATTCTTCTTCTAAATCGCAGCATCATCTCCGCACCATCTTCACGATCGCAGTCCACCACAACCGTCACTGTTCACCATTCTTCTCCTTCTCTGACCACTGCACCTTCATCCCATGTTCCTCAACTCACCTTGATCCATACAAGCTTGCACCACTCTGCGCGACCTCACCTCCAGCCTTCACCGCTAGATGCTCCCTCCACCATTCAACACCACCACTGAGCATCCTTCGCCGCCACCGATCGTCGCCCTCACGTCATGTGTCGGCTGAGGGGTCGACTTCACCTTGGTTGAGCCACCGACTCCTTTGATGTCCGCCCACCTTGGTCGGGCTCCTCCGCGGTCACCGCCCTTCGCCAGCTACGTCTATGCCCTTGTCTGTTGGTCCCCCCCACACCTCCAGTCGCTCGGCCGTGTGTCGATCGAGCTCTAGCTCGCTCCGCCACCATCGGCCCCTATGTCCCCCCCCTCCCTTGTCACGTCCGTTAGATTGGGCAATAGCCCTTGATCCGACAATTCTCCAACCTCCACGCATCATCTCCGAGCCTCTACCTACGCCTTGAGGCTCGAGCCTTCGAAGCACCCACAAGCCACCACGTGTAGGCTCGGTGCCTTGAGCCCCCACCCTCTAACCTCCCCACCACGTGCACCACGCGTGCTGCGGGGGTAATTTGCGTCAAGGCCCCTACCCTTTTCCAAGATTGCAAAAGCGATCCCACCGTTCTAAATGCCATGTGCTTGCCACATGCATGCTTGGGCAAATTGCAGAGAATCACAGGCAGCTTCGCAAAATACATATAAGTCCTCCAGGGACTAATTTGAGAAGAAAATTGCATCATACTCTCTGGAATTTCAATTAACATATCTTTCTCACTTGAGCTCTTATTTTAGCGCACAATATGTCATTTTAAAGCTTATTGAGTGCTCTGTTATTTTATACATTTTATGAACAGGTCAGAAACTTCTTGTTATCTCTTACTGTTTGAATATTATTTTGATCCGTGCAGGCCAGATTGCGATTATTAATGACATATTTGCATAAATATTTTGAAGATAAATTGACTTTCGTTTGCAGGAACTTACTCGAAGAAAATTGGTTGATATATTTCTTTATTATTTCTTTATTATTCCTTGAGTACTAAATCTCAATGGAGCCTGATTAAATTGGAAGATTATTTGAGGATATCTGCACGCTTAATTTAAGATACATTTGTGCATACTATTCTGAGGGGCTTATTCTATTATTGTAGGGGTTTAACCAAGGACAAACTTTGTTAATTATTCATTTAGGAATCAATTTAATCTCCCGTATAATTTATGTAGTTAAAGATTAATTTTAAGGAGTAAATTACAAGGGGTTTAAAGGTCAAATTATCCTCAGATAAATTCATCTAGTGATCTCTTTATTTGTATGATTATTCATTGATTAATCTTTAATCTTGCAGTCTGAAATTAAATTGTTTTTGATCTGTGATTTCATTTGAGGATTAACTGATTATTTGAATTGGGAATTTAAAAGATACAATCACATATCATGTGCTTCATTTTGCTTCTTTACTTGCATTTTTCATCATTGCATCTCTTTAATTTCACTTTATCTTCCAACAGAGATATTAATATTGCAATTAATTAATGGGATTTTATCACTTGTACCCCTCCGAGATATCGCAATATCAGTTATGCCCCTATCTTTTGGTAATATCAGTTGTGCCCCTCACTTCTTGCTATTTTGTCACTTGTGTCCCTCGGGTTAGTGACCGTCCATCCACAGTGCAAACGGACGTTAACTTTGAGGACATAAGCGGAATTAATTTAAAAAAAGATTATGTGGTCATTTTATACCCTCTTCCTCATCCTCTTCTTCTTCCTCCTCATCTCCATCCTCTTCCTCCTCCTCCAACCTCCTCCTCCTCCCTCGCCGCCCTGCTCCGCCCCGAGCTCCCCGCACCTCCTCCCAACCCGCCGCCCTCGCCCCTGCCCTGCGCCGCTGATGAATCTCAGATTCACCATTCTAAGTCTCATTAATTAAAGCTCAAGTCCCTCAAAATCAACTGCATTTCTGCATTTATTTCGCATAATTAGCATCCGAGCATGATTGCATAAGAATTGTATTTTAGCATTAATTTCTGCATAAAATAAGAAGCCAAAAATCCAAGCCAAAAATTGACCTGTAAATAGCCTAACTTCCTCCATTTTTTAACTCCTTCATGCTGACACCGCATACCACAAACTCACTTCCACAGTGTACACATCACTAACAAGAATAAATAAAAAATACAAAAAAATCATTAACCCAGGAAAGTGGACCAAAAACCTAAACCCTAGTTTAGGATTTTCGGACTAAAAGCCACATATCTTCCCCATCCAGTGTTTGATTTGATCCTACTCACTTTTGAACTAATGCACATTCAATTACCTTCAAAACAAGACCAAGTTCAAGTGAATCGGAGCTCGTATGTGAAAGTTGGGTTTTGGGCCTCTTTTGTACATTGTATTTTCGCGGCTTTTTGACCTGTATTTTATGCATTTATTTTCTTTATTAATAAAAATCCAAAAAAAATTAGATTAATGTGTGTTTTATTTATCTTTGAGTTTTCTCTATTTTTCCAGATTTTTATCGTGTTTAAAATTGACAAAAAAAATTAGAAAACCCAAAAATCAAGGTATTCTATGTACATGGGATACCCCAAAAATTCACTTTTCACATTTGACCGAATTTGGCTTTGATGTCTTCATGAAAGTTGTAGATCTCGTCGAGACGAGCTTTTTTCGTGAAGGAACTTTTTCGATCCGAGGTCATTTGCTATTTTTTATCTATTTTACAAGAGGTTTTATTTTCGAATTTTCTGGAGGTGACACGTGGCAGCCCCAGAGGCCGCCACGTGTCATGGTGTTTTCGCCTTTTTAAAATCTCGTTTTTATTAAAAAAAATTTAAAAATTAAAACTCGCGCACGTGCGTTGCACGTGCCCCCAGGCACGTGCTCCGCACGTGCCGCGCCTTTCCTTCCTCCCTTTGCCCCACGTGGCGACCCCGCAACCGTTCGATCATGGCCGATCGAACGGCCGCTGTAGGTCACCCCCAACCTCGCAACCGCCGCGCCTCTTCTCCGCAACCTCCGCCCGCTGATCTCGCGCCGCCTCCGCTTCCCTCGCCTCTCCAACGACCTCCCGCCTCGCCTATTTAAAACCCTCGCCACCACCAGAGCAGCCCATCCGCCGTTCAACTCCAGGAACCCCTTCTCCGGTAGTGACAGTCCGGCGAAGCCCCCCTCCATCGGCGAGATCCGAGGTCGGTCGACCTCGCCGCAACGCCGCCTTCACTCGCCGTAGAGCCTCCTCCCCCAGGTATCTCTCTCTCCTTCTCTCTCGCTCTCTCTCTCTCCCCCTCTCTCTCTATCTCTCTCTCTCTCCGCCGTCTCGACCTCTTCGTCTCCGACAACTCCCCTCCTCCGCCCGGCTCGCCTCCGCTTTCAGACGAGCCACCGGCCAACATCCTCGCCCAACGTCATCTTCACCACGTCGTCTTCAGCTCCGCCAGCCGCCTCATCTTCATCGACCGCCGACGCTCCTCCAGCGACATTCACCGCCTTCGCCTCCTGGGCCCCACCTCGCCGACCACCAGCAACCGCCTCCAACTCCGCTCGCCGTCGCTGCTGCACCCTCGACGTCCCACGGCCGTGTGTCGGCCATCGCCGCTTCACCGACCAGCTGCTCCGCCTCCTACGTCGCCTTCTTCCCCGACTTCGCCGTTCTCCGCCGAAGCATCCACAACAACCACCGTTCGTCTTCGACAACACAACACCGCCTCCGACATCGCTGCTCATCCTCCGCCTTCGACGACAGCCACAGCTCCCTCCAGCTACTTCGCCAGAGCTCTGAGCACCACCACGCTCTCGCCTCCACCACAGGAGCTCGGCCGGAGTCCACCGCCAGCAGCACCCTCGATCGTCGGCTAGGGGCTCCGCCGGACCGCCTCTCCCCTCGCATCCCTCGCCGCCGGGCTCAGAGCCCGAGGCCCCAGCACGCGCGAAGCGCGTGCGTGGGGAACTTCTGCCGTACGTTACCCAGGTCACGTGCCTGGCACGTGACCGTGGGTGATTTCCATCCACACCCCCGGAGTCCCCCTTATTACGCACAAGTCCCCGCCTCCAGAAGCACGTGCATTGCACGTGGTCATCTGGAACATTTGCAAAATTCCCACCCGAGTTATAGGTAATTTCAAATAGGCCCTTGTTCTGCATTTTTAATTTTATCTATTTACTTAAATTTCATCTGTACCCCTGTCTTTGTCATCCATTATAGACCTTTACATTGCATCATTTTATTTGTTTATCATTTTATTTGTTTAAATATAGCACTTTGTTCATTGCTTAATGCTCTACATTTTGACATGCTATGGATATTTTCGTGATTTACGGTTGATTAATAACTAATTATTTTGCGAAAATTGGAATATTTTGCCCCATCTGTGTTCTGAAATTCATAGTTAATTAACCGTGACTCTAAAAAATTCCCCAAAAATCAAATATTGTAGAGATTAAGTTGCTTGACATTGTGCCCAAAAATCATTACATTCGCATGCATTAGTTGCCCTGTAAAAATCATTTTGTGCATTTCAATGTTTGATTTCTAATAGGTAATAAACCCCACATTTTCGAGGTTTAGGATTTTTCTTAGATTCATCACCTAGTGATAGATCGTAGATAATTTTAGTCCTCGAAAATAAGTAGGTTTAATATTTATTAAAAGTAAATATTGAAAATCATTCCGTTTGCAATTAAAAATTCGTAAAAAATTCACATTGCATCTAAAAATTACAAAAAAGTTACAGTGCACTCATTTCATCACGTTTTACACTGTGGCCAACTTTCGTATTTTTCGGACATTGTTTGACTGAAAATTTACATTTTAGTCCCTAAATTAGGCCGAATTTGCATTTTGCATCTCATCTTGCATTGAAAAATTTCAAAAAAAAGACCGCCTTGAAAACCGAACTAAAAATTGGATAGACATTAATCTAGGTTGTTCCTTTGCCTCCTTGTGATCGACCTTGGGACTTGCCCAAGTAAAAAAAACATAAAAACCACTTGATTGAATTTGTTTAAAAATTGTGGTTATTTCTTGACTGTTTCCGAAAGTCGTCTACAACGAACGACTCTAATTATTTTCACGCACGAACGATAAAAACGATTTCTTATCGCGGCTTTCGCGGGCTCGTCAGATGGCGCCGTTGCCGGGGAGGCAAACGACTTAGTTTTTTGTTTTGAAAATTTTTGTTCGGTTTTCCGAATTCGGGTAGTCTGACCCCCGAATTTTTCATTGTAAATCCCATTTTATTTTTGTATTTATTTTTCAGCATTTCTTTCATTTATTTTATTTTTGATTATTTTTCTGAGTCACTCTCTTACATTCTCTCTCTTATTTTTCTTGCGAGGTACCCGGCGCACGTGGAGCGGTTTTTCAAGGAACCGATACATCTTCACCGACAACCGAAGAAACCGCAATTAAATTAAGATCGAGTCGAGTCGTGAGAGAGAGTAGAGTCTAGGTTTTTAATTTCTGCATTTTTATTTTCTGCTCATTTATAGCGGTGTCCGTTTGGACTCTCGCGTGTGTACAAGGACATTGAACTTTATCTGTGGTGTGTCGTGGCCTGTTTCACTCTCCGGAGAGGGTGGGGCCCGACTTGAGTGGCGATTAGGATAGACATGCACATACGGCTCTTAGAGCATTTTTTATTTCTGATTGTGCTCGTAGGATCTTAAGCCACATTGCACTTTAACTGAGACGCACATTAGATCGTTCAACTTAGCCAAATTTAACTCAATTCTTCCCGCTAATAGAACTTTCTGCTTAGGTGCGGTTTTCATCGGCTTGCACGCATTTAGTATAAATTTTCAATTCTGTATTGCATCCCACATGGAGATTGCGAGGAGGCACTGTAAGTCTTCTAACTGAGCATTCATCATAAGTTTTCCGCGTGCATCGGCTTTTCCCGAATTCCTCTCTCTTGTTTTATCACATAAGTCTAAAGGAAATTGGGACTGGACGGTAGACGTGAATTTGTGTTCACCTAAATTCTACAGTGATCGCCTTAATAAAACCGGGACTGCTAAATATAGCCGATCTTAAAAATCCATAAAATCAAGAATTTCTGCGGGAGAGCAACCCCGACATTGTCTGATTTATCTTGCAGCGAGGAGAGAGACACACACTATGATAGAGCCCAGCTCCAAACCTAACAGCTCGCGTAAACGGCTTGCAAGATTGAATTCTCACCAATTAAAACTAACAAGATAATTGACCGGACCTTTACGGTCTTCACTTTGAGTTGAGTTGGTGAAACAACCCTTGTATTGTGTTTGATTGTGCGTAGAAAATAGTGCATCAACGAATACCACACAATTGTGTCTACATCATAAAACATCTTGTTGACTCCGAGAATGGAGAATTGTGGTAATTTTTGTTCAGGCTCATCTCTCTCTACCACAAACTCCCCAACCTAAAAAACCCAGAGAAACTCTTACTCTGGACCTGCTTGGCCTCCGGGAAACTCCTCCCAAGAACCCTATTCCTTCTTCCTCCTAGACGGAGGACAGACCCACCCTGTCCATTTCTCACCCCAAAAGATCGATAATAACTGTTACATCAATTCTTTCCATTCTATTAACTCAAATCCTTTATATTCTCCAGATAAAGAAATGCCGCCCAAGATACCTTCCAAAAAAGACCCTGAAGATGAAAATAATGAAGATCCCATGAAGATGATTCTCGCAAGACTGGCTGCATCTGAGCAGCAACAGCAGCTGCTGAGGGAGCAGCTCGAACAAATGAATGCTGGGGGAGAAGTTCCAATGGAAGCCGCATATAACCCTGGACAGTACAGAGTGTGGAACTATTTGCAACCACCACAGCCGGAGATCCACTATGAATTAAAGCCACATTTTGTCAGTCAATTACCTCAATTCCATGGTAATACGACTGAGGAGCCATATGAATTCCTGAGGGACCTAGAGCTGATATTTTCTAATCTGAGGCACCCACAAGTCAGCCAAGACTACATTCGTCTCACTGCACTACCTTTCGCCTTGAAAGGGAAGGCAGACTACTGGGTGAAGAACTTGGGGGTGACTGTGACGACTTATGAGAGGTTCAAAAACCTCTTTCTGAAAAAATTCTACCCCTTGAGCCGGACCAATCAAATGAGGACCCGCATCACCAGTTTCGCTCAGATGCCCAATGAACCCCTTTGTGAGGCATGGGATAGGTTTAAGGACCTGCTACAAAAATGTCCCTGTCATGATCTAGACAACAACATCCTAGTCCAATCACTTTACTCTGGACTCAACCACGAGACTCAAGGGTTAGTTAGTGCTGCCTGCGGAGGGAATTACACATCACGTGGAGCTGAGACCGTCTGGAAAATACTGGAGCAGATGGCAGAAACAAGCCGGTCTCAAATTGCCAGTCGAGCATACACTGATTCCCTGAACACCCTTCAAGCCAAAGGCGGGAAGCAGACGGTGGCAGAAATAGCTGAGGACTTGATTCCAAGCATGCACTTTATTTCTGATAAATTGACAATTGTGGACAAGAGAATGAACGATATCGACAGTAGGATTTCGCAATTCCCGAAGCAGATGGAGGAACTCACCGAGAAGGTGTCCAAGATGGGGATGTCTAGTGCACCTACTGTCCCGATATATCATGTGCATCATGTCCAGGAGCAACCAGGAGCAGAGCAACAACAACCATGGGCTCACGATCAATCCCACGCCCAATTTTCCCAACAGCCGCCCCCACCGACCGAGACAGTCAAGGAAGCCCCGCCTCTGACATTTGAAGTGAATGGCATCCGGTACACCCAAGACACTACCCGACAGGGTAATATGGGAGACCGTCAGACTTATCAGCGCACACCTACTTTCTACAATGCCGCATTCCAGCAACCGAAGCAGCAGCAACCCTACAATCGCCAGAGCCAACCTCAGCAATACCATCAGCAATCTCAAGCCCCCAGACAATCAGCTCAGTCATCCAAACCCCCAGAAGAACCGATCGACATCCAGAGACAACTACTTGAGGAGTTTCGTCACTTCCGACATGAACTGGAAGATCTACGGGTTGATGTCAACCGCTTGTCCCGTTGGAAGGATGAGCAGACATCTCCAGCCACAACCATTCCCGCCCAGGTTCAAGCTAACCCCAATAGCTTGAACAAATTCAACGCATCTCAACACAATAACCAGGTATACTATCCAGACTTTTCCACATCTGAACATGAGATCCTTTCATTTGACAAAATCAATGCCATGTCACTCAGGAGCGGAAGGACCGTGGTCGTACCTGACCGGGCAAGGGAATCGGACCATGAAGACTCGGAAGATCAACCGGAGGATATTTCCGAGGAGGAAGATGAAGGACGCCTGAAGATCCCAGCAGTAGATAAAGGGAAAGCATCTATGGAGTCTGCAGAGGACCTTGAGCCTCTAGTTGCTGCAAAAATACCTTTGTCACCTTTTCAGCAACCTGATTTTGATTATTATGATTGTAATAAAAACTCCAAGTCGAATAAAGATGCTCTTATTTTTGATTCTGATCCTTTATCTCCTGTCTCAAATGCATCCATTCCTTTCCCCCATGCCTTAAAGAAAGAAAAGCAAAAGAAAAACATCAAAGATGACCCAGTCATGGAAAAATTCTGCCAACAAAACATCACAGTCAAAGTACCCTTTGATCAATACGTGGCAGGTAACACAGCCTTTCAGAAATACTTGAAGGCGAAATGCACCCCCACCCGAACGCGTACAAAGAGAACAAGCCAATTCGTGGAGACTCATATCTTGACCGTTGCCACAACCAAGTGTGTCAAAAACCAGCATCTGCCAAGAAAGAAAAGGGATCTGGGCGCCCATTATGTGGAGAGTCACATTGGCGGCATAGCATTCACACGCACACTTCTCGACAATGGATCTTCCATAAACCTTCTACCCTTAGCCTTATATTATCGATTGGAGTTGGGCCCTCTCAAGAAATCATCATCTTTACTCCAATTTGCTGATAAATCCACTAAAAGACCTAAGGGAGAAGTGAAGAATGTCATCATCATCATCGAGGGTACAGAATACAAAGTAGACTTCACTGTCCTGGACATGGAGACCCCGAACCATTGGAAGGAATCACAAATCATTCTCGGAAGACCTTTCTTAAGAACTGCTAAGGCCGTATTCGACTACGGAACTGGCATGATGAAATTCCGTTCTCCAGGCGGAGAAGTGGACTTGGAGATGAAACAAACAAAGTGGCAAAGACCAGACTCCGAATCCACAACTGAAGATGCCGAAACATCAGAATGCAATCTCCTCAGAACCACTGGGCCATGGGACCAACTGCCAGACATACAGATAGAAGGCACATCCTCGGAAGAAGAAATAATCCACCATGCAGTCTCTGAGATTTCTACATCCCCAGACAACACTGAAACCCTCTTGGATTTATCAATCACCTCACCGTTGGGACAGACAATCGATGATGAGTCGGACACGGCTCTGGCCGAATTACCATTCTCCTCTATCGATCCGACTCACTTTTCTTTGGAATTGGTAGCCAACATCTCACACAGTGATTCACCGCCTACCAATACTGAGCCAGAAGCAAAAGTCATTCAGCCAGACTTGATCGACGATTCAGAATTGCCAGAGCTGAAACCACTACCTCCCACGCTGAAATATGCATTCCTCAAAGGACCCAAAGAAAAATTCCCTGTGATCATTAGCTCATCATTAACCGTGGACCAAGAATCCAGACTGATCGAAGTCCTTGAGCGAAATCGAAAAGCCATAGGTTGGACTGTGTCGGATCTCGTAGGAATAAACCCCGCTCTCTGCTCGCACCAAATTTATGTTGAGGATAATGCAAGGCCTTCCCGTGAATTTCAGAGAAGATTAAATCCCAATCTTCGGGAAGTGGTGAAGAAAGAAATAGAGAAGTGGTGCAAAGCAGGATTTATTTACCCCATTTCTGACTCCAAGTGGGTAGCCCCCCTTCATGTCGTCCCGAAGAAGTCGGGAATCCAGATGGTTACCAACGAGGAGGGGGTAGAGATCGCGACCAGAGTACCCACGTCGTGGCGCGTCTGTGTCGATTACCGGCGCCTGAATGCTGCGACCAAGAAAGACTACTTTCCACTGCCATTCATTGATCAAATATTGGAGAGACTTGCAGGGAAAGCATTCTTCTGTTTTCTTGATGGGTACTCCGGCTACAATCAAGTAGTTATCGCTCCCGAGGACCAGGAAAATACCACATTCACATGTCCCTTCGGTACTTACGCATTCAAGCGCATGCCATTCGGGCTTTGCAATGCCCCAGGCACATTTCAGCGGTGCATGATTGCCGTATTTGCCGAAATAGTTGGTGATTTCCTGGAAGTCTTCATGGACGACTTCTCGGTTCATGGTGATTCATTTGATACATGCTTAGCACACTTGGACCGAGTCCTTCAGAGATGCAGGGAGGTAAATTTGGTACTCTCCTGGGAGAAGAGTCACTTCATGGTGACTGAGGGTATCGTGTTGGGGCACGTCATCTCCAAAAAGGGAATGGAGGTAGACCCTGCCAAGGTGGATGTGATCAAGAAACTTGAGCCACCAACCAACGTCAAGTCAGTGAGGTCGTTCTTAAGGCATGTTGGATTTTATCGACGGTTTATTCCTGATTTTTCAAAGATCGCCCGCCCACTGACTGAGCTCTTAGAAAAAGACACCGAGTTTATTGTAAATCACAGATGTCTAGAGGCCTTCGAGCTACTGAAAAAGAAAATATGTGAATCGTCGATATTACAAGCTCCCGACTGGTCTCTTCCCTTCGAGATCATGACTGATGCATCGGATTTTGCTGTCGGAGCGGTACTCGGACAAAGAAGAGATGGAATTCCTTATGCGATTCACTACGCGAGCAAAGTATTGGACCCTGCACAAAGAAACTATACAGTGACTGAAAAGGAAATGCTCGCGGTTGTTTGGGCCCTGGAAAAATTCAGATCATACATATTGGGCTCCAAGGTGACAATCTTCACAGATCACACAGCAATCAGATATCTCATGGATAAGAAGGATGCTAAGGCACGACTTTTGAGATGGATCTTGTTAATCCAGGAGTTTAATTTGGAGATCAAGGATAAACCTGGAATAAAGAATGTTGTTGCTGATCACCTTTCCCGAATCGAGCAAAACGATCATCCTGATATCGAACCAATCAAGGAGACTTTTCCAGACGAATCGATTTGCGTCATTGAGTCAACCCCATGGTATTCCGACATAGTGAACTATCTTGTCTCCAAGAAGGTTCCCTATGGTTGGACCAAAAAAATGATTGATCGATTAAAGTCGGATTCGAGGAAATACCATTGGGACGATCCTTTCCTTTTCTATGAAGGACCGGATTGTGTCTGGAGAAGATGTATCCCTCAGGAGGAATATCAGAGTGTCCTCACACACTGTCATTCTCTCGAGGCTGGAGGACACCATTCGGGAAAGAGAACCGCGCACAAGGTACTCCAATGTGGATTTTACTGGCGGACCTTATTTCAGGATGCTAATGAATTTGTACGGTCATGCCCGATTTGTCAAAGAATGGGAGGGACTATGGGATATAGAGATGAAATGCCCATGCAACCAATAATTTTCTGTGATGTTTTTGATGCATGGGGGATCGATTTTATGGGTCCCTTTCCCAACAGCAATGGATTTGAGTACATCTTGTTAGCGGTGGATTATTTATCAAGATGGGTAGAGGCTATTCCAACCCGAACCGCAGATAGCAAAGTCGTCTGTAAGTTTATCAAAGATAACATCATTGCGAGGTTCGGGATACCAAAAGTATTGATTTCTGATGGAGGTAGCCACTTCGTGAACAGGGAGATGACATCTTTGGCTAAGGAGTACAAATTTGAGCATAGAATAGCCAACCCGTATCATCCACAATCTAACGGCATGGCAGAGGTTTCAAACAGAGAGGTGAAGAGCATTCTCCAGAAGTTGGTTCGTCCCGATAGGAAGAATTGGTCAACACTGTTGGACCAAGTTCTATGGGCCTATAGGACAGCCTATAAGACTCCACTCGGTACTTCACCTTTTAGGATGATCTATGGCAAGCCATGTCATCTTCCTGCAGAATTGATCCACAAATCTGAATAGGCGATCAAAAAGTTGAATTGGAGTTGTCACCTTGGGAAATTATGTCGAGACTTAAATCTGAATGAGCTAATTGAAATCCGAAATCGGGCATATGACAACAGTGTGATTTATAAGGACAAGGTCAAGAGATGGCATGATAGACACATTCGAGAGAAGACCTTTGTCCCTGGACAAAAAGTGTGGTTGTTTAATGCTCGGTTGAAGATTTTTCATGGGAAACTCAAATCAAAATGGACGGGTCCCTACATTGTCGTCGATGTGCATACCAATGGAAGCGTAGACATAGCCGAACTCAAAGAGAATGCACAACCGTTCTCAGTAAATGGACAAATGCTGAAGCCATACATTGAATCACCCAAAGAACAAACAGTTCAAGTCGAGGCCATCTATTTCACGCAGAGCGAGGATATTGAAAATCTATCTGACCACTCCCTCCCTCCCTCCCGACCACATCGGCCTCCGTGTACAGCTTCTTCCTTTACTTAAGCCAAGGCCTAAGTATAGGGGGAGACCGATGCCATCTGTATATACCATCCTTCTCCTAACTCCTAATCGCTCCATATCCACCCTTCTTCCATACTTAGGCTGTTCAAAGCCTAAGTATAGGGGGAACCGACATCCACCCGTATATACTCTCCTCATTTCCTGACCGCTTTTCTTTTCATTCTTTTTTTTTCTTTCTTTTCTTTTCTTTTTTCTTTCTTTTTTCTCACTCTCTTACGCTTAGCCCGAGCTATGTCTTCTTCACGCTTCTTGTGCTCTGAGGACACAGCACTCGCTAAGTATAGGGGGGTCTGTATATACTATATATTTTACCCATATCTCATACTTTCGCGTAAGTCTATATGTATTTACGGGGTGGGTACTAACTGGAAAAAAATGATGAATGAAAAAGATGCTTCTTATTCCATTTTCTGCATAAAAAAAACCCCTTGCATAAAATGTCAAAAAAAAAAGTGTCTGCATTTCACGCACCTGCACTTCATCCATCACCACATGCATTTGCATCTGTGAAAAGTCATTGGGTTCTGAACCGAGTTATGAGCCGAAACCGAGAGTGGTCTGGGCTTGACTTTAATCCACCTAATTTTCAGAGGAACTTCACCGAGAAATAGAATTTTAAGAGCTTCAGGTCTTTTTGACTTAATTCCTTAAGTTCCACATGACAATGTGCAGCGTTTGACTCTTAGTGTCTAACCTGGTCTCTTCATTCTGGGTACCACTCTGGAATAGGGAATTAATTCGCACTCTCGCACTATGCACTTAGCTCAACCCAGATGGGATGTTGGAAGACTGTGTGAGTCTCTTTTCTGGTAGCGTGGAAATCTAAAGACCGGAGTACGGGTTGAAATAAAGCTTCGGAAAAGGGATGGACGGCTGGGCACAATTTTTTCTAAGACCCCAAAAAATGTACGGAATAAAAGATTCTATATCCGTAGGGGCACAACAAGATCCAAGCAGAACCACCAAAGATTCCAAATACATAGAAGCATTCTACCAAATAAAAATCCGACCAAAAAGGTCCAAGCTTCAGAAACCTGCAGATCTTGGTGGAGACGCGGCTACACTGGCTATCTCCACAAGGAGAGGTGACTACACTGGCCACCCTCCAGTTCTTTTCTCTTTCTTCTATCTTCTCCCTCATTCGATTGTGAACACAACACGACAGACCTTAGAAGGAAATACCTGACTCCCCGAGGACGAGTTACTGGAGAGGAGAGGAGCATGGTAGTCCGGCATTCTGAATGGGAAGAGCTAAAACCCTTCACACACATGAGTCGGTTATTCAATGTTCATAGGGTATACTTTGGGAAGAGGATTGATCTAAGATGACTTCTGAGTTGAAACTGTGTCAATGATGTGTAGAACTTGAGGGCTGTTGATTTTGAAATTCTAAGTATCACAGAAGTTCCGCCACACTATTAATCCAAAGGTCGAGTTTAGTTTCACTTTCACCTTCAGTTCATGATCTTGGTATGGAACCCAGTCTCATTTCACTTCATGGCATTTCTTTTTGATGCTCAGGGACGAGCATGGTTTAAGTATAGGGGGATGATGAATCTCGGATTCACCATTCTAAGTCTCATTAATTAAAGCTCAAGTCCCTCAAAATCAACTGCATTTCTGCATTTATTTCGCATAATTAGCATCCGAGCATGATTGCATAAGAATTGCATTTTAGCATTAATTTCTGCATAAAATAAGAAGCCAAAAATCCAAGCCAAAAATTGACCTGTAAATAGCCTAACTTCCTCCATTTTTTAACTCGTTCATGCTGACACCGCATACCACAAACTCACTTCCACTGTGTACACATCACTAACAAGAATAAATAAAAAATACAAAAAAATCGTTAACCTAGGAAAGTGGACCAAAAACCCAAACCCTAGTTCTAGGATTTTCGGACTAAAAGCCACATATCTTCCCCATCCAGTGTCTGATTTGATCCTACTCACTTTTGAACTAATGCACATTCAATTACCTTCAAAACAAGACCAAGTTCAAGTGAATCGGAGCTCGTATGTGAAAGTTGGGTTTTGGGCCTCTTTTGTACATTGTATTTTCGCGGCTTTTTGACCTGTATTTTATGCATTTATTTTCTTTATTAATAAAAATCCAAAAAAAATTAGATTAATGTGTGTTTTATTTATCTTTGAGTTTTCTCTATTTTTCCGGATTTTTATCGTGTTTAAAATTGACAAAAAAAATTAGAAAACCCAAAAATCAAGGTATTCTATGTACATGGGATACCCCAAAAATTCACTTTTCACATTTGACCGAATTTGGCTTTGATGTCTTCATGAAAGTTGTAGATCTCGTCGAGACGAGCTTTTTTCGTGAAGGAACTTTTTCGATCCGAGGTCATTTGCTATTTTTTGTCTATTTTACAAGAGGTTTTATTTTCGAATTTTCTGGAGGTGACACGTGGCAGCCCCAGAGGCCGCCACGTGTCATGGTGTTTTCGCCTTTTTAAAATCTCGTTTTTATTAAAAAAAAATTTAAAAATTAAAACTCGCGCACGTGCGTTGCACGTGCCCCCAGGCACGTGCTCCGCACGTACCGCGCCTTCCCTTCCTCCCTTTGCCCCACGTGGCGACCCCGCAACCGTTCGATCATGGCCGATCGAACGGCCACTGTAGGTCACCCCCAACCTCGCAACCGCCGCGCCTCTTCTCCGCAACCTCTGCCCGCTGATCTCGCGCCGCCTCCGCTTCCCTCGCCTCTCCAACGACCTCCCGCCTCGCCTATTTAAAACCCTCGCCACCACCAGAGCAGCCCATCCGCCGTTCAACCCCAGGAACCCCTTCTCCGGTAGTGACAGTCCGGCGAAGCCCCCCTCCATCGGCGAGATCCGAGGTCGGTCGACCTCGCCGCATCGCCGCCTCCAAGCCGCTGCTCCGCTCCGGCCTTCACTCGCCGTCGAGCCTCCTCCCCCAGGTATCTCTCTCTCCTTCTCTCTCGCTCTCTCTCTCTCTCCCCCCCTCTCTCTCTCTATCTCTCTCTCTCCCCGCCGTCTCGACCTCTTCGTCTCCGACAACTCCCCTCCTCCGCCCGGCTCGCCTCCGCTTTCAGACGAGCCACCGGCCAACATCCTCGCCCAACGTCATCTTCACCACGTCGTCTTCAGCTCCGCCAGCCGCCTCATCTTCATCGACCGCCGACGCTCCTCCAGCGACATTCACCGCCTTCGCCTCCTGGGCCCCACCTCGCCGACCACCAGCAACCGCCTCCAACTCCGCTCGCCGTCGCTACTGCACCCTCGATGTCCCACGACCGTGTGTCGGCCATCGCCGCTTCACCGACCAGCTGCTCCGCCTCCTACGTCGCCTTCTTCCCCGACTTCGCCGTTCTCCACCGAAGCATCCACAACAACCACCGTTCGTCTTCGACAACACAACACCGCCTCCGACATCGCTGCTCATCCTCCGCCTTCGACGACAGCCACAACTCCCTCCAGCTACTTCGCCAGAGCTCTGAGCACCACCACGCTCTCGCCTCCACCACAGGAGCTCGGCCGGAGTCCACCGCCAGCAGCACCCTCGATCGTCAGCTAGGGCTCCGCCGGACCGCCTCTCCCCTCGCATCCCTCGCCGCCGGGCTCAGAGCCCGAGGCCCCAGCACGCGCGAAGCGCGTGCGTGGGGAACTTCTGCCGTACGTTACCCAGGTCACGTGCCTGGCACGTGACCGTGGGTGATTTCCATCCACACCCCCGGAGTCCCCCTTATTACGCACAAGTCCCCGCCTCCAGAAGCACGTGCATTGCACGTGGTCATCTGGAACATTTGCAAAATTCCCACCCGAGTTATAGGTAATTTCAAATAGGCCCCTGTTCTGCATTTTTAATTTTATCTATTTACTTAAATTGCATCTGTACCCTTGTCTTTGTCATCCATTATAGACCTTTACGTTGCATCATTTTATTTGTTTAAATTATAGCACTTTGTTCATTGCTTAATGCTCTACATTTTGACATGCTATGGATATTTTCGTGATTTACGGTTGATTAATAACTAATTATTTTGCGAAAATTGGAATATTTTGCCCCATCTGTGTTCTGAAATTCATAGTTAATTAACCGTGACTCTAAAAAATTCCCCAAAAATCAAATATTGTAGAGATTAAGTTGCTTGACATTGTGCCCAAAAATCATTACATTCGCATGCATTAGTTGCCCTGTATTGTGCATTTCAATGTTTGATTTCTAATAGGTAATAAACCCCACATTTTCGAGGTTTAGGATTTTTTTTAGATTCATCACCTAGTGATAGATCGTAGATAATTTTAGTCCTCGAAAATAAGTAGGTTTAATATTTATTAAAATTAAATATTGAAAATCATTCTGTTTGCAATTAAAATTCGTAAAAAATTCACATTGCATCTAAAAATTACAAAAAAATTACAGTGCACTCATTTCATCACGTTTTACACTGTGGCCAACTTTCGTATTTTTCGGACATTGTTTGACTGAAAATTTACATTTTAGTCCCTAAATTAGGCCGAATTTGCATTTTGCATCTCATCTTGCATTGAAAATTTCAAAAAAAAAGACTGCCTTGAAAACCGAACTAAAAATTGGATAGACATTAATCTAGGTTGTTCCTTTGCATCTTGTGATCGACCTTTGGGACTTAGCCCAAGTAAAATAAACATAAAAACCACTTGATTGAATTTGTTTAAAAATTGTGGTTATTTCTTGACTGTTTCCGAAAGCCGTCTACAACGAACGACTCTAATTATTTTCACGCACGAACGATAAAAACGATTTCTTATCGCGGCTTTCGCGGGCTCGTCAGCCGCCCAGCCCCACACCCCCTCCCCTCCCCGGCGCCGCACCTCCCTCCCCCCCCCCCCCCCCCCCCCCGCACCTCCTCCCAGCCCGTCGCCCCCTCCCCGACGCCGCCCCCTGCTCCCCCTCCCCCTAGGCTGCACCCCTCCCAGCCCCGCACCTCCTCCCCTCCCCGGTGCCTCCCCCTGGGTTGCGGCCCCTCCCAGCCCCGCACCTCCTCCCCTCCTCGGCGCCGCCCCTTGCCCACACCCCCCCCGGGCTGCAACCCCTCCCAGCCCCGCACATCACCCCCCCCCCCCCCCCCCGTACCTCCTCCCCTCCCCAGCGCTGCCCCCCTGCTCCCCCCTGGGCTGCGGCCCCTCCCAGCCTCGCACCTCCTCCCCTCCCCGGCGTCGCCCCCCTGCCACCCCCCCTGGGCTGGGGCCCCTCCCAACCCCGCACCTCCCCCCCACCCCCCCGCACCTCCTCCCCTCCCCGGCGCCGCCCCCTACCCCGCCACCCGCAACCACGTCGTGAAGCCGACCTCCTCCCGCAGCCAACACCTCCCCCGACCCCTGTCGCCAGCCCGCACCTCCTCCACAGCCTCACACCTCATCCCCAACCCTCCTCCTCATTTGATTTTATTCTGACTATAATACCCATGTTAGTCACACCATGGTTTGAGTAAACTATGGTTATTTCAATTTTTTGACGGTCAATCTGACGGAACGACACAACTGAAGACGGAGAAAGAAGTGAGGGGCACAACTGATATTACCAAAAAAATAGGGGCATAACTGATATTGCGATATCTCGGAGGGGCACACGTGAAAAAATCCCTTAATTAATTACTTTGATTAATTTTAAACCATGCAACTAGAAATACAACGTTCTCTGTGTTTGACCTTGGTAGACTTACTTCCACAATATTCAAGAATTGTGGTTATTGATAGATCGTTTTTCATCTCCTATACTACAATTATCGATTATTAAAGATGTGAAATTTTGCATCCATCAAATAACAAGAGAAAGCTTACGCATCATATTAAGTAGACAAAATAAACTTTCCATTGCTTATAACAAGTATGAAACACTGTTATTTGAGACTCCGTCGTTTTTTACCTATAAAACATATATGACATAACACCGCACGTGAAACATAGACGGCTGAAGGGTGAAAATAATGATAGATTCGATGGTCCGCAGCTACTAGAATTGTTGATATTTACGTCGAGTCATTATCGACGGTCGACAACAACCTACGTAAAAAACACTATTTTTGATGGCTCTCCTATTACCCGATGCAACAGAGAGTGTATCTTTTTTTATCGAACAATATCATTATTTGTGGAACTTAGTTAACCATCGAAAATACTCTTACAATCATCGTTTACATATATTTTATTGAAGATCGCCCAATCATTGGAACCTATATTTTAAAGATGTGAAATTTTGCATTTATCAAATAGCAAGAGAAAACTTACGTGTCATGTTAAGTAGACAAAATACACTTTCCATTGCTTATAAAAAGTATGAAACACTGTTATTTGAGACACCGTCGTTTTTTACCTATAAAACATATATGACATAACACCGCACGTAAAACATAGATGGCGGAAGGGTGAAAATAATGATAGATTTGATGGTCCGCAGCTAATAGAATTGTTGATATTTACGTCGAGTCATTATCGACGGTCTGACAACAACCTACGTAAGAAACAATATTTTCGACGGCTCTCCTATTACCCGCAGCAACATAGAGTGTATCTTTTTTTATCAAACGATATCATTATTTGTGGAGCTTAGTTAACCACTGAAAATACTCTTACAATCGTCGTTTATATATATTTTTGACGGTCGCCCAATCATTGCAACCTATATGCATCGTTGTGGTGGTTATTATGACAACACCACCAAATGATTGGAACTTTTACCTTGGGTCACATATTTACGAAAAACTGCATTGGAGATGAGCAAAAAGTGTGCATACCTTTTCTAGAACTATTGTTTTGGAAAATTTTATAAATTTGTCATAACTTAGACGCGAGGGATATAGAGAAAACGTGATTGAAAATATTAGGTGCATATTAAATATTTATAATAATTAGAAGGATTGGGAGCAAGACATGATTTTATGTAATTCAGGATTTTGGAGATATTTACATCCGAGTGAATCAGAAAATTAGAATGATAATGTTGCATGATATCTATACATTGTTAAATGTCAACCGCTATAGGATATAAAAATTCATAATAATATTAGAGTTTTATGCGGAATTTCTTAGCAGCAATCCATATGCATAAACAAAATATTAAAAAATACAAGTGGACTGAAAGTTACGAATGTTTAACCTACTCCAGATGTCGTTGAAGATGATATATATGTGGATATGTTGAGTATCGATGGATATTTTACAGAATTGGGAGATAAGGTGTCATAGAAGAAAGAAAAGATGCCAAAAAATGTGATAATACCGTTGGAAAAATTATGGTTTCCTAGCACTGTTTGTAAGAATATTTTATTTTAAGATTGGCAAGCAA
This sequence comes from Ottelia alismoides, assembly GCA_037367405.1. Classification (NCBI taxonomy): domain Eukaryota; kingdom Viridiplantae; phylum Streptophyta; class Magnoliopsida; order Alismatales; family Hydrocharitaceae; genus Ottelia; species Ottelia alismoides. Next base: position 240,097 of record JAZKJV010001572.1, read on the forward strand.
ATATGACCAAAATAAGAACAAAAAAATTTCAGATTGAAAGATCCAGCCTGGGAAATGGAGGCACGTCGAAAGACGCTGTCGTGAAGACAGGTTCCCCTGCTCCTATGCACGAGCTTGATGGCAGCCTGGCTCCCATATTCAAACACCTCCCAGAGCTAGCAAGAGAGCAACATCGAATGTCTGTTGGCCCTCGTCGTTGTACAAAAAAAGCACAAAATCCGCCTACGCAAATCAGCAATGAGTGCACAAGTGGTGGATAGCAGATGGAGGTGGTGAACAAAAAGAGCGTCGATGCTTCTTGTTTTATCTGTTGTATGTTGTATGTTCAAAGGCTAAAGGTACAGTCCTTTATATAGACGGACTGTCCAAGAGAGCCGTTTTTCTCCCATCGATAAATTAATGATAACAAGTTCCTATGATCTCGTTGGTTGTACCCAATATTACTGAGGAGACTCGGTTAAATGCCAAAACAGTTATATGAACTTAGATACAAAAGAGGGAAGGTGTTTGGATTTAATTAGTCTTATTTCCGAGAGCATTATTGGGTTAGGTACCTGTGCGTAAATTGAAAATTGTGCATACTTAAAACAAAACATGGAAAAATATATTTGTTTAAAACTAAACTCGCACGTACGCTCATGCGTACTAAAGAGGTATAGAGGTTTTGAAATGCAAAGGAACCCCAACATTCCCCCACATATTTCATAAACTTTTAAAGATTAAGAAAAGAAAAAAAAGTAAAGGATGATAAAGAAAGAAAAGATTAACACAAAATAAAATACGACTGCACTATGTCTTTTAGCATAGGTAGCTTGTGGCTTTGAACCTTGCCTAGCATTGATTCATCTACATCCGGAGAGACGTGGTGAACTATATCTTGAACCATACTCTCTAATTCGGATTTCAATAAATCGTGCAAAAATAAATGAGGGCACAAGGACGTTCATATCGGTGTGTGCATTAGGACCTTCGCAAGAATCTGATTCATGAGTGCTATAGCGAGAATACTCAACTCACTTAAACCCCGGCCTGAGGTTACACTCACATAGTAGGAATCTCCAAGGGTGTACTGTCCGGTCCTACACTCTGCCACGTACGACTTGACTCCATTCAGAGAAAAACTATTCCTCCACCAAGAGAGCACTGAAGCACTACACACTATAGGGATAAGTCAAGAGTAAAACTCCTAAGTTTGTACTTCCATCGAACACTAACACAGCTTAGTTGTTCCTTTGAACCATTCCTCATGGGATCTTCAATTTTGGATTGGTTGAGTTACCACTGTAGTGTTCAACTAATGGGTAAAAGACCCACCCCCTTCGACGCACTGAGTACTAGCTTTCTAGCTAGACCTTTTGTGAGAGGATCGGCAATATTCTCTACAGATTTCACAAAATGTAGAGATATTACACCTTGGGTAATGAAGCCTCTCACCTCTTCATACATCAATCTCATAAAACGTTTTCCAGGGTTACCCTTAGATTGTTTAGCTTTATCTACGACAGATATATTATCACCATGAATGGAGATAGGAGGAAACGACTTTGAAATGAAGGACAAATCTATTATTAGATTTCTTATCCAGTCAGCCTGACAACAAGCTAAATCCAAAGCTATAAATTCAGCCTCCATTGTGAATCTTGCTCTAACGGTTTGTTTGGAGGAATTTCGAGAAACTGCAGCACCACTAAGTCGAAACACATAACCACCAGTAGACTTGGTTTCATCAGAGTTTGCAGTCCAATTTGCATCAGTATATCCTTCCAATACAACTGGAAAACCAATATACTGAAGATTGTATTCCACAGTACCCTCAAGGTATCTAAAGACTTTGACCAAAGCCTTCCAATGATCATCATTAGGACAACTAGTGTACCTATTCAACCTACTGATAGCATAAGCTATGTCAGGTCTAGAACAAATGGCTAAATACATTAAGCTTCCTATGACTTGAGCATATCTACACTGATCCACATGATTACCAGTGCGTGCCTTAAGATGTAGGGAAGAATCATATGGAGTACTAACATGCATACTATGGTACATATCAAACTTATCCAAAAACTTTTCTACATAGTGAGACGGGTTTAGAGTAAAGCAAGAAATAGATCTACGCAATTTTATGCCAAGTATAACATCAACTATTCCTAAATATTTCATATCAAAGTTTTTATCAAGAAAGGATTTAGTTTCAGAGATAATAACTGAATTTGATCCAAATATTAAGATGTCATCAACATACAAGCACATGATTACTATACCATTCTCAGAGGTCTTAGAATAAACGCATCTATCAGATTGATTAGCAGTGAAGCTAACAGATAAAACAGTTTTATCAAATTTATCATTCCATTGCTTAGGTGCTTGTATCAAACCATGTAAAGATTTTACTAATCTACAAACCTTGTGTTCTTGTCCATGGACTATGAATCCTTCAGGTTGATCCATATAAATCTCTTCCTCAAGGTCACCGTTTAAGAAAGCAGTATTGACATCCATTTGATGGATTTCAATATTATGAATTGCAGCTAAGGCTGCTAGAACACAGATAGAGGTAATTTTTGTTATAGGAGCATAAGTGTCAAAATAATCAACACCTTCTTTCTGTTTGTATCCTTTGGCTACAAGCCTAGCCTTAAACTTATCTATGGAACCATCTCCCCACAGTTTCTTTATGAAAACCCATTTACATCCAATGGTCTTGTACCAAGGGGGAAGGTCAGTTAAAATCCAAATATGGTTGTTCACTATAGATTCTATTTAATTATCAATTGCTTCCTTCCAAAACTATGATATGTGGATTTCATATCTTCATCATAGGTCTTTGGATCTTCTTCTACTAAGAGAGTATAAAAGTCAGGATCAAAGTGTTAGTGATGAATCTCCATTTCATCACCTTTATTCTATCATTTTGGCCTTAAAAACCCCAGCAAATGCATGTAAATAGCCTCAATTTGTACATAATAGCATTCATTATTTATTGTAGTAAGTATACATAAAATAAGGTTTTTAATGCCAAAATTATAGAATAAAGAGAAGAAAAGAAAATGGAATAAAATATTGCAAATATTTTATGACCCTAACCCCGAGACCAAGGCCAGAATGGAATTGGTCGACAAGGAATAAAGTAGGGGGAAATAAGGCCAATTATACAATAAACACCTCATTTATTTATTCATTTATTTATGCATTTTTGACACCTATTTTGTACACAATTATTTATCCATCAAATAAAGAAATTTTGTACATAAAAGTTGTAGATAATAATGAGAATAAAATTACAAAATTGAGTTTGTACAAAAATAATACACAGTGTGCATTTTATACCGAGAATAAAAAGTTAAAATCTCAACTTCACAGACCCATATCTTGCAAATAAAAACTCCAAATCACCCAAACTCACCTTTAATTGTATATAGCTTTCCAAGAACTTTTTAATAAAATTGGTTTCGTAATTTTTGGAGTTCATCTGTAGAAGTTAGGTTTTTGACCCTCCTTGTATATAATACTGATTAAAATATTCATTTTATTCAATATTTATTATTTTTACAAATTCATATTTTTAGAATCTTGTAAATAATGTAGATAATACATGTACATGTTGAAATTACAAGAAAACCAAAAAAGAATTTGTAAAATAAAATAAGTCTATAAAATTCATAGACAAAATACCTATGCTACTTATATGTATATAAATAAAAAGAGATTTTATTCTTTTATTCTTTATTCATCTATATTTTTATGGTAATGTATATATTATATATAACTTATTAAAAATACAAATCCAAAATAAAAAACACACAAATTTCATTCAATAAATAAAAGGTATATAATATATAGGTAAAATACCTATAAGTATACCTACATATACATATACATATTTATTTAAAAATGTAAGTAAACTCCTAAAAATTAAATAAAAATATATTTATACTCACAAAAATAAGTTATCAATTTATAAAATAAGAAAATAAAATAATAAAATAAAATAAACAAAATAAAAATAAATATATATAAATATACTTATAAATACATTATTTTAATAAAACCGTGATAAAATACTTCAAAAAAATAAATAAAAATCATAAATAAATACTACATTAATTTATAAACATTTTTATTTTATAAGCAAAAACTAATTAATTCATTTAATACGTGTAATAATTAAGTCAAGATCTGGTCGATGTGGACCAATCAGGGGCCAGGGAGTGTTGACCTCCGGTCAACTCCCCCTGCGCCTCCGACGTCCGTCAGAACTGTCGCGTCCCCCGATTTCCTCCATTTTTCCCGTTCGATTGGTCGCTCCATCAACAACAGTCTCTTCATGAAAAATATCCTCTGATCATCCGCGATTCTCGCCGAGATCTTGGAGCCCTTGTACATATCGCCGATGCGCCGCTACCGCCCGGTCAAATAAGGGTGCTACTTGGGTTATAAATAAAGAACCACCGCCATATCTCCAAGTTTGGTCAGCCTCGCCCCATTTTCTTCCTTGCATTCAGTCCCAGGTGTGTTCCTCGTGACAGGAGGATGCCGCCGGCACCTTGAATCGGTTGGAGATGGTGGTGGTTGCACCCACGGCGGCGCTCCGGCAGCCGTCCTGCTCCTTGGCCCTCTGGCCAAGTCGAGACTGCGCATTTATGATTTTTAGGTAGTTTTTCATGTCAGCATTTTATTTCTGTCTTTTATTTCGCATTTAGATGATTAGAGTAGCGTAGATTAGGTAAATCGAAGTTCGCCGGAGCTCAGCTCCGGTGACTTCGTCACCTTGTTTCCGATTGTTTTTCGACCACCATTCCACCGTCATTTCGTTCCTCACCGTGTTCTCCACCTCCCAGCCACCCTGTCCAACCAGATCTGCTCCAGATCTGCGAATCGAAGTCTCAACTCCGTCGCTCGCCGGAGGCTTCGCCACCTCACCCCATTTGAGTGCTAACATCTCCAATCTTAGGTCGAGAGTGAAGCCCTCGAGCCGTGCTTTCTTCCTGTGCAGGTCTAGTGCGCCAAGAAGTGCCAGGAGACGGAATCCAATCTGGAGGAGGTACCTGGAGCCCCGATCCTTCTCCGAGCTCGTGGCGTCGCTCCAGCGTGCCTCCGACCGATCCAAACCCTCCAGAAGATAGAGCAGCCCTCCAGGAAGCTTCCGGGACCTTCAGGTGCGGCGAAGACCGGCGGAGGAGCGAGATCTAGGCGGAAGAAGCTCGCCCCGGCGAGCTTTCTTCCCTGTTCTTCCACGCCAGCTCCCAGCCGTTGGATGAAGACGAAGGCCCAGGTTGAATCACCGCCGTTTGATCCCTCCGTGCTCAGACCGTCAGACTTTGGAGATCTAATCCTAGCCGTGGATCGTGAACCGTCATCGGCCCACGTGGAGGCGTCACGTGGATTAGTGGACGAAGATCAGCCATCGGATGAAGCGCCTATTGGGGTAAATTGCATATACAACCCCCACACTTTTTTGTATTTAATTTTTAATACTGTAAAATAAATAGCACGTTGTAAATAAAATGTAATTTTTGCTAAAGGGACCCCCTGAGTTTCTGAGAATTACAAACAGGTCCTTCCGCGCCTCACGTGCAGTCCCACGTGAGGCGTATGAAAATTGCACTCGAACCCTGGCGGGTTTTTGTAAATTGTAAAATAGCCCCAAAAGTTTAAATAAATGTTTATTTCTGTAGGTATTTTTGCACCCATGCCCCTGGTACTTATTTTATTTGCAAAAATGCCCCTGCTAGGCTGTATATTTTATTGTCTTTTATCTATTTACTAAAAATACCTATGGTGCTTCTAAAAATCCAGAAAATTAGGGCAGATGTTTCATGTGATGTTCTTGCACGTCCATATTTTATTTCACATTTATTTGCATTTTTCCTAATTATTAACAACGAAAAAGAGGCCCATTTTTGTACTGTCTAAATTATAAAATACTAAAAAAATATAAAATTGTTTTTGAAAAATCCCAAAAAAATATATATGGTATATTTATATCTATATTGAGTCCAGAAATTGAAAAACCCTAAAAATATAAAAAAGAAAAATAAAAAAATTAGAAAGCTCCAAATCCAACAAAAAAATAGAAAAATCCTTAAAAAATACCAAAAATACATTTTTCTCTTTTATAATTATCTATATATTATTATTAATGCATTAAAATTAATTTGGGTAATTTTGGAGTTTATTTTATATTTTAAAAACCCAAATTATATTCGGCTATTTAATTTAGTCCTATATTAGGGACATTTTTGAAATTAAAAATAAATAAAAATTACAAATATTCCAGAAAATAACAAAAAATGAGAAAAATGACAAAAGCTAAAAAAATATATTATATCTATATATTTTCAGCATTTATATATTATGTCCATATATTGTACTACTTCTCTCTCTCTTCTTATATATACCTCTTTATATATACATAAATATATATATATTTATATATATATAATTAAAAAATATTAAAAGAAATTAAAAAAAATCTAAAATCTAAAAACAAAATAAAAATTATAAAAAAATATAAAAAATATAAAAACCAAAAACCTACAAAAACAATAATTGGACATGAACAAGTAATTGAATGATTACACAACACATACAACCATTCGCCTCCCAGTGTTCGACCTCCACCTGTACTTACACCTATACACATTTGCATGTAGAGTTATAATAAATTTCAACTCCACATTTTTGGATATTCATTGCATATATTTCTTGTGGGTTAACTGTTGATTGATCTGGGGGATCTTTAAGTGGTCCAATTCAGCGATTGGATCTCTCGCCTTGTGAGACATCTAGACCCTCGATTTTTCCGTTTCATCAAATGGCACTGTTGCCGGGGAGGCAACGGATTTTATATGATTTTGTGTGGATTCCCTTTATTTATTTAATTCTTTGCTCATGTCCATCATACATTTATTTATTTGGTTTTTATTTCTATTTGACATTATTTGATTGACTGCTCTGACCATCTCTTTCTTCGTCTTTGATGCGAGGGACCGCCAAGCGAAAGAGGACCTCCTAGGAGGGCCTATGCACCCAAGCAAGCGAAGTTGGCTCCTCTATGCCAGCCAACAGGAGAGAGCATCAAGGACAGAAGGAGAATTTTTGAAGACATTCTTTATTTTTATGCATTTTAATTTATTTTAATATGTATATTTATGTGAGAGAGTGACACTTGAATTTTGTAATAATACATGACTCTCACAGTACACTTGGGACTCCCGAGGTCCAGTGCCCGAGGGATTGTTCCCTTGGGGGCCTCGATGATTTTGACGATTTTCTTTTCTTTATTTTATTTTATATTTGTGTGAATGAGCCTTAGCTTAGGAGTTGCTTGCTCGTAGAGTTAGGTCCAAACACCCTAAATTATATTTGCATGTACCTATAGTGCTTTGGATCTAGACCAAACTCTAAACAGCCGTTCATTTATCTCTTAGCCTTTGTGCCACAGCGAGCCCCGCAAAGCGCTTTCTCCTAAACTCAAGTGTGTTGAGCAGAGGAGGGGTGAGCCAAGACCGGACTTTTTGAGGCTAAAGATGAATGAGCGACTTGTGGTGCTTCACGATAATAGCAATTTCTGAACCTAGGGTGATTTCTTTGGCTTGCATTTGCATATAGCTTATGTTTTCAAATTCTGTTATGCATCCCGCATGGAGAGAGCTGGAGGCACTGTAAGTCTTCTTACTTGGCATGCATCATCGATTTCTGACTTGCATGGCTTTTTTGATCTTCTCCCTCTGTTTTTGCCAACCTAGGATGCCTAATGAAAATTGGAACCTCGATAGGCACGTGCATTGAAAATACCCAAAAAAAAGTGATAACTCAAATAAAATCGGGACTGCTAACTTTATTGGACCTAAAATAAAACATAATGGACTTCCTTGTCTTGGGGAGAGTAACCCCCTCATTGTATGCGTTTTAAATTGCTCGCGTACACACTAAGGAGTAGAGCCCAAATCCCATCAAGCCTCCTAAGTGTTTGTACAACTTTGTGATTCTCACCTCACTCTAAAACTGAAAAGATAAATGACCGCCACTTGACGGTCTTCACTATGATTGAGTAGGCGAATCGGGGGTTTGCCTTGTGTATTGATTGTGAATTAGAGTTCGTGGTGTTTTCATTTATTACTAGAGTCGTCGGTCCCACCCGAGTGAGTCATGCATTTTTCATCTTTGAGTCCCTCTACCCCTCTTATACATATATCTCTTCATTTTGCATCGAGTCATGATATTGGCGCTTGAGCTCAATCATTCTTCGTCAAGTCCTTTGTTTCCCACTTATTCATCACTTTCCTCGTATTCTCCGTACCATCCTCATCCTCTTAGGTTCAAAGAGAGCATGCTCTTCGGACCGCCATTTTGACGGTGTTCCCGCCTTGTGTGGAACATCCAAATTTGTCTATATCCCGATCTCCTCGCCCGCCCTCCTCGTTCCCTCTGTATCACTTTTATACTCCCCATGATATTGGCACGCACGCTCAATCAGCTTCTCCACTCCATTGTGTTACCCTTCTTATCCACCCTCCTTGTGTTCCCCGTATCATCTCTCCCTTTACCTGGGAATGCTGTGCATATTGATAAGGCCCGCATCGAGGATTATTTATATAGATTATTTGTGTAAGCCGTGCCCATGATGTTGAGGATGATGAGATTGATGTGATGGATTTGTCTTTGATACATGCATAAGGGCTTCTTGAGGATTTTTGATGATGCATAAAGCATAGGTGTGATGCATTATTGAGGAATTTTAGTTCTCGCACACCGGGTTGAGGATGTGGTTTGATGCGATGATTTGATGAAGATGTCATGAGTATTGATTGATCTATCTATCTTAAGGTTCCACCGATCTTGATTTTGAGGATTGATTGATTATTCTAATTTGGACTTCCTGATAAGGTGTGCGGATCCTGCAAGATCTCTCATCTTCCTGTTTGACCCATCCTTGATCTCCTGACTCTCTAATCCACCCTGGCACTGAGAGGATTCCTGACTATTTTTCGTGCCATCTCAGCTGATTGGATTGACCCGAGGGATGTTTTATGGTTGGCCTGATGATATTCTCCCTCACATGATCTTATGCCCTCTGGATGATTGAAGGATTGAATGCTTTTGAGGACCTGAGATGACTTGCCAGCATTCCCTAGACCTACATTGATATAGCTCGCATTCCTCCCCGAGGACTATCTGCGAGAGAATGCGACAATTTATAGGACTATGGTTTCATCCACTGCTTGGGTCGCCATTGTGATGGGACCCGGAACCAAGTCAGATGATATGCTTGATTGGCTTCCATCCTGCTTACCCGACTTGTCGGTACATGAGGCTAACTGACAGATTGCTCTCCTTGACGGTCCTCGCAAGGACGAGCCTTGATATTACAATTATTCATTGCCTAGCTCATAGCTCTCCGAGGGTTATATGCGAGAAGCTATGACACATTATAGCTATGATGGTCTCCTCTGCTGGTAGACTGTCTGCCGCCTACCATGACCATATTCTCTGTGGATCCATCTAATGGATCCGGCTCCTTTGAGCCTTCTCTCCTCCTTGACGACCCTCGCAAGGATGAGATGTACTCTGATTATTCACTATGTAGCTCACATCACTTCCCGAGGACTGTCTGCGGAAGGATGTGACACTTTCTTTATGATCTGATTCACTCACTTCTGGCGCCTCCATTTGTTGGGGCATGAAGTCGATTCGTCTGATATAGGTAGTTGGTCTCCCTTTCTGATTATGCGCTCGATCTGTTGGGGCATGAGACCGACTTGGCTAGGTTCCTTTGAGTCCGCTCTCCTTGATGGTCCTCGCAAGGATGAGCTCTTTTCTGATTATTCCTTGACTAGCTCGTAGCTCCTCGAGGGTTATCTGCGGGAGACTATGACATATTTCCGATCTGATTGGTCTCTTTTGTTGGTAGCCGATTGTCGACTACTGAGACCACTATGTGGGTCCGTTTGATGGATCCAGCTCCTTCGAGCCCATCTCTCTCCTTGACGACCCTCGCAAGGTAGAGACACATTCTGACTATTCCTTACCTAAAATGCATTACTCCCCGAGGACTATCTGCGGGAGAATGCGACACTCTCTTTACGCTCGGTTCCCCCTTCTGACTGTGTCTCCGATCTGCAGAGCATGGAACCGAGTCGTTTGATATATATAATTTTGGTCCCATCATGAGTTGCATATCCGATCTACATATCATGGGACCCATCTGATTAGACTCCTTTGAGTCTGCTCGCCTTGACGGTCCTCGCAAGGTTGAGCCCTCAATATCTGCTATTTTTATGCCTAAGCTGGCAGCACGTTCCCCGAGGGTTGTCTGCGGGACGCTGCCACATCCTTTATACTTGTTGGTCTCTTCTGTTGGTAGCCGATATGTCGCCTACCAAGACCGCATCTATTGATCCGTCTGATGGATCATGACGCCTTTGCGTCCACTCGCCTTGACGACCCTCGCAAGGTTGAGTCCTTTCTCTGATTATTCATTAACTAGTATGTACCATTCCCCGAGGGTTATCTGCGGGAGAGTACATCATTTTCTAGGTACTCGGCTTCATTTCTGATGTCTTCCATTTGGTGGAGCACGAAGCCGAGTCCTTCTAACTTGTATACTCGGTCTCCTCCCTGGTTGTGTCTCCTGTCTGTTGGAGCACGGAGCTGAGTACTTTGATTATTCTCTGATTGTGCTCACCTTGAGGACCCTCGTAGGAGTGAGCCATGTATTGTGTTGTTCGATGTATTCTTGTGACTTTCAGATTATATCACCACCGTCACCACACAGTCTCATATGCTTTACGTCCGATCTATCTGGGACTCTGATTGACCGGAGGAGTCTGTACTGCTCTTTCTTCCTCCCGATCTTACGGTATCGGCTCTGTTACCTCATACTGACCCTATGAGCCGATTGACTGCTTCATGCTACCGAACCCGATATCAATCCTTTCGACATGTTGTCCCCGGTAGCTGACACCCACTTGATTGCAGATTCGGGTGTCTTTTCACCTTCTGACTGTGTCCTCGTTCTCACAGGGAGACGACGACGAGAGTACGGTATTCACTTGTTAGATACCGTCCTGTGCTCCACCATTTTTTCACCGCTTGTATATATGTGTGCCTTTTTCATTCTTTCTCCCGTATGTTTTAGTGTGCCCCATATCTATCGCCATATCTTTGTGTCTACACTTAGGACGTACATTGTCCTAAGTATAGGGGGGTACACATCACGTTGTTCTTTCCTTGTTCAGTTTTGTCATTCCTGTTGTTGCCAATACTTAGGGATATCTCACCCTAAGTATAGGGGGAGTGATGTGTATATTCTCCACAATCGTTTCATCTATTTGTATATATCTCTCTTTTTTTCTTTTCTTCTTTTCCTTTTCTATTTTCTTTTTCTATCTAAAAGGTGCCGCCCTTGTAGACAGTTTTCTATACTTAGGACGTACTTTGTCCTAAGTATAGGGGGAATGTGCACCTAGAGTTTTTCATTTCAGTCCGATCCTCTCCATTGTCTCCTCTTCTTGTCTATACTTAGGAGTATCTTACCCTAAGTATAGGGGGAGACAATCTGAGTACGATCTGTGTATTCCCACCCTTGACCCTCCCTGCTTTTAGTACAGTCTGCTATACTTAGGATTACTTGATCGTAAGTATAGGGGGGACGGTCAACTTCTCATTCATTCATTTCATTCATATAGATTCTTTAGATCTGTCTATACTCAGTACGAGTTATGTCTTTTCTTTTCTTTTCCGATCTATGAGGACATAGCTCAAGCTAAGTATAGGGGGGTCGTATATACTTTCTATATACTTTAGCCATAACTCGTACTTCTGTAATAATATGGCTAATAATTCTTTACAAACCTTAATAAAAAGATGTGATTATTCCTCAGATTCTTTTTGTATATACTGATTAATAAATCATGTTAAAAAAAAATTTGCAAAATGATTTGAAAAACAGTGTGAACTGTTTGGAAAACTTTTTGTGAAGTATTTTCAACCTTTGTAAAATATTTTGATTGCAAAAATTATTCTAGTTGTGTGAAATAAAGGATTTGAAAATCTATTTGCAAATGATTTCGGAAACATTTTGTAAAAATATTTTGAAAAATGTATATATAGTGTTTGCAAAATCTTTGCAAAATGGCTTTCAAATATTTGTAAATATTTGCAAAAATTATTTTGTACTATAGTTTTCAAAATGTTTCCTAAATAAATTTGAGGAATAAAAGCATCTTAATAAATAAAATAAAATAAAATAAAAATACATTAAATTCTTTATCAATTGTATATACACCTGAATAAGTCACCTTGTTAAAACCTGTAAATTCTTTAAAATTCTTTAAGTCCTGTAAAAATAAAGCGGCACGCCCGTGCAAATAGTTGTACATAGTTTATTCTTTTATTTTTGCAAAAAATTCTTTGTGTAAAATTTTTCTCTTTGTTTTCAAAATTCTTTGAAAAAAATTGCATTATTGTTTGCATATTTGTAAATAGCATTTACATAGCATTCATATTCTGCGATTGAGTATTGATGATTGAACTAGTCCAATAAAGTCGAAGATTGGAGCTTGGTTGGACCTTACTGCACCTAATTGCACTGGAACCTTATGGGAACTAGGTTTAGGGCACTTCAGGTCTGTTCAGACTTAATTCTTTGAGAAATCAGGGCTAGGTTCAAGTCACCTCAGTGGACTAACTAGAACTTTTCGAAACACACGTATGACTCTTGTCGGCCGTGACCTAACTTGGACACTTGCACCTTTCACTTGGCTCAACTCAGTTGGAGTGGTGAGGGGGTTGGATTTGCCAGTCTGAGACGCACACGGGTGGAAAAATTCATCCTCGTCTAGGGAGGGAAATGCACCCCAACCTGGTCCAGTTTCAATGAAGTCAAATGACAGGAGAGTGTGGGTTGCGATAAAGCTTCAAAAGAGGGATAGTCTTCTGGCTCAAGAGGAAAAAGTCCTTATGTAAATGCTGTTGTAATAAGTATGTTGAAAAAAATAAAGAAAAAAAAACTCCAAAAAAAGTGGACAGGCTTGTAAAATAAAAAATAAAGTGCCTGCCGGAGTATGTATATATGTTGTATAGAAAATAAGCAAGCTTGAGCATCAAAGTTATACCATGTGAGCCTGCAGCTGGATGACTTGACTACACTGGTCTTGCATCCCAGGATAGGTGGCTCCACTGGCTACCGTCCATTTTTTCCTCCCCCTCCTCTTGAGTTGGATGCCACTTGAACTTAGAAGGGAATACCCCACTCCTCGACGGTAGAGGGCTGGATTGGGGAATCATTGGGTTGTCATTCTGGAGAAGCTAGTCTCTTTGTCATTTCAGTTGGGGAGAGCCACTATCACTTACACTGTACAAGTCAGCTTCATAGTCATAAGGGTTTGCGTATGACGTAGGCTAGTTCTGACCTGGCTATTGAGGTGATTTGAACCGAGTTCTGTGACTCTCGAAGGCTGTTGTGTTTTAAAGTTGGTTCCATATCAGGTTCCACACACATTCTCACACCAAGGTCTAACCTGAGCTCCAAACTTTGATTTTGTACAGATCAGTTTAATAATCATGATCAATTCAATTTATTCTTTAAATTCTTTATTTCTGCTTTTTCTTTTCTTTTTATTCTTTATTCTTTTGTACTTATTGCATAAGTATTTGCTTGGGACTAGCAAAGGCAAGTATAGGGTGGTGATGAATCTCCATTTCATCACCTTTATTCTATCATTTTTGCCTTAAAAACCTCAGCAAATGCATGTAAATAGCCTCAATTTGTACATAATAGCATTCAATATTTATTGTAGTAATTATACATAAAATAAGGTTTTTAATGCCAAAATTATAGAATAAAGAGAAGAAAAGAAAAAGGAATAAAATATTGCAAATATTTTATGACCCTAACCCCGAGACCAAGGCCAGAATGGAATTGGTCGACAAGGAATAAAGTAGGGGGAGATAAAGGCCAATTATACAATAAACACCTCATTTATTTATTCATTTATTTATGCATTTTTGACACCTATTTTGTACATAATTATTTATCCATCAAATAAAGAAACTTTGTACATAAAAGTTGTAGATAATAATGAGAATAAAATTACAAAATCGAGTTTGTACAAAAATAATAAACAGTGTGCATTTTATACCCAGAATAAAAAGCTAAAATCTCAACTTCACAGACCCATATCTTGCAAATAAAAACTCCAAATCACCCAAACTCACCTTTAATTGTATATATCTTTCCAAGAACTTTTTAATAAAATTGGTTTCGTAAATTTTGGAGTTCATCTGTAGAAGTTAGGTTTTTGACCCTCCTTGTATATAATACTGATTAAAATATTCATTTTATTCAATATTTATTATTTTTACAAATTCATATTTTTAGAATCTTGTAAATAATGTAGATAATACATGTACATGTTGAAATTACAAGAAAACCAAAAAAGAATTTGTAAAATAAAATAAGTCTATAAAATTCATAGACAAAATACCTATGCTACTTATATGTATATAAATAAAAAGAGATTTTATTCTTTTATTCTTTATTCATCTATATTTTTATGGTAATGTATATATTATATATAACTTATTAAAAATACAAATCCAAAATAAAAAAACACATAAATTTCATTCAATAAATAAAAGGTATATAATATATAGGTAAAATACCTATAAGTATACCTACATATACATATACATATTTATTTAAAAATGTAAGTAAACTCCTAAAAATTAAATAAAAATATATTTATACTCACAAAAATAAGTTATCAATTTATAAAATAAGAAAATAAAATAATAAAATAAAATAAACAAAATAAAAATAAATATATATAAATATACTTATAAATACATTATTTTAATAAAACCGTGATAAAATACTTCAAAAAAATAAATAAAAATCATAAATAAATACTACATTAATTTATAAACATTTTTATTTTATAAGCAAAAACTAATTAATTCATTTAATACGTGTAATAATTAAGTCAAGATCTGGTCGATGTGGACCAATCAGGTGCCAGGGAGTGTTGACCTCCGGTCAACTCCCCCCTGCGCCTCTGACGTCCGTCAGAACTGTCGCGTCCCCCGATTTCCTCCATTTTTCCCGTTCGATTGGTCGCTCTATCAACAACAGTCTCTTCATGAAAAATATCCTCTGATCATCCGTGATTCTCGCCGAGATCTTGGAGCCCTTGTACATATCGCCGATGCGCCGCTACCGCCCGGTCAAATAAGGGTGCTACTTGGGTTATAAATAAAGAACCACCGCCATATCTCAAAGTTTGGTCAGCCTCGCCCCATTTTTCTTCCTTGCATTCAGTCCCAGGTGTGCTCCTCGTGAAAGGAGGATGCCGCCGGCACCTTGAATCGGCTGGAGATGGTGGTGGTTGCACCCACGGCGGCGCTCCGGCAGCCGTCCTGCTCCTTGGCCCTCCGGCCAGGTCGAGACTGCGCATTTATGATTTTTAGGTAGTTTTTCATGTCAGCATTTTATTTCTGTCTTTTATTTCATATTTAGATGATTAGAGTAGCGTAGATTAGGTAAATCGAAGTTCGCCGGAGCTCAGCTCCGGTGACTTCGTCACCTTGTTTCCGATTGTTTTTCGACCACCATTCCACCATCATTTCGTTCCTCACCGTGTTCTCCACCTCCCAGCGACCCTGTCCAACCAGATCTGCTCCAGATCTGCGAATCGAAGTCTCAACTCCGTCGCTCGCCGGAGGCTTCGCCACCTCACCCCATTTGAGTGCTAACAACTTCAATCTTAGGTCGAGGGTGAAGCCCTCGAGCCGTGCTTTCTTCCTGTGCAGGTCTAGTGCGCCAAGAAGCACTAGGAGACGGAATCCAAGCTGGAGGAGGTACCTGGAGCCCCGATCCTTCTCTGAGCTCGTGGCGGCGCTCCAGCGTGCCTCCGACCGATCCAAACCATCCAGAAGATAGAGCAACCCTCCTGGAAGCTTCTGGGACCTTCAGGTGCGGCGAAGACCGGCGGAGGAGTGAGATCTAGGCGGAAGAAGCTCGCCCCGACGAGCTTTCTTCCCTGTTCTTCCACGCCTGCTCCCAGCCGTTGGATGAAGACGAAGGCCCAGGTTGAATCACTGCCGTTCGATCCCTCCGTGCTCAGACCGTCAGATCCCTTTGGAGATCTAACCCTAGCCGTGGATCGCGAACCGTCATCGGCCCACGTGGAGGCGCCACGTGGATTAGTGGACGAAGATCAGCCATCGGATGAAGCGCCTATTGGGGTAAATTGCATATACAACCCCCACACTTTTTGTATTTAATTTTTAATACTGTAAAATAAATGGCACGTTGTAAATAAAATGTAATTTTTGCTAAAGGACCCCTGAGTTTCTGAGAATTACAAACAGGTCCTTCTGCGCCTCACGTGCAGTCCCACGTGAGGCGTGTGAAAATTGCACTCGAACCCTGGCGGGTTTTGTGAATTGTAAAATAGCCCCAAAAGTTTAAATAAATGTTTATTTATGTAGGTATTTTTGCACCCATGCCCCTGGTACTTATTTTATTTGCAAAAATGCCCCTGCCAGGCTGTATTATTTTGGTGTCTTTTATATATTTAATTAAAATACTTATGGTGCTTCTAAAAATCCAGAAAAAATAGGGCAAATGTTTCATGTGATGTTCTTGCACGTCCATATTTTATTTCACATTTATTTGCATTTTTCCTAATTATTAAAAACGAAAAAGAGGCCCATTTTGTACTGTCTAAATTATAAAATACTAAAAAAATATAAAATATTTTTGAAAAATCCCAAAAAAGTATATATGGTATATTTATATCTATATTGAGTCCAGAAATTGAAAAACCCTAAAAATATAAAAAAGAAAAATAAAAAAATCAGAAAGCTCCAAAATCCAACAAAAAAATAGAAAAATCCTTAAAAAATACCAAAAATGCATTTTCTCTTTTATAATGATCTATATATTATTATTAATGCATTAAAATTAATTTGGGTAATTTTAGAGTTTATTTTATATTTTGAAAACCCAAATTATATTCGACTATTTACTTTGTCCTATATTAGGGACATTTTTGAAATTAAAAATAAATAAAAATTAGAAATATTCCAGAAAATAACAAAAAAATGAGAAAAATATCAAAAGCTAAAAATATATATATTTTATCTATATATTTTCAGCATTTATATATACATGTCCATACATTGTACTACTTCTCTCTCTCTTCTTATATATACCTCTTTATATATACATATATATATATATTATATAATTAAAAAATATTAAAAGAAAATAAAAAATATAAAATCTAAAAACAAAATAAAAATTATAAAAAATAATATAAAAAATATAAAAACAAAAAACCCACAAAAACAATAATTGGACATGAACAAGTAATTGAATGATTACACAACACATACAACCATTCGCCTCCCAGTGTTCGACCTCTACCTGTACTTACACCTATACACATTTGCATGTAGAGTTATAATAAATTTTAACTCCACATTTTTGGATATTCATTGCATATATTTCTTGTGGGTTAACTATTGATTGATCTGAGGATCTTTAAGTGGTCAATTCAGTGATTGGATCTCTCGCCTTGTGCGACATCTAGACCCTCGATTTTTCCGTTTCATCAGTTAGCCACTATAATCCTTTTACCTCGACCTAGGTCATTAGGGGGCTCAACCACTTCTTGATTTAAGGGTTCTGCTTCTTCAATAATTTGAGGTGTGTCTTGAAGGGGTTCGATATTTTCAGAACTTGAGGTCCCTTCACCAACTTGTCTATGGAGAGAAGATTTGAGAGGAAATATGTTTTCATAGTATACTGCATCTACGGATCTAATCTTTAGTATTGAGTTGACCCTGATTTCTTGGATATCAGATTTTATAACTAGAAATCTACTGGCATTACTATTTTCTACATGTCCTATGAAAACAGAGTCCATAGTTTTAGGACCTAACTTCCTCTTTTTATTTTCATGAATCTTAACTTTGGCCAAGCATCCCCATACTTTAAGGTATTTTAGAACAAGATTCCTGTTAAACCAAAGTTCATAAGGAGTTTTATCTATGTGTTTGAAAGGGATGCAGTAAGTACATAGTTTGTTGTTAAAAGAGCCTCCCCCCACAATCGTTGGTTAAGACCATATTCAGCTAATATGGTGTTGACCATATCGATAATTGTTCATTTCTTCTTTTCAACCACACCATTAGACTGAGGGTTATAAGGGGCAGTGATTTCATATATAAGGTCATGTTCCTCACAGAACTAGATTAACCCATTTGAAGTATACTCACCCCCTATATCGGATTTAATCATTTTTATGTTCTTATCGATTTGGTTTTCTACTCGGGTTTTGTAGACTCTAAACGTTTCTATTTGTTCATCTTTAGATCTTAGCAAATAAACATAATAATACTTTGAAAAGTCATCTATAAAAGGTCACAAAGTAGCACATGTTATCACGAGTGAGGACATGGTTTAGGTCACATACATAAGTATGGATTATTTCAAGTAGTATAAAGCTTCTTTCTATTGATCTAAAGGGTTTCTTACGCAATTTAGCTTGCACACAAATTTAACATCTTTCATTATTCGTTATGTTAGTTTTAGGAATTAAGTCCATGCAAACCATACGCTTCGCACGTGTCCTAAACGTGCATGCCAAAGATCAGATGACACGATAGTAGAAGGAGTTCTAATGTAATTCTTATTAATATGTGAATAACTATTACAAGACTCGACACTAAGCTTTATATGACCATTACAAGTATAGCCGATACCTGTGAAAGATCCAAAATGAGATATTACAACATTATTTCCTGACTTAATAAGGAGTAACCCGAGGACATAACTAGGATTTCAGTAACAAGGTTCTTCTTAATTTCAGGAACATGTAAGACATCATGTAGCTTCAAGACTTTCCCTGATGTGAGCTTCAAATCCATACGTCTGAAGCCTACGATATGTTTCAAGGAGACATCATCACCCCAGAGATGACATAGCTATGATCATTGATCGACATGATAGGTGGAAAAAAAGAACAATCATAATAGATGTGAGATACGGCTCCAGAATCCAACCATCAATTATCATGGGAGGCGTAACTAATATTGGGAATAATAAAGTTGATTTCTAACCTTTCAGAAGCATAGGCCCCCGCATGAGTCATATTGACTTCAACATTCTTAGGAGGTTGCTTCTTTTGTCCCTTGCGGTTCTTGCATACGTTTGGAAGGTAACCGGACTTGCCACACACGTAGCAGATGTGTTAGCCCCTACAATCAGTGTTATTATTCTGATCAGGTTGCTTGCCTTTATTGAAAGGTTATTTAGATTTGGGGTGGAATTTATGGAGTTTATTTTTGGAGTTGACATGGTCCACCAGATTGACATGAGGGTTGTATTTAGAGTCTTTTGCTCTGTGATGTTATTCAATTTGAAGAGACTTTATAATGGAAGACATGCTCATCTTCTCTTGTCTATGGCAGAGAGATTTAGCGAAATCTTTCCAAGAAGAAGGGAGTTTTTAGATTAGAGCGGTTACTTGCACATTTTCCTCAAGCTTATAGCCACTAGCAATAGACTTAGAGACAAGATTCTGATATTAATAATTTGAGCGGAGACAGGCTTATTTTCTACCATCTTATAGTCAAGCCACTGGATAAAGGCATATCATTCTAATCATGCATCTTGCATACTAAATTTATCATCTAAAGCTTTCCAAAGTTCAAGATCAGTAGGGTGCATATGGTATATGTCATAAAGCTCGTCGGTTAAACCAGAGAGAATCCTATCGTGACAAAGGTAATCTATTTCTTTAGGTATTTTTGGATGAGACGAGATAGGGGAAGAGAGTGGATCACTGTAAGTAGAGCTTAATGAGAATAGGGCAGAGTTAACATTATCTACATGAGTGATAGGAGTTTTGGGTTCCTCAGGAGGAGTTATAGCAGAGACTAATTCCAATGAAGTGAGCCAAAACCTCATTTTTTATTGCCATCCACGGAAATGTAAGCTTGTGAATTTGTCTGAGACTAGCAATATCTTTCGAAGTCGTCATTGCTCTAGGATCCATTAAGTAAATGTTTAATTAACAAAGATGGAATCAAATCGTAGATAGAAAACTTGCAGATCTGTCTTCACAATGTTGAAAAAACTATAGTTTTCTAGCACTATTTGTAAGAATATTTTATTTTAAGATTGGAAAGCAAATATGACCAAAATAAGAACAAAGAAATCATTCAGTCTGGAAAATGAAGACACGTCGAATGACGTTGTCGTGAAAATAGATTCCGCCACTCCTATGCACGAACTTGATGGCGGCCTGACTCCCATATTCAATCACCTCCCAGCTGGATGCTGCCTCCCGATGCTAGCAAGAGAGCAACGTCAAATGTTCGTTGGCCCTCGTCGTCGTAGAAAAATAAAACACAAAATCCGTCTACACAAATTAGCAATGAGCGGACAAGTGGTGGATATCAGATGGAGGTGGAGAACAAAAGAGGGTTGATGCTTCTTGTTATGTCTGTTGTATGTTGTATGTTAAAGGCTAAAGGTACAGTCCTTTATATAGACGGACTGCCCAAGAGAGTCGTTTTTCTCCCATCAAGTAATTAATGATAACGAGTCCCTATGGTCTTGTTGGTTGCACCCAACATTACCGAGGAGACTCGGTTAAATGCCAAAACGATTGTATGAACCTGGATACAAAAAAAGGAAGGTATTTGGATTTAATGACTCTCATTTCCAAGATCATTACTGGGTTATGTACTTGTGCGTAAATTGAAAATTATGTAGACTTAAAACAAATATTGGAAAAGATATTTGTTTAAAATTAAACTCGCACACATGCTCACTCGTAGTAAAGAGGTAGAGAGGTTTTGAAATACAAAAGAACTCCAACAAATACATGGCGTTATATTTTGAACTTATGCTGTAATGTTTCGGACTTAGGTCGCCGACCCGTTAACGGAGAAAACTGACCTTGATAACTTGCTAGGTACATACACAAATAGATCCATTGACAACCACACAAAATGTTTAAGATCAAGTTGTCACATAGTAATCTCTACCACTTATAACCTACTACGAAACTTCGCGAGTTTTTAGATGTGGGACTATGCCTGAGGTTGAGGTGTTACAACCTCCCCCACCTATATTCGCAGCGTCCTCGCTCCATGTTTAGGTCTCTCGGGTAGCCATTTCCACTATCAGAGGAAATCCGCTCTGATAACATTTGTAACATCCCGGCTTTAGGTCCCCGGTCCGTTAACGGAGAAAACTGACCCTGATAACTTGTTGGATATAGGCCAAATGGACCCGTTGACAACCAACCAAAATGCTTAAGCTGAAATTATCAATTAGTAATCTACACCACTTATAACCCAATCTAAAACTTCATGAGTTTTAGACATGGAACTATGTTTAGGATTGGAGTGTTAAATATGCAACATCAACAGGGTGCTGCCTCAACTCAAGTTCCAAGCTGCGTCGAAGAGGATGAGAGCATTGAGAAGGAAGAGAGTGCATGAGGAGCTGGGATGGGGTGGGTTAGGGTAACCTGATATGAATAGTAGCTGTTTGAAATGGTTATCAGGGCTGGAGAGGGTTAGAATAATGAATGTGATGTGACGTCACATTGATTTGTGATGGAATTCCAACCCAAGAACATAGAGGGGTAAATCGGGTTACCCCGAGGTAACTCGGTTACCAAACGAACCCTAAGAGCTATCGTCCCCTCTATCACATTTGGGCCCACTAAATTCATCAGAAAGGATAATGACCTCGGAGGGGGCGATCTTGTTAATTAGAGAGGATCCTCTGTTGTAGGGCCGCTGCAGCAGACTTTGCAGTAGGGGCGTGGGCTGCTCGATCTTGATCGAGCGGTTCCCACGAATTCACACTTTTGTGGACCCCTGCTATGTGAATTCGTGGGAACCGCTTGTTCAAGATCGAGCAACCCATGCCCCTACTACATAGTCTGTTGCAACAGACTCTACAACAAAGGATCCGGTTCCCTTGTTAATCTCATCAAGCTTTCTATGCATGTCCGGCATGGAGTGAAGGGGTAGTATGGAGTGAAGGGGTCCACAGTATTGATAACCACAAAATCGGTATGCGTAGAATATGTTAATTGCATTACCCCAATCATGTGATTAATCAAACAAATTTATTTCAACATTTTAATTTTTACCAGACAAGTGTACTCGGGTCGAATTTACGACGGCAATACAATAACATGGATCAGACATCCATTTTACGCCCCTTGTCCTACTACATGTCTATGTGTTTCTAAGTTTCTTGGGTATTTTTTATTTTTAATCATTTTTACTCAATTTTAATTTATAAAATAGACCACAATTAAAAAGATATTAATTATATACAATAAAGGTGGAGGGGATTTTTAAATAGAAAATAGATAATGAAGTTATAAATAAAACGCAAATAAAATATTTTTATGTTTTTTTTGCAATTGTCCTTGGGGCATTTTTAGAATCAAGGAAAATAAGGAATACAAAAGCATAAAAAGTTTTTAAAAATAAAATACAAAAATATAAGAGAAATTAATAAAATAGATTTTGGCTCCATAAAAGAGAAAAAATACAAGGATATTTTTCTCATAGAGTACTTCCTCAATCATCCCAAAACACCATTCTTTTTGTATTTTTGACTTAATATCATTTATTGTGATGTTCAAAGGTTTTTTGTGTTTTTAAAATTTAAGATGGCACATATAATATTTTTGCGGGTTCGGATGCGTTAAATTACATGAAAAAATACATCTAGTGTATTTTTCATATTTTTAGAGACATTATGGATAACCTAGAATGAGCCAGAATGCTAAAAAAGGGTTGTTTATTTTTTTTCTTAAATTTTAAACAAATAGAATAAAATACTGAAAATTCGCTTATAATAGAGCATGCAATGGCCTGCAACATGGTATTTTCCCTTTCAAATATATTCAATAAGATCTCAAAATAAAACCACAAAACTAAAAATTGTAAAAATTCCACAGTGCTCGAATGACAATATTTTCTTGTGAAATTTGGAGAGCAATTAAGTAAACAAAGTTGCGCAACATATTAAAAAATCTGCTCAAAAATCCATGTCATGAGCTTAATACGAACAAGTTAAAATGGTATTTTCAATCAATAGTTCTTATTTAATTCAAACTAAATTAATTAATTCCAAAAGTTTAGTAGGATGTGGAGCACAAAATAAAGAAAGACCAACAAAAATAAAACATTCAAAAACTCACAAGATTATAAGAGAAAATAATCCTCAAATACAAGGGTTCCGATGCAAATATCACTTTGATTTTGAAACTGAAAACTAGGGTGTGAGGGGTTTACCTCCCTTACCCCATATCTTCTCACTCCTACATGGGCCCCACTTTTTATCTTTTTTAAAAAATAAATAAATCAATTCTCCATCACCAATTCCATCAAAAAATAATATATTATACCATCATATCATATAAAAATTATAAAGTACTCCACTTCTACTAACTTTTTCAAACTCCAATACAATCACATCACAATAACTACTCACCTTTTCAAACTCCAATACAATCATATCACAATAAACCTACTTCTAACTCACCCCCAGTTTAACCCTCTATCGAAACACCAAAACCAAAAAACGAGTTACCTGTTATCAGGTTAACCCACCTAAACCCACTATCCAAACACACCCAGGAATTTCTATCAATTAATGGATCTGGTAGGGTCTTTATGCAAAAATCCATAAGCACGTGATTTGACTAGTAGCATCCTTTTCGTAAAACGGAGGAGCGTCAAGGGCATAAGTGCAAGAATACCATTCACATATGCATAACACGTAACTTTGTGTGGAATCCAACGGTCGAGATGATATAGTTTTTCAATCCAATGGGCCAGAGCTCACCACGTGGTGCTCTCTGAAGTGATGATGGGATATTGAACCAGCAGTCAGAGCCCCCTTACAGCAGATCCCTGCTGGCCAGCAGAGGATCCGCTCGCTCTGATCTTCAACTCGAGTCGTCGGCGAAGCTCGTCGAGGCTCGGCATATGACAAGAAGCTGCTTTAATGAAGTCTTCCATTGGATCTGATCCAAAAAAAAGACTTCTCTTCATTGTCGTTAGACTCGAACTTGCCTGCTATAATTGGGATTGAATGTAGTTGGAAGGACTATTAGTGAAGAGTGGATAAGATTTCAACTGCGAGGAAAATCATCTGATTTATATGTATGGAATGGGTTCGAGTGAGGTGAGTACAAGGAGGATCTGAAGATCGAGGGAAAAGGACGACGCATCGGTGTTCAACTTGTTTTAGGAATGGTAAACTTGGCAAGTGGCCTTATAAGAACAATCACAAAAATGGAAATAATAATAATAATAATTAAAATAAAATATTAAACGATAAATTTCCAAAGATATTCAAGATCAAAGTTACATATCTAAATCTCAACGAGATCTACAGCTTCATGAATTGCAAGTATTTTATAGGTATGAAATAATTGCAAGATAGTGTACTTTATCTCATTAATTCATATAATTGTATTCTTTCACATTGTAGAGCAATGAATAAAGCAACACATGATACACCTATTGATCAACAACAAGAGGAGGATGATGTGTGCAGTGATGCCATTCATGTCAAGAAAAAAGGACGAGGATTGAGTACACTAGAGTTCTTTGCGCTCAAAGGTGACGACCGTCACATGTTTGAATGGAATAAGAGTGGTCAAGTTATCGGAAAAAATGCATCAAAACTACGTGCTGCTTGTGCATATTATTCGTGATGTTCATGGCTATTCCCTATTGATAAGAAGTGGAATGAGATGCCAAAAAATGCTTGGGCGGACACATGGGTTTTGTTGAAGGTAATATTTCATTATCTAATATTTATTTGCATATTAGTTTATTCTATGTTTTAAATTAAAAAGTTGTTGTAGGGTGATTTTGATTTGGATGGGCATCCAAATGCTTTCAAGTTTGTCTTCGATGTCATCCACGCTCGTTTCAAGGACTGGAAAAGTAAAGTGAAGTCAATTTGGATGACTAATGAAGACAAACCAGAAGTTTTGAAAGAGTTGATTTCACAGAACCCTCGCATCAATGAACTACAATTTGCCAATGCGGTTAAACAATGGAGTACATCGGACTCTAAGGTATCATTAACTTTTTGAATCAATAACCCACTATCTCATGAATAGTTTCACTGTAGCAACTATCTTTTGAATCAGGAAAAGGCTATGATTAATAGAAACAATCGTCAAAAGATGTCTTTGGATCATAGATGTGGAAGGTGTCCATTGGCCACTCGTCGTGAGGACTTTGTAAGTCAATATATTATAAATTATTTTATTACGGATGTAAAGTAATTTATTTAAATTTAATTTTTCCTTAGGTTAATGAAAATAATAGGGAACCTACTGACATCGATATGATGAAGATTATGTATCCAAATGAGGATGTAGTGGTGAGTCAATAATATTTCAACATTTACTTTTTTTATTATTCATATGAATAACTTTTTATAAAACTTGTGTTAGGGTAAGATTGAGGACCATATTCAAATATCTCAAAAAGATGCAACCACATCTGTCATCTGAAGAAATCACGTCAGAGGCATATTCCCATTTTACTAGCACTGGTAAAAGAGATTATGTTCATTTTGTAGGCTTGGGGCATGAAAATTCTCACAAATCATCTGAAAGAGAGAAGTTACAAGCGTCTTTGCAGAAAAATTGAGACGAGCAGGTTGTACAACATTAATATTTTTTTATATTAGTGTAGCGTGCACTTATTAGTAAGTGTTTAATTTATTTCATGTTGATATGAAAGTATTGATGGATATTATTGCTTCACTGAATTCAAAATTTGAATAACAAAACTCGTCGATGAATGAATTACGTCTTTGGATGCAAGGGCTAAGCCAACATGTTGGATTTAATTGTCCTCATTCATTTCCACAGGTAAAATGCTTGCGTTAACACTAACATATTGGTCTCACAACCATAATTAACCATCAATTTACTTAAATAAGTTGTTATATCTACCGGTGTCTTTATATTATGCAGTTGCAGATACTAATGTATCATTTGTCTTATAAAATGTTCCAGATTTCTGACATGCGAGTGGGAGCAGTAGTAGAAATATTGCAAGTGGTCAAAGCGACGATAGGATAAATGAAAGAGGTCATCTTCACAATGTGGGTGTAGGGAGAAGTGCTCCATCTTCCAGTGCTATATCTCATCCAAAAGTAAATATTTACTATAATTTTATTAATGACTGCTTTAAGTTGATGTATTGACTTTTTTGTTATGTGTTTTACGTTTATAGGGACACTTCCAAAATCGAAGTTCCAAAAGTCATTAATCTGCTATGCTCATCACATAGATTGGGTATAATATCAATTTTATTGTCATTTTTGGTTGTAATATTTTCTATCTTCTAATTGTTTTCTTATCTTTATTTGACTTTATTAGGGGAGATGCAGCCACTCTTTGATTGACGTTCAAGCATGACCACATTACAAATGAGATTACCTGCTGAATTTTCACTATTTCTAGGCTGGTGGCGAACATCACCATGATATTTGACATTTTATACGAAATTGACCAATGGTGGATATTAAATTTACGTGAATATTTCATTTGGAACATGTTTTTAGGTTCTTTTGGTACGTGTTTATGATCAGTTTTCACTCTCTTTTTTTGCAATATGTTTTTTTTTAAAACTGGAATTTGGTTGATTCATTTGGTGGTATCTAGATGCATTTAGTTATTGCATACTTGATTTAATTTCCGGCCATCATTTGGTGGTATCTAGATGCCCTCAAAATGCATTTGAGCTTCGAAATGCTGTATTAGGATCGGTGAATACTGCTCTTACTTGATTGCATTTTGAGCTTCGAAAGGTTGTATTAGAATCGGTGAATAATGTTCTTACTTGATCGCATTTTGAGCTTCAAAATCTTGTTGAAATCCATGCTTGGCTAAGGTCATGTGCTCTGTTATAGCTTTTGAAGATGCCTAACACACAATGATGTTCCTTATCCCTCATTTTAAGGTAATGATTATATTTTAAACTATATTTCCATGATGATGTTGTAATACAGACGGAGAACATAAATATTATATCAATATTTATCTAGTGTGGGGATAATAGAGATCCCAATACCTATATATTACTCCCACTTCATGAGATCACGACTTGCCATTTGCAGCAACAATTGAAGTTACAGGAACGTGGACGAACCGCAACTACAGTTGGAGTTTCCACACTTGCCGCAGATGTTCTCCATTCCAGATCCCATGTCTGATAAATTTGATAACCTGATAGATCTATAAACTTAATCAATAATAGACTTAAGATACTAAACAGTTACCGAAAGCCATTGCAGCGGAAATGAAGGGATGATGATGGGATTTCCTTCTCCTTCTCAACAATTGCTTAACATGCTTGAGTAATGGATCCTCTTGTATTCATTAGTTGAGGGAGAGGGGACCCCAATCCTTATATTTATAATACATGATGGTTACCTATCCATTAAGGTAACCACCAAAGCAACTTCTCAAAGATGTATCCTTTCACAATTAATCATGAGCCACAAAAAAAGAAATTAAATAAAGTTGGCAACTACCATATTTGGTAGTTGCATATATAATATTTCTTACATTCTCCCACTTGGCTCATGTAACAAAATTGTTGCTTTACATTTGTCTAGTTAAGCTCTATTAATATGAATCTTGGCGGTAGATACCTTTCAAGCAGATATATACTTCCAAGCATTACAATACTAATAGTTTATTTAACATGACAAATCTTTATGTGCCAATATCCATATATTAACACGGGTCCTTTCTTTATGTCTGTTCATTAATTGCATGCAACTGAAATATAACAGACAATAAACAAGTAGATCATTATACCAAACTTAAGGTGTATACACATGGATGTATTGATATTATTACAAGGTACTAGATAGGCCCATTTCAGTTACATGACTGATGAATACACTAGGCGGCAAACCCTTTGTCATAGGATCCGCAATTATGTACTTAGTACCTATATGTTCAATCAATACTAAATGATCTCTAACTTTCTCTTTAACAACAAGATATTTGATGTCGATTCTCATTCCAGCACGCGTATACTTGTTGTTGTTGGCGAAAAAGACGGCTGCAGAATTATCACAATAAATTTTTAATGGTCTTGAGATTGAATCCACTATCTTAAGACCCACAATAAAATTCTTTAGCCTAAGTGCTTGTGTAGTAGCCTCGTGACATGCTACGAATTCGGCTTCCATGGTACTTGATGTGACAAGTGATTGTTTCACACTTCTCCATGAAATAGAACCTTCAGCAAGAAGAAAAATGTATCCAGAGGTAGATTTTCTATCCTCCTTACTTCCTGCATAATCCGAATCCGAATAGCCAATGACTTCAAAGGAATCTGAATGCCGGTAGATTAGCATAAAATCCTTAGTTCCTTGCAAATATCGCAAGACCTTCTTTGCCGCTATCCAATGGTCCATGCCTGGATTGCTTTGATGTCTACTCAACATTCCAACTGCAAAACATATATCTGGTCTAGTGCATGTTTGGACATACATTAGACTCCCAATGATAGATGTATATGGAATGTCCTTCATCTGTTCCTTTTCTAAATTATTTTGGGGACATTTGAATGAAAAAAATTTATCTCCTTTTACCATAGGTGCTGGAGTAGGAGAACAATATTTCATTCCAAATCTCTCTAATAATTTCTCAATATAGGCCTTTTGAGACAATCCAAGTACTCTATGAGATCTGTCTCTATGAATTTCTATGCCAATGACATATTTAGCATCGTCCATATCTTTCATTTCAAAATTATTAGAAAGGAACATCTTTGTATCTCGTAACATCCCAAGGTCATTACAAGCAAGTAAAATATCATCTACATAAAGGACTAGAAAAGCATATTTACTCCCACTCGTCTTAAGATATATACAATTATCAACAATGTTCTCAACAAAACCAAATGAAGTTATTGCATTGTTGAACTTAATGTACCATTGACGAGATGCTTGTTTTAGTCCATATATAGACTTCCTTAATTTATAAACAAAATGCTTGTTATTGTCTAAAATATAACCCTCAGGTTGTCGCATGTAAACATGTTCATCCAAATCTCCATTAAGAAAAGCCGTTTTCACATCCATTTGGTGTAACTCTAAATCATAATGAGCTACCAATGCCATGATTATTCGCAATGAGTCCTTTCGTGATACTGGAGCGAAAGTCTCATGGTAATCTATGCTCTCTTTTTGAGTGAAACCTTTAGCCACAAGTCTGGCCTTATATCTCTCAATGTTGCCTAATGAGTCTTTCTTAGTTTTAAAGACCCATTTGCAACCAATAGATTTCGCTCCTTTGGGTAGCTCTATAAAGTCCCATACTTGGTTTGCACTCATAGAATCCATCTCCTCCCTCATGGCATTGTACCATTGAGTAGAGTTAATAGAATTCATGGCTTGTAAAAACGATGTTGGATCCACTGAAATTCCGGTATCATAGTCACATTCTTGTAGGTATGTTATAAAATCTGATGAGATTGTAGATTTTACTACACGACCAGATCTAATTGTAACAACACCTTGTTGAACAGTTGGTGCTATTTCAACTTGATTTTCAGGTAGTAGAGGATTCACCATTGGTTCAACCAAAGGAATATCTTGGACTTGAGGGACAACAATATCTTGATGTTGTGACTCATCCAAGATATCACGTTGAATATTTTGTTCCTCCCTTTCTAGTTGTATAACAAGATCCAGTAATTCATCAAGTATGTTGTCTTTAATTACCATCCTGCTCTCACTTTTCTCGCTATTTTCCAAAAATATAGCATTCCTTGATTCTACAATACTCGATTCCTTATTTGGACAATAGAATCTATAACCTTTAGAGCCTTCTGGATAATCAATGAAGTATCCACTTGTAGTCTTCATATCCAATTTTTTCTCATGTGGGTTATAGATTCTAATCTCAGCTTGACAACCCCAAATATGTATGTGTTCCAATCTTGGTTTCCATCCCTTCCAAAGCTCAAATGGAGTGGATGGAACTGCTTTTGATGGAACTCTATTTAATATATACACGGCTGTCTTTAGAGCTTCACTCCAAAAGGATAAAGGCAATGAGGAGTTACTCATCATGCTTCGAACCATATCCATTAATGTGCGATTCCGTCTTTCGGCGACACCATGTAGGTCTGCCTCACCAGGCATTGAAAATTGATGTTCAATGCCTTCATCTTTAAGAAATCGCGCAAATGGTCCAAGTCTTTGTTCTCCTCCAACATACCTACCATAATACTCACCACCTTATCCAAAATAATAACTTATTTAATATTTTGAGAAATCAATGTACTATCATTACAAAACTTGTTGTGGCTAAAGAATTGTAATATACAATTGATTCTTCTTAATAAATGAGACAAATAAATTTTTGAATATTCATTAGAAATTCCGTACATGTGGGCATTAGAATAACTAACAAAATAATTTATTTTTCTCATTCCAAAAAAAAATCCAACTAACTCCGTCACTTAATGTAAGTATTGGCATTGTTATCCTAGATGCTGTGGCTACTCTTGGATAACTAACCAATAATTACTCATTACCAGAGATAATATGTACAATATGAACCGATCAGATGCTGTGGCTACTCTTCCCGATTCAATTGTATACACTTATCTGAATGATTTTGAAGGGAGTTAATCAAGCTATTTCCATCATGTAGATGTAATTTGATGCCATTAGTTCAAATAATTGAACTTTAGCACTTAATGCAATTATTGAGATTGTTATCCAAGATGTTGTGGCTACTCTTGGATAACTAACCAATAACTACTCAATGTCAAGAATAAATATGTATAAAATGAATCGATCGGATGCTGTGGCTATTCCTCTCGATTCAAATATACAACCCATGATAATAAGAAGAGTTAATAAAATAATTCCAAATTACATTGTATGGACATAACAATTCTTCGTATGAGACCAATATATGCACCGTTGAACTAACAATGTCAACAGACTTATTGCACAAAAATACCCGATCAATAGCCGGATAAGAGTACGCAATAGTATCAACAAAACATTGTAAAGCAATACTATCTCGCATTAAATGATGTAAATCAACATGCATATCATTTTTTTAAAAAAATACCAAGCAAAAAGATCATGTTACGACCGTAGAAAAAAAACATAATTGCAATTACAGTTGCAATTACATCCGTAAAAAAATGCAAATGAAGCAATTAAAAAAAACTTAAATCTAACATGTTAGTTAATGCTACCAAAAGATAAGACAATTTAAAGGTCTATAGTCATCACGTTAAAAAAACACATGAAATATTAACAAGGCAATCAATTACTGATATATGGAAAAAAAACTTAACAGCAATAACTTTCAATATTTAAACATTTTTTAACGGCTTATGAATTTATAATAAGAAATCATATTTAAAAAATTCAACAAGTCCAAACGTCCATATCCGTCAAACAAAGTCAACGAAGGATTAACAAAGATTAGAAGGTTAATATTTAATCTGAAGTTCTCATTCACAAAAACTAGATTTGATAATTCATAGAGTTTCAACATAGCAACTCTAGCTCTGGTATATAACCACCATTAATCAAAATATTATAAACAATTAACTAAGGCAATCGATTCACATCACCATTCGAATTTCTTTTCTGGTTGAACTCGAAAGGTGTTTGACTACGGAGATGGATATTTACCGAGAGACAAAAAAACCTGGCTCTGATACCAATTGATAGATCTGATAACCTGATAGATCTATAAACTTAATCAATAATAGACTTAAGATACTAAACAGTTACCGAAAGCCATTGCAGCGGAAATGAAGGGATGATGATGGGATTTCCTTCTCCTTCTCAACAATTGCTTAACATGCTTGAGTAATGGATACTCTTGCATTCAATAGTTGAGGGAGAAGGGACCCCAATCCTTATATTTATAATACATGATGGTTACCTGTCCATTAAGGTAACCACCAAAGCAACTTCTCAAAGATGCATCCTTTCACAATTAATCATGAGCCACAAAAAAAGAAATTAAATACAGTTGGCAACTACCATATTTGGTAGTTGCATATATAATATTTCTTACAATGTCAACTATCAAACGATATAACTAATCAAGTAACCCTGCATGAACAGTATATACAGTGACCAAGTAGCCTTGTTTCCAGCAACTCCTGGATTATATTAAGTAGATACAAACGCAGAGAAAATTAGTATAATTAACATCTTCACCTGCAACTGCTTAAGAGAGTGCTGGATGTATATCAACTGCTCCGTGTGAAGAGTCACATAGCATGGAGCCGGTTCTTATATAGGAGGGAGTGGATGGGACCCTGCTTTGCACTGTGAGTATTTTACTCTAATTACCTATTAATTTATGACCATCCAACTATATAAGGCCGTCTGTATAATATTTATGTTCTCCGTCTGAGCCAATTACTTGGTGTTGTAATACAGGGGAAGATGTTGTATTTGTATGCAATGATTGTCAGGTAAAGTTCATTTGATTCTGGCAATCTCTTCACGGTGTTTGCTTTGGCATGGAAAATTCAGTTTTCCCGTGAGGTACCTTATAATGGATGTGATCGGTCATTGTGTTCAAACAATGTGAAGCTGAAGATGGAAAGCGGTTGCTTCATTTTGGTGAAGGTTTTCAATGCCCGCCTTTCAGAATATTCCCATGAGCACCCAGAGGTACATGAGTTTATGTGCACATGCTCTTAGAAATATCTTTGGTTGAGCAAATGTATAGAATGCAAGTTTTTTCTGAAATTTAGATAACTAAACTCGGATAAAGTATTGTTCTTCAATTAGAATGACTTGTAATTGTTGGAAATTGGTTGTTGTATAATTACTCGAAGGATTCTCAATATCCTATTAGGATTTGGATTCTACTTGTATTGGGATTCAATTAAAGGTGCATATGTTGATATGCATGAAATTCTTGTTGATTAGGGATCCATCTGGATCCTGATTGATAAAGAATTGATCAACTGGATTCTGATTGAATACTGAACCGTCTTGATTTGCATTTGCAGGTGTTGATTTGCATCTTGTTGTAGTTCCGTGGAAAATGAATCACGAGATTTCAACTTTCTGATCATGGCCTCTATGGAAGATGCTGAGCATTGCCTCAAGTATTTAGATTGCATGAGGGCATGAGGGTTCCTGTCGTTGGCGGGAGCATGAAGGCTTTGGACTATGGCAAAGGTGAATGGATGCGGAGAAAGTAGGTGGGAGGCGTTGAACTATTCTGTAAGTAAATCGCCAAGCATAACCTTGAGGCATATTTGTTGCACACTTCTTCTTCGGTGACCCTTTGACCCATTAGGACTCCTTTTTTTGATGTATTTCCAGTTGCTTGGATCACTATCTAGATAGTTCGTTGTACGTTATCGATTCTTTGTTGTTTAAGTCGTTTTGATGTTATCAGCGGTGTCGTAACGATGGTTGAAATTGTAGGCTGTCAAAGAAGGCGGTGAGAAGTGGAAGTCCATGATTGATGAAGTATGTATAGTTTTTGTTCTTAGATTTTGTTTCTTGGTGGGTATTTTTTTCACGGTTTCTAATTCTAATGTGCTTTGTATTGCAGGAGAAGAAGCCATACCTAGACAAGTTTGCAGAGCTCTAGGTGCTTTGTATAGCAGATGGAATGTAATGTCTTGGGGATTGTTAGGGGTTGATATCAATATGCTCCAGACTTCTGGAAATTGTTCCTATTCACGTTCATGTCTGAATTTATCTATTTTTTTGGTAATTCATGCAGCTGCTAATGCTTTTTATATTGCATTTGATATATGCTCCTGCAAGATTGGTTTTAGCATTACAAACTATCTAGATATTCTAACATCCGCTGCTCAAGGATCATAAAGTGAGTGTATATCTTGAAGTTATTATTGTCTACTTTTTTGCTATTGCTTTCTCTCCATTCTTTGTGTTTTGGTGAAATGTTACTAATGAATCATTTATTGGAGAAATAAAGTTAAGATTTCATTTGCAGGGTGTTGATTTTCATTTTGTTGAGGTTCCATGGAAAAAAGAATAATGAGGTTTTGGATTTGTGACCATGGCCTATGTGGAAGATGCTGTGCACTGCCTCAAGTATTTAGATCGCTCAATACTGAAGGTCTGTGATTACTTTTGAGAAGGTAAATTCTCCTTGTTAATTTTCGTAATTTCGTACATATCTATTAAATAATATAGTTCCAATAATACGTAGAAGCTCATGGTTGTTTTCTCAGGTCGGAGCAATCTGACACATGTAGATGATGAATCAAGGAGGGAAGAATGACAAGATCATCGAGATCTGTTCAAAAGATCCCGAGTATAGGTTGTTATAGATAACACACCCTTCAACATGATGTTTAAGGAGAGGAAATTCAATGTTGTTTTAGATGTAACAACTAGTACTCATCTTTTGTAACCATATGTATGTCGTGTAAAGGATGATGCCAATTATTTTGTAACCATATATATGACATGTAAAGGATGATGCCATTTAAGATTTAATTGCTTGTATACATGTAACAATTGTTATAGTTGGCTTGAATTCATTTATGAGCTTTTATTGCATATACCATTTGTCCATAATATCATAAGAATATGTGAGAATATAGCTGGTACTTTTACTATATTAGGTTGTGGTGACAGAATAATTAATCACCACAAAGGTCGTTTTTATATCAACTCTGGCTTCGGAATAATTGTCACAAAATTATTTTACGACACAACCATGGTCGCTACAGTCTGTGGCGACGCGAGTTTTGGAGACGGATGACGCGCGACCAATTAGCTGTCGCCATAGTAGTTTCCGTCATCGCAAATCGCTTTTCCGTCGCCACAAGTCCGTCGCCCTAATCAGTTTTTGTTGTAGTTGGAAGGACTATTAGTGAAGAGTGGATAAGATTTCAACTGCGAGGAAAATCATCTGATTTATATGTATGGAATGGGTTCGAGTGAGGCGAGTACAAGGAGGATCTGAAGATCGAGGGAAAAGGATGACGCATCGGTGTTCAACTTGTTTTAGGAATGGTAAACTTGGCAAGTGGCCTTATAAGAACAATCACAAAAATAGAAATAATAATAATAATAATTAAAATAAAATATTAAACGATAAATTTCAAAAGATATTCAAGATCAAAGTTACATATCTAAATCTCAACGAAATCTACAGCTTCATGAATTGCAAGTATTTTATAGGTATGAAATACTTGCTTTTGAGGGTTGTATTTTTTTCTTTTTTTTCTTATCATGTATACGTGACGATCCTCCTCCCACTTTAAATTGGAGAGGCTAAATGGATTCTTGCTCGAATACATGTAGAAAATTCTGATCATTTTTTACAATGGTTATTGGCTACCTAACACAAGCCCCATACATGAGGGATTTGAAACATGTTCTTTTGAGTGGTAACTACATTGCACTATCATCAGACCATTGAAATAGGTACAAATATGATTTTCTAATATAATATCATATTTTTTATATACATATATCTATTTTTAAGAGTTAAGCGTGATTATATATAAAAATGTATAAGATTAAAACATAAGTTTCATATATAATATATATCTAAATCTTTTGATGCACTTTCTAGATTTTTTTAGATTTTTTAGGTTTTGATTTTAACGTAGTTAGTTATATTACAAAATCAACAAAAAAAGCAAGAGAAACTTAAGCAAAAAGAAATACATTTTGTACAAATAATAATTGGGGTTTGATTGGTTATTTGTATAATATATACAATAGTTCGAAAATCTAAATTTTATGTATGAACTTAAAATTGATTCATTTTTAAAGAAAATTGAGAGTGAATTGTTTTATAAAGCGAATGGATTTTCATATGCAATTGTATGAACTAGAAAAGTTGTTTAAATACAAACATACACAAAAATTAAGGTTTGACCTTATTGGTCGTATGCACAAGTAAGTATTTTTAATTGATTTTTCATCATTAATATTTTTATCATCAACAGAAAGATAATTTCACATCATCTAGAGCTAGTACGAATTTATCAAAATTTAGCGAAATTCATACAACATATACGTAGGTGAATACACACATATGAAGGGCTATATTTCTTACTTTTCTTTATTTTCTTTTTATTTTGTCGACCCAGTCACTCTACCGAAGTCTCTAGGGTTAGGCAAAATAAATGGGTCGACACCTTATTCATTTCTTATTTTATCTATCAATGTACATTTACATCATTATTTTATTGGTTTTATTTTTTCCAGAAAATTTGTGCTTTGTGTTAGTTAATGCTTTTTATTCTCACGCATGTATTTACAAGAATACCATGTAATGGATGAATGCATGTATTTATTAAAGGTTATAAGTTCAATTCTCGTACATTAGGTGTTTGCAAGCTAAATTTATCGAGGGGACGATCCTTGGTGACCGCCCCATTTAACGTCAACAAGGGACGATCACGACTATCCCCAACTGCCACTCAGAGGGCATGACTGCGATCATCTCAAACTTAGCGAGATTAGAGAGGACGAACTCAACCTTCACTTTTGTGTGGTTATCGGGGATGACATTGACTGTCCCCTATGTTGGCGTGGTCATATGGGATGATCATGCCCATCCCCTTTGACAATCACTGTACGATGACTACAACCGTCCCTTCTGGTGCCTATCAAG
Source organism: Ottelia alismoides (assembly GCA_037367405.1). Classification (NCBI taxonomy): domain Eukaryota; kingdom Viridiplantae; phylum Streptophyta; class Magnoliopsida; order Alismatales; family Hydrocharitaceae; genus Ottelia; species Ottelia alismoides. The sequence goes on from JAZKJV010001572.1 coordinate 276,819, forward strand.
ACAGAATATCACACACGTCTTCCTTTGTTTGGGTGAGGTGGACGATCACGTTTCATCTGTTTGGTCGAGGTGGATGATAACTATGCTACCTAATACTAGATAATCGTCCATCTAGACCTTTGATCCTCTCGCCTCCTTCGCATTGAAGGGGATGCAAGTAAGACGAGAGCGTGCGATATTGCAAACGACAATACTCTTTCGGTCATGTACTTTAACTTTCCATTTAGAGAGATATATGTCTCATAAAGCTATATACTAAAAACATTTTATATTTTTTAGAAATATTATTATTGATAGATGTAGTTTAGTTTATGCCATAAGTATTCCCACGTGAACACATGTATCTATATCTTGAATTTTATATTTAAAAAAAACAACAAAAATTTAAGCCCACACACTTGGTCCCATATCCTTGAAACCTTTCATCTAATTTACACCTTAATTTCCATCCCCCCCCCCCACACACATATATATATATGTATATAGGATTTCTTTCAAATAAGACTTGTTCCTTCCATCCCTAAGGAAGACCAACCTCTTTTTTGTATAAAACAGGATGACTTTAGTAGAATACATATACAGTTTTGTATTATAATGTGAAGTTTTAATGTTTGTATTATAAGGCGCAGTTTTGTATGCGGCTTTGTATTTATAACGTGCACCTATAATACAAAATGTATATATATTCTACTAAAGTGCTCGTGATTTATACAAAAGAGGGCCGACCTTCCTAACCTCAGGAAGGACTGCGTCCTATTTGAAAGGACCCTATATATATATATAAAAATATAAAAGCCCCGATCTGCCTTCTCCCGTAACTACCCACAATCACCCCCAAATTTCCCGCGAACGAAACTCGTTACCTACACGTGTAACTACCCCTCGCCGCCCTCCACCGGCAGCTCCCGGTCAATCCCATCCCCGACCGGTAACCATATAAAAGCTCCCGAACTCGGCCCACCCCCTCCTCCTCCCTTTTCCGTTTCCGCCCAACGCTCCGTTCCCGTTCCACCGGAATATGCATATATACAGATAACCACAACGCGTTGTTTCCCGATTTCTCCGGAAATCGCCTCGCGATCTCTCTCGATTCCATCGGGTCCCGGAGCCTCTGAGATATCCGATCGCCATTGCCGGCGGTCGATGCGGTGAAGTCGTCGGCAAGGGCTGTTCGAGGCTCCGATTGGCCGTTTTCCGGTGTGAAATTAGGGTTTTCGGGGCAAGATGGGGGTCGACTACTACAACATCCTTAAGGTGAACAGGAACGCAACGGAGGATGATCTGAAAAAGTCATACAGGCGGCTGGCCATGAGGTGGCACCCGGACAAGAATCCCGACAACAAGAAGGAGGCCGAAGCCAAGTTCAAGCAGATCTCTGAGGCCTACGATGTGAGTATTTGGCATCATTTCACATTTTTTGTTTTTGTTTTTAGGGCGTATGGTTGGTATTCTGTGGTTTTGGGTGAAAGGTTTGAGCTTTTTGCTTTTTTGTTGCTTGCTTCTTGGTTGTGGCCCTTGTGGGGGTGCGGGAAGGTGCCGGGAGCACGTTGATTGCGAGGAAAAGGAGTAAATTTGGCGTCTTTTGAGCGTTTTTTTTCGCGTGGCTGTCGGGGAGTGTCCTGTTTTTGGGGCAGTTCCGGTTGCCTCTTGTATATTCTAAAAGTCATGTTAGATTTTTATTCCATACAAAGGTTTGGGGGAAAAGGAGCGTCGCATAAGATTTCAGATTAACGGGACCTTATAATCTTCAAACGGAGGCCATGCTCGTGCATTGGCTGATTATTGCATATGATTGATAATTAATATGGCTAATCTAATTGTTACGTCCAGGAGATGCTTACCTTATTTATCTTTTTTCAAAAGAAACTCCCATGCTGGTCCTTAGTTATAACAAAATACACGTTCAGTGACCATCAAGTCTATTGATGTTAACTTATTGTTATCGACTTACACCGTTGGCTCGCAAGTTTTTTAAGAATGTTTATTTGCATGCTTAATATTTGTTGGTTCAGGTCTTGAGTGATCCACAAAAGAGAGAGATCTATGATCAGTATGGAGAAGAGGGTCTCAAGGGGGGTATGCCGCCACCAGGTTCTAGAGGTGGTTCATCACGAGGTACTGGACCAAGTGGATTTACTTTTAATCCCAGGAATGCAGAAGATATCTATGCAGAGATATTTGGGAATGGCCCCTTTGGTTTTGGTTCAACGAGTCATGGAAGGTCAACGAGGTTTCAGACAGATGGAAATGGTGTCTTTGGTGGATTTGGCGGAGGAGCAGATAACATTTTCAGAACATACGGTGATGGAGTTGGTCCCAGTGGAAGTGGTCAGCCCAGGAAAGCAGCTTCCATTGAAAGCAAGCTGGCTTGTAGCCTCGAAGAGCTTTACCAAGGTTCTACAAGGAAAATGAAGATTTCCAGGAACAGTTTTGATGCAAATGGGTAAGATTAATTCTAGGTCATATCAACATCAATTCATTTCCCATCTATCTTTCTTCTATTTAATTCCCCATTTTATCTATAATTTTCTTATTTTAAGCATTGTGCATCTTTTGCTCATTTTTACAAAAGGGAGTACACACAGTCTATATGAAAGGTTCACATTGTTATCAAGATTAAAACATCTGTGGATGAAAAAAACATGTTTGTATCGAGTAGCTGTCCTAGCAATAGGGCAGACAAAATGTTGATTGATGCAACTGTAATAGGCCTTCTTAATGCTGTCTCTAATTTTGTTGTCATTTTAAGTTTGATTTTCTAAATTATTGTAACAATCGATGGGATGCCAACTTCACTTGAAACCAAAGGATGGCCATTTAGCATGTGAGGCCATCCATGTTTCATTCTTAAAAAATGAGATAACAAAGACCATAATTAATAAAAATCTCTCAAAGATATAGCGTCACACAACACGTTCTTGCTGTGTACCATGCTCGATCTTATGATTCTTTCGCATCAAATAGTCCATAGTTCTGCAAGTTGCAAGTTATTGTCTTGATGGCTCTCATTGACTTGCTTCCCATCTCGTATTGCACTCGATCTGAAACTTTCTCAAAAGGTGTTTTTATTTTTCTCGCATTTACCCTAATGACTTTAACTCTATCCTAGTTGTGGTTGCTCTTGGGTACTTAAATAACATATGTTCCACATCCCCCTCCCAATAACCTACACTGCACACTTATCATGAGAACATATTTCCTAATTTTTCTTAAGTAGCATGGTAACCATGCACCCCCACCTCACCGGCCAAGCATGCACTCTCACCTTTAGAGATGCTTTAGCTTTCCACAACAATCAGCGATTCAAAGCAAAGATTGTGACATGAACCGCCGCCGCCTCTTGGACCACTTCCAAGAGTCTCCCTCTTGGCATGCTATTCTTTACAATGACATGGTCAACGATGCAAAGATAACTTTTATCTCACTCGAGAGTGGTGTAATAAACTTAGGAAAGCAATCCCATCCTTCATCTTTTTAGATGCTTTAAATTTCCACAACAATCAACTATTAAACGCAAAGATCGTAACATGGATCAATGCCACCTCTTGGATCACTCCAAGAGTCCACTCTTGGCATGCTATTCCTTATAATGACATGGTTACAATGCAAAGATAGCTATTATCTTATTTAAAAGTGGCGCAATAAACCTAGGCAACCAATCTCCTTCTTAACCCGTGACAACCGCTATGTGCCTGTCTTATGCAATTGCAAAATACATGGGCAAGGAAAAACTTCACTCTCAACAACACCTTAAATTCACAGATCAATCTACAATTTCTAACCAAGTTGTCAGATATGAAAACCAATGTAGTAACCAAGACTTTGTATGCCTTCTTAACTGAAAAGTTCCATCAAACCATATCAATTGATTCCTATCGTCAGAAGACCCCTCCGCAGCATCAAAAAGCTCTTTTGGCATAAAAAATCATGCTCATGGAGAAGTTTTTTTCAAGGCAAAAAGGGGAAACACGCAAGGGTCTTTGCCCCAAATGGATTAAATTAAAAGAGAATGAATCATATTACAAGAACCATGACTTGAGGAGAGTCTTATCATAACGATTTACATTTGTACATAAAAGCATTTTGAACGGAAGATAATTCCATTTCACGACAGCTAGATTTCCTAGACAGGTTCAATAAATAACAATAAAACCCTGTTTGAGCGTAACTGGGCACAAAATAGACGATCTCTGAAGTTCCCAGAATTTCTAGAGTCTACCTAGTCGACACCCAAAGCGAATCAGGTCTTCCTTGCCTTTTCACATTGGAAAAGAGATGATCAATTGTTTCCACATCCCTACAGTGGAGAGAATGGTTATAATTGAAAGAAGCACCATTCCCCCTTGCCCCTTCGTATTGGAAAAGAGATGATCAATCGTGTCTGCTTGAGATTTGCCGCACTTGGGGTAAAGTTGATCAAACTGGGATTTTGGGACTCTCACACAGGAGATGGGCGGAAGCAAAGTTAGGGAGACATCTCAAGTGTGAGAGCATCATCATGGGTGGAAGATCTGGCGACCGATGATGATGAGCGCATGGTGGATGATGATTCTGGTGGGAAGCTCATGCCGAGGATGAGGATCAATTAAAAACAACAATAAGGATGGAAAAATTAAGATACACTGATGTTGGGCATCCTTGGGGCATTATTCCTTCGTTGTATCAGGGAAGATGTATGCGCTGTAGGAGACATGGTCACTTTACGTGCGATTGTTGTGATCTGATGCTCTGCTTCAAGTGTGACAAATTGGGCCTTCATCATTCATGTAGTGGTGGTGTTAACAGGTAGATGTATGTTATTTCCGACCATGATGGAAGACTTGGGACGCCCTCCATCCTAATTGGTGAATGTGTTGCAATTCCTATAAATATCTGGGATGCCATGTCGGTTGAGGAGATCATTGGAGATCGGTTTGCCAACGACATGACTGCATTATGGAGCAGGCATGGTTGTGCGAGAGAATTATCAGTAGAGGATGTATCTAAGCTTTTGAGTTGCAGTGCCTGGTCATCAGATGATTTTGCAGAGACCTTGAATTTCAGATGGTACATTGGACTCTTTAGGAGTTAAGACCATACAAGTCAGAGGCCTCCCTATCACCTATAGGGATAAGAAATTCATCAAAAAGCTTCAGATAAGCTTGGTGAGTGGTTCATATTATCTTTGATGGGCTCGGTATGGTCAATCGGTAGAGGTTGTGGTCGAGATTACCGAATGTATGAGAACTCCTACCTTCCAATCTCAACCTTAGGTGGGCATATCTTTATACCGACTTATTGCTTAGGTGCTCATCAAGCTGTAAATGTGATCGTTTCTGCGACAAGGGTTTGGTGATCGGAGGTTCGTCGAAAAAGAAAATTGCAGTAGAGAAGAAAACCATGTTGGAGTCTTGGAGCTGAAGGAAGGCAAAGAGCCGTTGCTATCGAAGCATGCGAGGGATGCATAAGTCGAAGCATCTTTGCAATAGCTTAGCGAAGCTTCGAGAAAAAGAAGGGCTTTGATATCTGGAATTCTTTCAAATATGGTATTAGAACTTGAGTGATCTGAATAGCAACATGCCCTAAATTAGGAACCTTTTATTGGGTCTCTGCATGTATCCTCTTACGAGGACATCCTGTTGGGAAATTCAAGTCCATCCATTCAACTCGAAGTGTCCAAACATTGTTTTTTTCCCTCTATTATATTGCTATCATGTCGGGCTGAGATAACCGAACCTGGGTTTCCCTTTGTTGTATTGCAATCAAATTGGGCTATAAGTATCATATCACGGGTCTCCCTCTTATTCTTTGCAATTGAGGCGGGTTAAGGCATTTCAGGGGCCTTTCAACTGTGTACTTTTGTAACAATTGAATTTAAATGGCTGCTAGAATCCTCTCAATGATATCTCTGGGCCTTAGACCTTAACTGGAGTTTTTTGCATGACCTCATCTCGAAATCAAACGGGCCCCCATATCTCAACCAGAAATTGAATGGGGATCTGATTGAAGAGATTCAGAAGGCATCTGAAGGATGCACAAAGGATGGTGATGCTTTTGAAAGAAATGATGTGCAGCGATGCGATGTTCTCAGAGTAGAGGAAAATGCGTCGCTGCAGCCCATTTATGACTTGCCCCCCTCATTTGATGCAATCTTTGAGCATTAACTCACCTCAGCAAGATCCTATTCGCTACCGAAGCAAATTTTTTGGAGTGGGGAGTTGAAGAATTGCTGAGGGTTGCTTTCCCCTAGACTATGATGGGGATAAAGCCTATAGAAGACGTTCGTGGAAGTCCAAATCCCATCCCTCATCGAGATTCGTGGATCAAGCTAAGGAGTTGGTACAATCCATTTCGGTTTCAAATGGCTTCCTTTTGGATGTTTGTAGTATCTCAACCAAAGATGTTCCTGCAGTGGAGTTATATACACCTATAATCTTGATGCAGATGGCAGATGCTATGGATATTAGCAGGAGACTTGAGGGAGACCAATAACCCTAATGTAGACAATTACTTGGAATATGTGGGGTCCGATGAAGTGGAGAAGATCAGGGAAATTTCAAATTTAATTTCATCATGGCAAGAAGACGTGATATTATTTCAGTAAACTAAAATCTGTGAATGGAATGATTGTTCATGGACTTCGCATAAGGGACCATCTCTCACCTACTTATGTGTTATTGACCTGGTGGTAGGTGCTGTGGGCCTTTTGAATGGTTGCGTTGAGCTCTTTCTCTGTATAGAAGAAAGCTGGCTGATGTATGTTGTCAAACCTGCTTACAGGGAAAGTGGATCAGCGAGAGCTCCTGATTTCAAATGTAAATGGTTGGAATGAGTTCTAGGAGTTCAAGGCTGACCGGAGGTGATTTCAACCTCACATTGAGGGATGATGATCATCTTGGGGAGAGGGACAGTCAGGATCAGGACTCGAACGCTTTTGAGGACATTGTGGACTTATTGCAGCTGCATGCCCTTGATGCTAACAATTACATATACACTTGGGGAAATATAGCATCCATATTGAGAATTGATTCGTTCTTGTTATCGATTGATATGCTACAGAAATACTAGCTTCTGTTTGTGAAAGCTTTGCCTCAGACACATTCAAATCACACTCCCATAGTTTGGGATAAGAGCACTACAAGGCATAGACAACTCCCTTTTTTTCATTTTGAAAAATCTTGATGTATGGAAGAGGGCTCTGAAAACTTGGTTTTGACTTTTTTGGAGAGAATGCATGATACATGGAACGACTACAAGATAATCTTCTTGCAGTCACATGCTCTCAGATCTCGTGTCACGATGTTCAAAAAGGAAACCCATGAGCATGCGCAAGAGGAGGCTGACCACTTGGACCTGATTGAAGATGAAATGCAGCTAACAATATATGAGGTGGATGAGCAAGTGTTACATTAGGTCGCAATATTGGAGGAAACTAAAAAATGGAAGTGTGAAGGAGACAATGATCAATGCAATGATGGATCAAAGAAGGCGATGAAGTTTTCTCACATGATGGACAATGTGTGGAAAACAAGAAATACCGTACATTTGATTGAGATTCAGGGAGACACTACCACATGTGGCAGTGGCTTCGATGATGCTATTGTAGACTAATCCTTCTTTTGACTAGACACGGGTTGGTTAATGAATGGTTTTTGCACGGGCGCTATGTTTCCAAGATTGATGGTTCCCACTGCGATGAGCTTGTCAGATATGTTACTTTACAAGAGCTGCATGATGTGAAGTTGAGTCTTAATGAGGACGGTGTGTTGGGCCTAGATGGATTCCCGATTTCCTTCTATAGGTGCTTTTGGAGCACGATTCATGATGATGTTTCGGGGGTTATTGGTGAATTCCTGTAGGACAACATAGGTTTTGAGCTCCTCAATAGGGTATATATATTTTGCTCCGTAAACAGACTCCAACTGAGCGCTTGGAAGACATTCATCCTATTGCCTTATAGAATGATATCTATCTCATCATTGCGAAGGATTTGGTTAATTGTCTTAGAGGTGTTTTTGGTGAGGTTGTCTCCCCTGAATAGTTGGCATACATTCTTGGTTAGTTTTTGGCAGATAACTTGGTGCTTGTGATAGAGATGGTCAATAGTTAGAAGAGAAGGCAAACGAAAGGCATTCTTTGGAAGATTAATTATTCCAAGGCTTATGATAGCATGATTGGAGATTTATGGATACACTTGCTATTACAACCAAGGGCATAATTCATGGAGGCTTCTCATTCAGCTAAACTACGGGGATATATCAACTTCGCTCCTTGAATATGCGAACCAGGCAATACTTTTCATGGGGGTGGGTAGCCAGAAATATGTCAGTTGTTTTTATGCCTTTGGATCTATATGCCTTTGGATCTGTCTGGAGTCATAATCAATATAAACAAGTTGGGCTTTGCACAATTTGGGCTCACTCAGGAGGAGGTAGAGGCTTGTGGTAGAGTGATGGGCTTACCTAGGATCGCTCTTCCCATCACTTATCTTGGTCTTTCTCTCTTGTGGGAAACTTGGATGCGCACATTGGGCTTCCTTGACTGAGAAATTGGAGCATAGATTGGCATGGTAGAAATCTTTGTCTCTTGAAGAGTGGACACCTGGTGCTACTCACCTCACTTCTGGCGGCTATTCCCATCTTTTATGTCTACGAGGTGCATCTCGATTGGCATTTTACAAAGATTGGAGGCCATTATGCATCGTTTCTTTCGGCATGATATGCAACAAGATGGGAAAGGGGCCCACATGGTGGATTGGTGAACGATCTTTATGAAGAAATCAAATGGAAACTTAGGGGTCAAGTGTCTCAACAACCTTTATCATGCTCTTTTAACAAAATGGGCCATCAAAATTTAGGGCAATGGAAACGACCTCTTGGCGCGCATTATGCATCACAATTACAAGATGGGAAATGTGCCACAGGCTGCAGGTTAGCAAAGGAGATTGGTTTCATTTCTGGAGGAATGGATGGATTGGTGATGGCACGTTGGTAGAAAGATATCCGAGGTTATTTGTGTTATCTTCTGACAAGGAGGCTACCATGTTGGAGGTCTGGAGGAATGGCTCTTGGTGCCCCTCCTTTGGTTCGAGCTTTTTGATCCAACGACTGCAGGACTTTCTTGCTCTGCATCAGGATCTTGGTGAGTATGAAACATTACTGGATGAACATGATTCATAAAGGTGGGTGAATGGCAAGTTCTTTATAAAGAAGCCTTACCGAGCCCTCACTGCAGATCTGAAGCTCAATCAAGTGGCTAGGTGGATGCATATCCACTTATTTGGTGATCCTCATCGCTCACAACGGTGAAGGTCTTTCTATGGCAGATGCAAAAGGGAAGACTCTTGAAAAAGGTCTTTAAAGCTAAGTGGTCACGAGATAAATGACATGGCTTGCTCGAGATGTGACGACTCGAAGGATAGTTCGGTGGAGCTATGGAGATTGTTGGCACTTCCATGTCTTGACCATACTGATGCTGAAGGTTTTTAGGCTTCTATGAGGCTCTTGTGTCTCTTCTCACGTCAGTTCCCTAAGGCCACTCGTGGTTGCTTGGGTAATCTGGCTATTATGGAATGGTGTAATCTTATATGCAAGACTGGTATAATTCATCGTGCCTTGGCTTTGTTTTCAGCATGGTCATCATAAGTATTCTCTTCTAGTTTAATCAAATTCGGATGTTATTCACCTTGAGTTTACACCCCGTTTCCTTTAAAAACGGAGAAGAACTTTGCTAGGACCCCCTTCGATGAGGCATCCAAGGATATCATAAGGTCTTCGTCTTCTCCAACATTTCTTTTCAAGAGAGGCCCTGATGTGGGCCACAGCTCCAAAAGCCCTCATCAAAAGGCTAAATACCTCTCAGTAATTGAGCTCTCATCTCCAGGTGGATGCTCTCGTCGCAGTAGACCTCCAACACCCTACCACACAACTTGTTGCCCCTCTATCAACTTCACAACCCACTTGGTCTGTAATGCATCATTGATCTACCTTATACTTAGGGCTATTCAAAAAATCCAGGTCAAACGGGTACCTGATCCGACCCAGTTTTTTTTGACCCTAAGTTCACTGGTAAAAAAAATCTAAGCCTTCTCCCACTATTAGTAGGGTCGGCTACATGGATTCTTGCTCAAATTCATGTTGAAAGATTTGACTATTTTTTGCGGTGGCTGTCGACTACCTAACGCAGCCCCTGTAAGAGGGGGATTTGAACCCTGGTCTTTTGGGTGGTAGACATACTGTACTACTACTAGACCATTTAAGTTCACGGGTACTCGAGAAAAATGTTCGGGTCGACTACCCATGGCAGTTGACCCGGTTGAATAGGGGATTAAAATTGCGGGTTTTGGGTGTGCGTGGGACGTCTTGACGAGATTAGGAAATTGGACTCATCGAGGGTGAGGTGGAAATGTTCCCTATCTTATGGCTTGATGCCAACCTAACATGTTGTTTGGATAAGGATGCCATCTTTACCGTTGGGTGCGTGGAGAGGGAGGAATGCGTGAAGGCTAGAGGGGTCTGGGGTAACGTTTTTTTAATGAGTGTGGAAATTAATGTTAACTAAAGTGGCATGGTTTGATAATATTTTAGGACTTTTATCTGCATGCCATTTATCTTTTGATAACTATAACGATTTCTTGAGACTGTTTAGTTGCACTTAAACTTTTGTGATTTTTCCAATAATGTGTGACTAATACACAAAACAAAAGACTCAAAAAAATAAATAACATGTAACTAGTACGCTTGATATGAAAGTGCAAGAAAAGTACACATGATAAAAAATGTAAAAGGTTGTTTGTTTTTAATAAGCCTTTCTCAGGTGTTAAATTCCAGCTTACTTGCTTGGAATCTTATTAAGGATATATATTGTAGTCTCTACTACATATATACCTTGGAAACTAAGAGGTAATTATGCTAAGAATCATCATTGATTAAATCATGTCACACTTGATCCAATTGTATCTCCCTACAACTCTATTGAGTTTAGGTACATTAGGAGGATTGAGATAGGAATGATATTTGTTGGAGCATTCATATATATGCGCCTATTGTGTTGTAGGAGAGTAAATGGATCCTGGATCCATTTACCCCATCCAGTGGTTTAGTCCCACATCGTCCAACGGTGGGACTTGGAGGCCCTGTGTAGGCTATATAAGGAGCCCCAAGCCTCCTGTAATAGATGAGAAATTCCAATGAGAAACACGCCCCTTTGAGGGCTTCTCCCGTGGTTTCATCCCGCTCCTCACGGAGTATGGTTCCACGTAGAAATCGTTTGTGTTCTTCATATTTATCTTTATTTCTATGCTCTGATTATCGTTTCCGCTTCCGCTTCCGATTTTCTAACATGGTATCAGAGCGGGTCGATTCTCGAGGGTTTACTTTTATATTGTTTGTAATATGTTCAAGATTCATTTTATGTTGAAGATCTGTTATTCGTGTTTGAGATCGTTCGTATCATTCTTGTTCCACGGCTGGATTTATGTTCTAGGGTTTCATTTTTGAAACCCTATTTTCTGCCGTCGAAGCCCTCAGATCGATGGAGCACCGTCACGGTCGATCCTTCCTCGCGGCGAAACACCACTCGCACGTGTTCTCCTTCCGTGCGCATCCCTGGTTCCCACAACCACCAGATCACCGCTTCCTTGTTCTCCCAGGCGGAGCCCATGCTCCTAGGTGCAACCCACAGAACCTTCGAGCGGCGCATGCGCCTTGCGTCCATGTCGTCAAGCGGCCCATGTTTCAGGTCCCTCCAAGTCCTTCTCGTACTCCTAGGCGACAGGCGGTCAGGCAATATCTCCCAGGCAGCCTCCACGGACTCCCTCAACGACGCTCCATATCCACGCGGGAGTCACCCGCGTCTCAACTCCAGGCATCCCACGTCTCCCCACGATGGCGCATCGCATCCCTCCGCATGAGCCCCTGCACAACCTCTAGATCTCAACAAGAGGCGCAAGGTGGCGCCTCCATCATGTGCCTGCAAGCCCTTGCGCGCACGGAGGCCCCTCCAGTTCCATCGCTCCCAGCCGATCTCAGCACCTCCAGCACCAGCAGACGGCGCAGACCCCCCTCGCGCAGGCGGCGATGCCGCACCAGCCTCTGGGCGGCGATTCTAGCCCTTCTCTTTGCGCGATCCAGCAGGCGGAGCCCCTTGCGGCACCCGCACCTTCCAGGCGGCAAGCCTCCGCCGCCTCCTCGCGCTCCATGCGGCAGCACACGACGCCGCCTTCCAGTCCCCAATCGCCTGCCCCTCCGTATCAGGCGGGCAACTCTTCCAGATTCTAGGCGAACAGACCCATCGTGAAGAACAAGCCGTAGGCGGCGGCTATTGTTGATGAGAAGAGAGGGTTACCAACGGGGAACCCTAATGGGTACTTTATAAAAAAAATTTTGTTTAAAGCCCAAGTTCGGGATGGGGGCTGCGGAGAAAAAAAAATGGGGGATGAGTTGGGCCCAAGTGGGCCACATTAAAAAAAAAGGTTTTCGAAAAAAAAGAGAAGAGGAGTTTTCTTGAAAAAAAAACGCGCGTACACAAAAAAAAAGCCGTACGCATTCAAAAAAAAGGTTGCAAAAGCCGATAAAAAAATTGGTCAATGTTTTGAAAAGCCGACAAAGTTGTGATCGGCTAAGTGGTTTGTTTTTGTCCCCATCATTATTGTCTTCTCCCAACTTGGTCGACATCCATGTTATACGACAAGTATGGGAGAAAGGGGGAGTATATATGTAGAGTCACATGTCTTGTATTCCAGATCAAGATTCAGATACCAGTCTCTAGACCAGCCAGTTGATCAGACTCTACATTGGTTTCAGACTCGACGATAATTGTTCCGAGTCTCCAGTTTCAGACACGCACGTGTGTGCGGTCATTTTTCAGATGAGCATATGTTGCCATCATTGTCAGAGGTCCCCATCATTCTTCTAGTTGTCAGGCCAGAGTTTTCATGTGAGCCATAGGGACTCCAGAGCAGAGGACCATTCCCTATGCCATTGAGGGTAAGGATTTTCATGTGGTATCATAGGTACACCAGAGCAGTGCACCATTCTCTGAGCCAGATGGGAGAGACCCAGTTCTCCGACGAGGAGACTTCAGGCGTAGTCCAGACTCGATGATTAGATTCCGAGTCTTCAGTCGACTCACACTCCAGCCCGTTCGTCCTCCTCACCTGCACGACATGAGAAGCAACGTCCTCGACTGCAGCAATGTGCGTGTTGGGTTGATATTGTCCGTAGTGTCCTGTAGCGTTGAGTTGAGTTTATTTCTGTTTGTCCAAGCTGAACATTGCATGCTCCAGCTTGAGGGGGAGTGTTGGAGCATTCATGTATATGCGCCTATTGTGTTGTAGGAGGGTAAATGGATCCCTCCAGGATCCATTTACCCCATCCAGTGGTTTAGTCCCACATCGTCCAACGGTGGGACTTGGAGGCCCTGTGGAGGCTATATAAGGAGCCCCAGGCCTCCTGTAACAGATGAGAAATTCCAATGAGAAACACGCCCCTTTGAGGGCTTCTCCCGTGGTTTCATCCCGCTCCTCACGGAGTAGGGTTCCACGTAAAAATCTTTTGTGTTCTTCATGTTTATCTTTATTTCTATGGTCTGATTATCGTGCTTCCGATTTTCTAACAATATTCATATCTCCATAAGGCATTCCCTGAATTCATCTAATAGGTACATGCTACCTAGTTTAGATCAAATTCATTTCATCTTCCTTCAAACTTTGGTTCAAAACCAAAATTGTGAAATCTTTGAACACTTCAAAGCTTTCTAAGGTGAAGGGAAGAAATCTCATATCACAAATAATCATCAATGAATATCACATATCCATAATGTTTATTATGATATAGATGATCCACATACATCAATATGTATGAGATCTTGAATACCTCGACACCTTACATCATTCGCAGAGAAGGATGCTTTGGACATTTTCTACTTTGAATACAATATTCACAAGTATGTAAGATTTGAAATTTTAGACATTCTAAAGTTTCATATCTTACTAGTCTATTGATCTCATCAATAGACATATGTCCAAGGCTTGATGTCAGATCATTGTCAAATGATCTTCATCCTCCCATTGATGTTTAAAGGTTTAGTTTCAGTATTAGAAATGTTAATGAACCATTCATTAATTTTCTAATTTAGTACCATTCACAAGATTTTAGATTACTATCTGAATTATCTTCATCATAACTCTTTATGATAGGTCTATTACAGAATGCATGTTTATTTCCAACATTTAGAAATAAACAATGAGTGTATTCTAATATCTAGGTCATAAAGATATTCTCTAAGATTAAGGGCTCTCCCACTGAAAATAACAAGTCCATCTATCCAATAGAGATTGTTGCAACAATTGCATTAGCATCCATGTGGATGACTATTGAACCTTAAGATCAAATTTTCTCGTCTTCTAAAACATAAGCAACCAATTGCAAGTGTTATTAGAAGAATGAGATACAATTATTAGACTTTGATCTTATCAAATAAGAAAGTCAATTTCAATTATTAAATGTAGATGTAGATTATTCCGATGCACTATCCGGGTCCTTCTCTAAGGATAATAAATAGACTAGATAGTCACACTATCAATACATCGACTTATTGCAGTATTGGCATTCATCCAACTATTTGGATGTCATATGGAAGTCATAGAAGTACAGTCAACTCTTTGACTTTCCTTCTCACTTGGGTCCAACCCATGCTTCTGCTGCACTACCTTTATCTACGAACAACCATTGCTTAAGACGAAGGATCTCTTATGCTGAATTCAAAAGATTTTATTATAAGAGCATTTCAATATTTATACATGCTTCATTCAATTCATACAATATGAATATTCTGAAGCTTCATGAATGACTAGAGTATAGATAGTAGAATGATGACACTCATCATATCTACATACATCCTAACTCTTAAAGACTTAGGTTCAGGTAGGTACTCAAACATTTTGAATACATCATCTCTTATAGAGCTACCATTCTGCATGATGCAGAGAGCCATGTCATTCAGATAAAATGTCAAGAGCACATGTGCATGCCAGAACATCTTCTTAGAATTTTGTAAGGATTATTTGACAATTACGATCATCATCGACATGTTACTTCCAAAGTACATTCGATGAGAGATCAGGACTATAGAGATATACAAACTGTAGGTTGTTGTCTTATTGTCTATTTAATTGTCATTCCTCATTATTATGAGGAAACTTGCACATTGCAACCACATACAATATGTGTCCAACTGCAAGTACATTATCTTAATCATGGATCCAATCCATGATATTTTACTGGTTATCATTGAGTATAGTATTGAGTGGGTTTATTGAAGGATTATCTGAAATAAGAAATTTGCATAAATATATATAAATATATGCTTTACTTTGATTTAGGAATTTTTATATCAAAGTTGTCTTGCCTTGTTAACACTGAAAGTTCATCCCCTTAATCACTTTCAATGTAAGAGATATACTTACCATTATATCTCAAGCAAGATCTGGGATCTCCTTCCTTATCTTTGTTACATCCCAATAATATGAGAACATGTAACTCCGATAAAAAGAAGCGGGAACGCATTCCGCCTTGCAAGTCCAACTTGCACTCCCAATTCGATGTTCAACACCCGAGCCCACCACCCCTAAGGTGATGTTGACCCGTCATTAATTGAACAAACCGTCAACAGGAATACAACTCGTTATGCACAATCCAATATCGCCATAATAATATGAGGACCCGATATTAGGGTCATTACGCATACGTCCTTGCTCTTTCGAGAAGCGAAGAGCTCGATCCAGATGCGCTTGCATAAAGGAGCTGTCACTTCGGACATGCGTCTCCTACATACAATCCCTGGTGACGGAACCCTTCGCCTTGAAGGGAGACCATGGATGTCACTTATGTGATCCTCCATATCATATTCAAATTCTAATTAATTATCATAAATTATATTCACATAATTAATTCTTCCAAGGGAAATAACACATCTATTTATAATAGAGTGTCTTAATTTTAATTGGATTCTAATTAATCTAATCATATTAAATTAATGATCCAATTAATATCCAACAAACATTCTTTATTGTTACTTGAATTATGGTATTATCTCAAATACGTATTATTTTGAATTTTAATAATTAGAAAATACACCGTGATCTCTCCTGCATTATCAAGTCCCTACCCGCTGTCATGGCCAATAGTGACGGGAGTGGGCGCACACGGTGCAATCTGCTACCCCAACGCTCCCCGACTAGACACCATATCCACCTCAGGAAAAGATAATGCCAAATTGATCATTGTGTACTTGAGATTATAATCTGTCTTTCAACCGAAGTTATGCCATATATAATAATAATCAAAACATTTTTTATTAATATTGTAATGAGATTTGCCAAACAAATCCCAAATCCTATTCAAGCAACATTGTTTGTTGGAAAGTGAATTATGTAACCAATTGTGATATAGATCATATCTAATCAATTATTGATTAAGGCAATGTCATTTAAGGAAATAATTATCATCAAATATTTCACAAATATTTATCCATAATTATTTCAGGAAATTAAACCATTTAATTTCACTAATTGATTAAATGGCAATCACAAGGTTCTTGATTAGGAAAGTAATTTCCAGTAGTGACCCTCACTTACTAAAATTAGCATATCTCAATCAATTTAAATCCAAATTAAGCAAAGTAAGTTTCCAAAGTTTGCTAATTGATTTATAACAGAACCTAAGTGATTTGCATGCATTTCAAGGCATTTGTAAACAATAATTAACTACTTAATTACGTTAAGATTCGCAATCCCCGAAATAATGGATACATGTTCACTAATTTGATCATAACTTGAGCAAACGTATTCGAAATCACGCAAACTCAGATCCTACGGTTTCCTTATTTAATGAGGAACAAAATCCAAGTTTTATTTTCGTGTTTAAGGGCCGAAAATAATCATAAACAGAGATGCGAAAATGAAATACGAGAAAATTTTCGCAAACCCTAACGAACCCAAGTCTTCTTAGGTTTATGGATCGCATCCAAAACCTCCGACCTAAGGCTCTGATACCACTTGAAGGATATGGTTAGATCCTTAAGCGCATCACGGAAGCGTGAGGATCGCATCGTACGCGATCGGGAGCGACTAGTCGCACTAGTCGCTCGATACAACGGAATTTAAAATTTTTTTCATGCGATGAAACCACATGATCCAAGAACACTTCTTGGATCGTTTCATCTAAACCACAAACAAGTATTAGGGTTACCTCTTAAAGCGTGGTTGCGATCGAGTCTCTAAACGAAGAGACCTCCTGTCTCAAGTCCGATCCGATGGAGGAGACGCTTGCGAGCGTGTTAATGAAACACGTGCTCCTCGCAATCCATGTTGATGATCCAAGTGGTGAATCTCCTGATCTCGATACACGAGATACGACGTCTTCTTCACGAGCGAGGCGCACTGAAGGAGACGGAGATTCATGAGCAAACAATCCGGCAGCATGACGATGGCGTTGCGGCGATGGAGAGTCTCTCTAGGACATCCATAGTGGACGACCATATGAGAGAGAGAGAGGGATGGTGTGTAGAGAGAAAGAGAGAGAAAGAGAGAGCCTTGTGTTTCTCATTAGCATTTGAAGAGCAAGGGGTGCCCTTCTATTTATAATATTTTGAGATCGATGGATCTCAATCCATGGGCAACATAAATCCAATGGCTCAGGCTCACGTTGATTTATGTTTCTTTTAATGGCTAAGATTTTGTTGGTAAAAAACCAATAACAATTAATTAAAATGTATATTGATAAATCAATATGATTTAATCCCAAATTAAATCAATCAAGCATGGAAATTATGGAATGAAGATTGCATCCTTCCATAATATGGGATTTGGTGGCAATCTCATGTAATCTCATGATATCTCATGAGATTACATTATTCCATGGAAATCTCCAAGATTTACAACAACACTTGTTGTAAATTATTCAACAAAAATAATTCATAATTATTTTGTGAATACTGCAATCTTGCCATTGGAAAATTGTGAATTATATTCACAACCAAAAATAAAATGTGAATTACATTTTCAATTAATTGTCCAATGTGAATTCAATTCACATCAACATTTAATTAGCAAATGTAAATTACAAATTGCTCTCTCTTATATATTATAAATCACATTTATAATATATATGATTAATATGGATAGTGCTATCCACATTATTCATATCCATGATAATTAGATCACATTTAATCATCTTGTGAATCAAATTCACATTATTTACATCTTTGATAATTAAATCACATTTAGTTATCTAAGGTAACTCTCCTTATAATATGAATCAAATTCATATTATTCATGATAATTAAATCACATTTAATTATCTATTTTATCAATGCTCGGATACATATATCAACAATGAAATTATCTTGAACTCTTTCAAGGATAATGCGCTTTCTCCACAGATACTTGGAGATAAGGACATGGCGATTGTATTGTTCCACGTATAGTGACTTGGATATTAAGATCACATCTTAAATCCAGATCTCGAACCTCCCATAGATGCTTGATTAAATCAAGACCGCAAATCTAATCTTCTCATTGCATCTGATTCACATTCAGATCAATGTCCAACATTTGAACCAAGATCAGATTACTTCTCTATTGAGAGAAGTCACTAAAATCTAGACCCGTTTCATCACTCCCTAGGAATGGAAGCGTCATGGTTATACAATCGTTTATGATCACATCACCCTCATGTATTCCTAATACATGCACATTATGCATATTGGAAGACCCAGAATAATCCCGAAGTATAAGATCAATTTTACACTGTCTACTTCAAGGATTTATCATTAAGTTTCTCATTCGATCATTGGGAGTCGGTATCTATCATATACTTTCCAAAAGCATATATCATACCTAGGTGTTGATCATATACTTTCCAAAAGTATATATCAAGCCTTGCAAATTCAGTCAAGCTTCCAAAGCGAGACGACCGCACGGGGAATTTGATTCTTCCCAATATCTCATGAGTGGGCTCATGTGTTCCGGTTCAACAATGAACCTGTATGATCCCTTTGAGAGATCGCATTACTCATATGCCCTTGTATGCACACCAGCACGCCGGTGTATAGACCTTGATTAGGTCATCAACCTATTGGTTTGCCAAATGTACATACTCAGATATATAGTAATACATCTGTCTCCGGTCAGAGGATGCGTGCCTATATCATGACAGCATATGATATAGGACTTTGGTTATCTCGATCTCGTTAAGCCAACTCTTTTGACTTAACTTATCTAACACCTCCGAATCTCTATTCCTATGCAGAGGACCTGCATCAAGAGGTCGGTCAGATATCAGCCTTCAGAGAAAGGATTGCCATCTCATTCTCAGGCTGGAGATCATCTCTTAATAATCATTTGACAGTGCTTGATGAGTCCTCAATCTAACTCTTTAGATATTCATCGTAGCACTAGCCTCTATGATTCAATAATTGAATCAACAGTTGTATGATCATTAAGATGGCCATGGTATATAACCCTAATTGTACTAAGGGACCTATTATGCAAATTAGTTATTCTTCATTTCAGATCAGGGAACGATATTTGCAATAACATTTATTGCATAATGGCTTGTCGTGGGCTCGCATGTCCAACACTCCGGATACTCGTTGAGATGATATTGTCTCCAGACTTCGTGAGATGATGAGCTCTCCTACGACTCTGACTCCAGGTTCCACAGATGCAGCAGCTACTGCCAGAGCGTCGTCTAGTTCATCATGTATTCCTTATGTGTTTACCAGTAGTAGCAGTTCAGACTTGACTGATTGGATTATGGATTCTGGAGCGTCACATCATATGTGTGGAGATTGGACGCAGTTTAGTTCATACAGGTCTATCCCACCTGAAATATCCGTGGTCATTGCTAATGTGGTTCGTCTACCCATTGTCGGTCAGGAGGAGATTGTTCTAGCCCCTTCTATGCATCTTCAGAACGTCTTCTATGCTCCAGACTTTTATATGAATCTTTTGTTCATTAGTCAACTTAGAAAAGATTTACATTGTCGTGCTGTCTTTGATCCCTCTTCTTTTGTGTTTTCAGGACATACTAACTGGCAGGGTGATTGGTCATGGCCGTGAGCAGAGAGGATTGTATAAGCTTTCCATTCCACCATGTGCTGGAATTGCTACTATTCCTTCAGGATTTGTTTCTCCTTTCACGTGGCATCTTCGCTTTGGCCACCCTCCTCTACAAAAGATGTGTCATGTGCTACCGCTGATATCTACTCGTACTACATTGGATTGTGAAACCTGTCAGCTTGGGAAGCACCATCGCTCCTCTTTTCTGAGTCGTCCGAGTCGTCACAGTAGTCAGTCCTTTGAGTTGTTTCATTTTGATATTTGAGGTCCTAATCGTGTTCCTGATCATCAGGGGCATCGTTTTTATATGGTTGCTGTGGATGATTATTCTAGACTATCTTGGGTGTTCTTGTTAAAACATAAGTCTGAAGCAGGTGCTATCATTAAATATTTTCTTATTGAAGTCAAAAATATATTCTCTGCTAATGTGAAATTCATTCGTACGGATAATGCTTTGGAGTTTTCCAGATTAGATTTATCTGAATTTCTCAGGTCTCTTGTTATAGTTCATCAAACCTCTTGCAATTATACTTCTCAGCAAAACGGTGTGGCTGAACGTAAACATCGTCACCTTCTTGATGTCACAAGAACACTGTTGATCCAGAGTCGTACCCCTCATTCTTTCTGGGGGGACGCGGTTCTCACTGCTTGCTACTTGGTGAACCGCATGCCGTCCACCATTCTTGGAGAGAAGGTTCCCTTCTTGATTGCGTTTCCCGAGAAGGAACTATTCTCTCTCAGAGTCTTTGGATCCGTGGCCTTTATCCACAATTTCACTTCTAGCCGTGACAAGCTCTCACCTAGAGTTGTCAAATGTGTTTTTATCGGTTATTCTCGTACCCAAAAAGGGTATAGATGCTTTGATCCTGTAGGATAAAGATATTATGTTAGTAATGATGTCACTTTCTTTGAGTCGGTTATGTTTTTATCTCCTCCAGGTGACATGTTGTCCAATGCTACTTCTAGAGAGGATGTTGTTCCACCACCTCCGTCTTCTCCACCATATGACCCCCATGCTGCACCTCAGCCTTCTCCACCTCCACCACCCTCACCACTTCTACCTTCATCTACCCAGCCCAAGTTCTTACCCCTTGTTTACGCTCGCATGTCTTCTACTCGCTCCTCTGCTCATGCGTCGTCCACATCATCCACCACGCCTCAGATTTGTCATGAATACATTGTTTCTACTGATGGCATTGGAGTTTTGAATGATACACAAGGCAAGTTGATTCTCGAAGACGGAGAGGCTGATGATCTGGAGATACCTATTGCCCTAAGGAAGCCTCGTCGCCAATGTGCTACGCATCCTCTTGCTGCACATGTTTCTTTGGATCATCTCTCAGAGGAGTACAGGAAGTTTGTAGTGGGACTCTCTGCTGTTACTATCCCACGTGCATATCAAGAAGCGCTCCAAGACAGTAGGCGACGACTTGCAATGGAAGAGGAGATGACAACTTTGCGGTCGCGTGAAACATGGAACATTATCTCTGTTGTAAGCTGTAAATGGATATTTACAGTAAAACAAAGGGCAGATGGCAGTGTGGACCGCTACAAGGCAAGACTTGTGGCACGTGGGTTCACCTAAACCTATGGGGTGGAGTACCAAGATACCTTTTCTCCTGTGGCCATACATTTGACACTACACATTCTTCTTTCCGTTGCTGTTTCACGAGACTGGCCTTTGTACCAACTTGATGTGAAGAATGCCTTTCTATATGGGGACCTTCAGGAGGAAGTATATATGCAGCAGCTACTAGGGTTTGCTACTGAGGGGGAGTCCCAGAAGGTGTGCAAGCTCCATAAGGCGATTTATGGCCTGAAGCAGAGTCCGAGAGCTTGGTACTAGAAGCTATCGGAGTTGATAGAACACCAGGGGTTTGTGCGGTCTACTGCGGACGGCTCACTTTTTGTTCAGAGGACACAAAGATGTACTGTTGCTATTCTTGTTTATGTGGATGATATTGTTGTCACAGGGATGATGACCAAGGCATTCATACTGCCAAGGAGTTACTAGGTCAACAATTCGTGACTAAGGACCTTGGCACTCTTCGATACTTCCTTGGGTTGGAGTTCGCCAGGAACCAACATAGTCTGGTGATGACCCAGAGGAAGTTTGTGATGGATCTCCTTTCTGAGACATGTATGACAGGATGCAAGCCTGCTACTACCCCTATGGATCCGATTATGAGATTATAGGATGATGACACTGAGGAGGTAGACAACATGAGATATAGAGAGCTGGTTGGGAAGCTTTTATACACCACTATCACCAGGCCGGATATAGAGTTTGCAGGTAGCAAAGTTAGCCAGTTCATGGAGCAGCCCAGAAAGGTGCATATGGATGCTGTCTATATGATACTGAGATATTTGAAGAACTCACCTGGCTCGAGTCTTATATTCAACAGGGATACATCTCTTGAGGTGACAACTTGTGCAGATGCAGATTATGCAGGTTGCTCCAGAGACAAAAAGTCTACTTCAGGCTTGTTGTGTTTGTCGGGAGCTCACTTGTCTCATGGAAGAGCAAGAAGCAGACGGTGGTGACCAGATCAAGTGCATAATCTGAATACAGGACCATGGCATAGGGGAGTGCAGAGATGATGTGGGTTAGATCGGTATTGACTGAACTTACTATTGAGATTCTGGGTGAAAGATGCTACTTCCAGTATATTTTATCAATATTATTAGTCAAGACCAGTAGTAGTGTCTCGAACAAATGTGACGTAGGACATTAGGTTTGGTTCAGCTGCCTAATATTTGATCTAACAAAGCTGATTTGTTCATGATTTTTTCCGACTCTGCATAATATAATACATGTGATAGCCTCAAAGGGAGATCCTAAGCTGAGAACAGAATAGAATGCAAACAAATCCCATTCTAATTTGGAGATCCATAGCTGACACAATTCAGGCTGGCCTTTATGCCCCGAAATTATGAGCTGAAGATTGCTATCAATAGGCTGGATATTGGACTTCAGAAATCACCATCAGATTCCGTTTTTTATTTTGGATGTAGGTCCTACATTTGCTAAATTCCTTGAACTACCCTCTGGTTCTCGAGTTGCAGTCCTTGCTCAAGTTTTTTATGCAGTTTGATTTTAAACTGTGCATCATAATAACATTATCTTTGCACGATAACATATGAGTGGATTTTACTAGCAGAATGTATTAACAGTTTTTGGATGCTCGATTTGCAGTCGATTGGTACCAGAGACCGAGATTTTAACAATAGATGTAAAGCCTGGCTGGAAGAAGGGGACCAAGATCACATTTCCTGGAAAGGGAAACGACCAGGTGAACCAGCTCCCAGCAGACCTTGTCTTCGTGATTGATGAAAAGCCTCATGAAGTCTACAAGAGGGACGGAAACGATCTTGTCATCCATCAACCAATTGCATTGGCCGATGCTCTCAGCGGGACGACCCTGAGCTTCCGAACGCTTGATGGTCGCGACCTGCTGATCCCTGTAACAGACGTGGTGAGCCCAGGATATGAACTCGTGGTTGCCAAGGAGGGAATGCCCATTGCGAAGGAACCTGGCAGGAAAGGCGACCTCCGGATCAAGTTCGACATAAAGTTCCCTGCAAGGTTGACTGCTGAACAACGCACAGGAATCAGGCGCATCTTCAGTGGGTGACCAGGAGCATGACAGTTCTCAACTATTCTACACGTGTTGCATTCCGGTTAAAGCAGTATCAGAATCTGTTCGTTCACACCCTCTTCGTTATCTTACCATCATCTATAGCTTTTGCTAACTACTAACGTCAGTGTATTTGAATGGTTGTTCCGCAAGTCGATTCTCGATCATAATATAGCTTTTGCTAACCAGTATGCTCATGGTCGTCATGGAAAGGAATGAAGTCTATCTCACTTTTGTGCCCGGCTATTCTTGCGAAGCTCGTCGGACGTGCTGATTGCTACACCAGTAAATTCGTTCGACTGAGATTACTGGACTCTTGCTATTGCTAGGAACGAAAACGGTTTCAACTCTGCTCTGATACCAGTTGATAGGAACACGATCCACAATGCGGTGTCTCCAGTGGATGCCTTAGGTGCTTCAGGCTTTTTTAGTGGTACTCCACAATGAGCATTTGGCTCTTCCTCGAGGTTTCCTAGCTGAAAAAATCAGAGCAGGTCATACTTGATCATGAGGAGAATGGTTGATGCTTCCCCCCTTTTTCTGTTTAACAAGGAGATTTGGATTAAGCTACTTGATAATTTGATTCACAAGCATGGAAACGGTGATCCATTTTATTGTTTCACTTGTGCTCCTGTCAATTTTCCCAGTTACTCGTGCACCCTTACATTTGTAATAGCAGTTGTGTCCCATTCTTTTTGGGTTGTTAACAGTTATGCTCTCTGGGTTAGTTGTTGTTTGTTCCCCTCCCAAATGGATGTTAACTTATGCATACGTGTAGTTGGAAAGAAAAGATAAGGATACACGTGTTATTTTTTCCCTTCTTCATCCGTCCTTTCTCGTCTTCTTTGTTATTCCTACCTAACTTCCTCACCATCCACGATCTTCCTTCCTGATCCAGCTCCCATCTCACTGTTAGCCCCAACAACCCTAACTGCTCACGAGCTTCGAGTTTCTCTCATCTTTCTTCCCTTCTCTGTAAGGGCCTAAACATTCCCATTTGCTCCCTTTGTAGAGAGAGAGAGAGAGAGAGAGAGAGAGAGAGGTGTTGCCCTGAGCTTCCAAGCTTCGACGATTAGGAGGGAGAAGATGCGGTGGGGAAAAACAAGGTCACAAATATTATGGCAAAAAGGCAGAGATGTTAGTGTATATGTAGAAACTTAGAGGAGTACAAGTGTAAAAATCCCTTGATATAAAGTACAAGAAATTTAGCTTTCAAAACGTGGTTACTACGATTCTAACAAACGATATTTTGTGGTTAATTGGTTGCTTCATCTAACTATATGTATGCTAATCATGAAGTTCTCAACTGTGAATAAATTAATTTCATATAATTATAAGGAATTTTCACACCCATAATCCTGAGTAATTTCGTAATAACATTCATAACCTTGCATAATCATGAATTATGCTCAGGACTTTAAAGTGTGCCGTTTTACATCCATAACCTTCCGTTACTTTACTCCATTAACTCAACCAGATGATTCAGTTAATCTAACCAATCAACCATCTAACGGTTGAGATTAGCCTAAATAAAAAATATCTCATGCTTTTCTCTTGAGGTTGCACCTGCAACAAACGTGGCTTGGGTCAAAGGAGCGGCGGCTTGCAGGTGGGGGGTGAGGGGGGCTTGCAGGCTACACCTGCACCAAGGCAGTTTCACGGCGGGGGGTTGAAGAGGTGCGAGGAGCTTGCGCGCGGGGGGGGGGGGGGGGGGGGGGGGGGAGTTGGCTTACAGGGGTGGGGGCTTGCAGAGGTGCGAAGGTGGTTAAGAAATCGACGAAAAGATGCGATTTTGCCGACATGGCTTGGGTCTCATCCTCACCAGAAAGGTTCCTTGATGGCGGCATCCTCCTCCCCATCATAAGCTCCGACTCGTCAAGAGAAAACCAACGGAATTTATTTCGTGTGAATCGGACTTCGTTTCGATTTATGATTTTCGGAAGAAAGAGAAGTAAGGAGGGTTAAGAAGTCATTAGCCCATAATGACTGTCATTAAGACTAATTAAGTGTGATTAAAGAAACTAATGATGGATTGACAATCGCTAATGATCATTAGCAACACTAATCAATAGTTAGCAAAAGATAAGCGTAAACTACGAAAGTTAAATCACGATTAGTGAAAGTTAATCATGATTAGTGTTAATTAAGCGTCATTAGCAAATCTAGAATCATTTGGAATGTTCTAACTTAAGCCCCAAGTTTGGGATAAGTTTTGGCTAAAACCATGGGCCAAAACCATGAGCCGCTAAACCATGGTTAAGGTCTAAATCATGGTTTTCTAACCATGGTTAGTAGTTTTCTGGAGCCTATAAATACCCCCACCCATTCATTCTCTACGATTTCCACTACCACCACCACCCAAGGGCTAGGGTTGAGAGGTCGGGAGGAGGAGTGGGAGGCGGGGAAAGAACGTTAGCGAAGCGCTGCCGGGAGAACGAGGAGGAGGAAGGTATGTTCATCTCTTAGTTTTCTTCGTAAGTTAGACTTTCAATTCATCCTCTTTTCTTCCAAGTTTTGCTCTTGATTCATCTTTCTTTCTGATTCGTTTCTTGTTGTGGTTCGAGGAGAAATCTGTGTAACACCCTACTTAGAAGCGGGCGGCGGTGCACGTCAGTGAACCCTGTGATTCGTCACACATTCACTCACCTAAGACACGTGGTGTCTACGATTCTCCATTGCTTATTGTTCTTTCTTTTCCGCTTTTATAGTTATTTTGATGGAGAAATCCGTGTAATACCCTACTTAGGTGCGGGCGGCTGTGCACGTCAGTGAACTCTGTGATTCGTCACACATTCACTCACCTAAGATGCGTTGTGTCTACCGATTCTCCATTTCTTGTAGTTTAATTATATTCTTTTAGTTTCGCCGTTGTTTTCCTCTCCATTGATTTTATAGAGGAAACTCTTTTCGTTTTTATTTTGAAATATGTCCCGATATAAGGGGAAACTCTACCGAAATTTTTCGAGAGATATGTCCCGATATAAGGGGAAACTCTGCCAAAATTTTGCTAGAAATATCACCCCATATAAGGGGAAGCTCTGCCGAAATTTCAAGAGAAAATATGTTCTTGGCTTTCTTCGTGTTCTTCGCGTTCTTCATGTTTTTCGTTCGTTCTTCGCGTTCTTGACACGTTCTTAGCGTTTTTTATACGAAAATGAAATTCGATCATTTCAGGAGCCTTAAATCATCCTTTCTGAAAACGAAATACGATAAAACACTGCTTACGTGAGAGAAAGCTCGATTAGGTAACGAAATCCTTCCTTTTGCTGTTGGGTTTTCATATGAGATCGTTGAAATTTCTGATTTTATGTTCTTTGCTACGAAGAATCCTAATTTGCTTTTTTAGAAAATATGAAAAGTTGCTTTGTGACTTCAACTAAAATAAGGTCTAAGTATCGAATTGATGCAGTGGTTTGGAAAGTTAGGGTTTGGAAGTTAAAAGATCATAAATTGAGTATATAAATATATGAATTAATACATGTGTAAGTGTATACTCGGTATTTATGGTTACGCTATCCACGACTTGACAGAGGAATTACATCATGGAAATTGATGTGTTTTAAGTTGAATCCTGAAAATGATCGTGAGTCACGTTAAGGATGACTGGGAATAGAACTACAGGTCGGGCATGCAACCTGTAGGTTTGTCAGAAGCAACCTGTATTGGTATTTCCCTACCTAGGTGGTACATGGTTGCCCTGTTATGATAAGTGCGTACGAAATAAATGATTTGCAACGTGTGGTACAGGAGCCAATATATTCGGGTTGAACGATGGAAGATGTGGTCATGCCATGTGGAGGCATGGGTGATTCAATAGCGGCTGGGTCACGACAACATGTATTTAAAGCCGCTAGGTTATGTGATTAAAGGTTAGCCTGAGATTTTAGGCAACCGGGTCCTCGAGGACGGTGTGCTCCTTTGTGTTCCAGGCTGAGGGTTTGAGACCCTGATTAATAAAAGAAAAGGAAATTGTAAGGGTAGTATTGGAGGATGTTGGACATGCGAGCCCACGGCGAGCCATTATGCAACAAATGTTATTGCACATATCATTCCCTGATCTGAAATGAAGAATAAATAATTTGCATAATAGGTCCCTCTGTACAATTAGGGTCATGTACCATGGCCATCTTAATGATCATACAGCTGTTGATTCATTAAATGAATCATAGAGGCTGATGCTTGGATGAATATCTAATGGGTTAGATAGAGGACTCATCAAGCACCGTCAAATGATTATTAAGAGATGATCTCCAGCCTGAGTAGGAGATGGCAATCCTTTCTCACATAGGCTGATATCTGACCGACCTCTTGATGCAGGTCCTCTGCATGGGAATAGTGATTCGGAGGTGTCAGATTAGTTAAGTCAATGGGTTGACTTAGCGAGATCGAGATAACCTAAGTCCTGTGTTGAATACTGTCACAGCATAGGCACACATCCTCTGACCAGAGACAGATGTGTTACTATATGTCTGAGTATGTACAATTGGCAGACCAATAGGTTGATGACCTAATCAAGGTCTATACACCGACGAGCTGGTGTGCATATAAGGGCATATGAGTGGTACGATCTCTCAAAGGGATCATACAGGTTCACTTGTGAACCGGAAGACATGAGCTCACTCATGAGGTATTGGGACCGATCAAATTCCATGCATGGTCGTCGTGCTTTAGAAGCATGACAAGAATTTGAAGGTATGATATATGCTTTGGGAAAGCATATGATCGATACCAAATCCCAATGACCAAGATTGAGAAACTTGGTGATCAAACCCTGAAGAAGACAGTATAAAATAGATCTTCATCTTCAGGTTGATCATTGGTCTTCCAGTATGCAGGATGTGCAGGTATTGGGAATACCTGAGGGTGATGTGATCATAAACGATTGTATAACCATGTCGCTTCCAGTCCGAGGGAGTGATGAAACAGGTCTGGATTTTAGTGACTCCTCTCAGTAGAGAAGTAACTTGATCTTAGTCCAAATGTTGGACATTGATCTGAATGTGATTCAGATGCAATGAGAAGATTAAGGATACGGACTTGATTTAATCAAGCATCTATGAGAGGTCTGTTAGATCTGGATTTTGAGATGAGATCTCAACATCCAAGTCACTATACGTGGAACAATACAATCGCCCTGTCCTTATCTCCAAGTATCTGCGGAGAAGGCACATTATTCTTGAAGGAGTTCAAGAATAATTCCTATGATGAATTTAGTATCGAAGAAAGAAGGTTTTGATGATTAAATGAGATTTAATTATCAAGTATAATATGAGTAAGATTCATGTTGAGAGAATGATTGTCCAAGATAATTAAATGGGATTTAATTATCAAGGATAAGCAAATCGTGGATAGTGATATCCAGAATATCTGTGTATATTATAAATGAGATTTATAATATATCAGAGAGAGAGAGAGAAATATTGTAAATAACATTTGTTAATTATTAATGTGGATTGGATCCACATTAGTTAATTAATTAGAAATGTAATTTACAAATTAGTTTGGGATGTGAATATGATTCACATATTTTTTCAATGGCATGATTGAAATATTCACAAATTAATTTGGAATTAATTTGGTGGATATTATTGCAATAATAGTTATTGCAAATAATTAAGAAATAATAATATAAATAAAAGGAGACAAAACCATCTATAATCATAGGTGGCGTCACCTATGACTTAGTCATAGGTGACGCCTCCTTGATTTTAGGAGGGGTTGTTGTCTCCTCTTATTTGTTGACTTATTATCTCTTGATAAATTAATTTATGTTAATTAAATTTTGTTGATAATAATTGTGATATCTATTGATGATTATGTATGATATATGAGATTTCTTCTCTTCACATGAGGAACCTTTGAAATATTTAAAGATTTCGTAATTTTGGTTTAGAACCAAAGTTTGAAGGAAGATTAAATGAATTTGATCTAACTAAGGTAGCAAGTACCTATTAGATGAATTCAAAGAATATCTTATGGAGATATGAATATCATTTCTGTCTCAATCCTCCTGACACACCTAAACTCAATGGAGTTGTAGGAAGATACAATTAGATCATGTGTGACATGATTTGATCAATGATGAATTTTAGCATAATTATCCCTTAGTTTCTAGGTATATATGTGTAGTAGAGACTACAATATATATCCTTAATAAGGTTCCATGCATATAAGCTGGAATCTAGCACTTGAGAGTGCTACTTCATTAGGAAAATAAAGGATGGTATTGGATACTTACTTTACGACCTTGAGATTCTTAAAATATCACATCTTTAAGAATATGATTATTATAGGATGACTCTCTTGAGAATCAAGATGAAAATGAAGTATAGGAACTCATTTAATCTTGAGAAGATAATGAGGCTCCAGAAATCGGAAACTAAAAGGGACAATTAAAGATGAAACACTAATACCTCTTCAAATGAGTTTGAGGATGTATTCCTTGTGTCAATTAAGTCTGACAATGATCGGACTTCATGTGATGAAGCTCCTGAGGATCATAACATGGAAAGATGGATATTAGCAATAAAGGTCTAAGGTAGACTTCATAAACAAGTGTTGTATATGGACCCTCGAGGATCCACCTATAAGGGTTAGACCCATTAAGGTGTAAATGGATCTTCAATAGAAAGAGGGAACCTGATGAGAAGGTAGAAACCTTCAAAGCACGGTTCGTAGCCATGAGCTACACACCGAAGAGAAGACATCGATTGCGATGTGGCTTGCTTTTCAGTGATCATGCTTAAACCCATCAGAATGTTGCTAACCCTAGCTACACAATTTGACTATGGCATCTTCAAGATGTGAGTCAAGATTGTATTCCTCTATGAATACCTCTTTGAGGATATTCACATAAAGTAGCCCCAGGGCTTCATGGTTGAGGAATGCAAGATGTGCTGGCTAAAGAACTCCATCTTTGGACTCAAATAAGCTTATTGTCGTTGGAACATAAGATTTGATGAAATTATAATTGTTATAATTTCAAATAGAATCTTGATGAACCATGTGAAGCTTAGTGGGAGTGCCATTGTGTTCATCGTGCTAAATGTAGATAATATCCTAATCATTTGGAATGATATAAGGATGATAATAAGTGTTTTGTGATCTGGCTATTCCATACCTTGAGATATGATCTCAAAGATGCCTCTTAGATCTTAGTTCTGAAGGTGTTCAGAAGCAAAGAAAAGAGGGTATTGGGACTGTCACATTTGTAGTACACCTTGGACATGTTCCATTTTCTAGAAATTCCAAGAAATGCTTTCTTACCTTTAAGATTTGGTACTAACCTATCTAAAGGGATAGCACCTCAAAGAGTTGAGGAAGTGAATGCTAAAAACTGGTTGCCCTTTTGTGCATCAGTTACGAGAAGCTGAAAGTATGCTAAATGTGTACAAAAGCCAGATATCTGCCATGCAGTGGGAATAGTAAACTGTTACTAATCCTACTATGGAGATAGAACACTTAATTGCAGTAATAACAATATCTTCAAAGATGACAAGGTTTTAGAGATAGTGATCTCTAAGTCTTATCTTCAAGAAATTAAGACTTTTAGATGGAGATCTAAAAGGTCTTAACTACGAATACCTTAGGAGATAGAGATCTCCAGGGATAAGGGTATTCTGATAAGGATAATAGAAATTTCATGCTGGTTATAATAATATTTCTTTGAGTCATAGTATCAAGGATACTATGACTGACAAGATTGAGTATTAGTTGCATTAGATGCAACATTCGCATTAGATGCGAGCACTGTTACTGGGATATGCAAGTGCCGTAAAAGGACTTGGCGCAGTCTCGCGGGAACAGAGTGACTGATCAGCTTACCTAGCTATTTTCTAAATAGCCTATGATTGTCACATGAGTGTGGGTTTAAATGATTAGCCCATTAATGGCTCTTTGGGCTAGTGGGGGATTGTTGGACATGCGAGCCCACGGTGAGCCATTATGCAATAAATGTTATTGCACGTATCATTCCCTGATCTGAAATGAAGAATAAATAATTTGCATAATAGGTCCCTCTGTACAATTAGGGTTATGTACCATGGCCATCTTAATGATCATACAACTGTTGATTCATTAAATGAATCATAGAGGCTGGTGCTTGGATGAATATCTAATGGGTTAGATAGAGGACTCATCAATCACCGTCAAATGATTATTAAGAGATGATCTCCAGCCTGAGTAGGAGATGGCAATCCTTTCTCACATAGGCTGATATCTGACCGACCTCTTGATGCAGGTCCTCTGCATGGGAATAGTGATTCGGAGGTGTCAGATTAGTTAAGTCAATGGGTTGACTTAGCGAGATCGAGATAACCTAAGTCCTGTGTTGAATACTGTCACAGCATAGGCACACATCCTCTGACCAGAGACAGATGTGTTACTATATGTCTGAGTATGTACATTTGGCAGACCAATAGGTTGATGACCTAATCAAGGTCTATACACCGGCGAGCTGGTGTGCATATAAGGGCATATGAGTGATACGATCTCTCAAAGGGATCATACAGGTTCACTTGTGAACCGGAAGACATGAGCTCACTCATGAGGTATTGGGACCGATCAAATTCCATGCACGGTCGTCATGCTTTGGAAGCATGACAAGAATTTGAACGTATGATATATGCTTTGGGAAAGCATATGATCGATACCAAATCCCAATGACCAAGATTGAGAAACTTGGTGATCAAACCCTGAAGAAGACAGTATAAAATAGATCTTCATCTTCAGGTTGATCATTGGTCTTCCAGTATGCAGGATGTGCAGGTATTGGGAATACCTGAGGGTGATGTGATCATAAACGATTGTATAACCATGACGCTTCCAGTCCGAGGGAGTGATGAAACAGGTCTGGATTTTAGTGACTCCTCTCAGTAGAGAAGTAACTTGATCTTAGTCCAAATGTTGGACATTTATCTGAATGTGATTCAGATGCAATGAGAAGATTAAGGATACGGACTTGATTTAATCAAGCATCTATGGGAGGTCTGTTAGATCTGGATTTTGAGATGAAACTATACGTGGAACAATACAATCGCCCTATCCTTATCTCCAAGTATCTGCGGAGAAGGCACATTATTCTTGAAGGAGTTCAAGAATAATTCCTATGATGAATTTAGTATCCAAGAAAGAAGGTTTTGATGATTAAATGAGATTTAATTATCAAGTATAATATGAATAAGATTCATGTTGAGAGAATGATTGTCCAAGATAATTAAATGGGATTTAATTATCAAGGATAAGCATATCATGGATAGTGATATCCAGAATATCTGTGTATATTATAAATGAGATTTATAATATATCAGAGAGAGAGAAATATTGTAAATAATATTTGTTAATTATTAATGTGGATTGGATCCACATTAGTTAATTAATTAGAAATGTAATTTACAAATTAGTTTGGGATGTGAATACGATTCACATATTTTTTCAATGGCATGATTGAAATATTCACAAATTAATTTGCAGTTAATTTGGTGGATATTATTGCAATAATAGTTATTGCAAATAATTAAGAAATAATAATATAAATAAAAGGAGACAAAACCACGTATAATCATAGGTGGCGTCACCTATGACTTAGTCATAGGTGACGCCTCCTTGATTTTAGGAGGGGTTGTTGTCTCCTCTTATTTGTTGACTTATTATCTCTTGATAAATTAATTTATGTTAAT
This sequence comes from Ottelia alismoides, assembly GCA_037367405.1. Taxonomy (NCBI): domain Eukaryota; kingdom Viridiplantae; phylum Streptophyta; class Magnoliopsida; order Alismatales; family Hydrocharitaceae; genus Ottelia; species Ottelia alismoides. The sequence continues at coordinate 310,235 of JAZKJV010001572.1, forward strand.
TAAATTTTGTTGATAATAATTCAACACATATTTAATTTAATATAAATTAATGTTGTTGGTTTTTAACCAACAACAATCATAGCTGTTGGATGGCTCTTGGATTACAATGACCGTTGGATCCATGAGAGCCATGGATTGAGATCCATTGGATCCCAAACTAATATATAAAGAGGGTAGCCTTAGCCCTTGAAAGTACACCAAGTAGATGCCTACTCTACTTCTCTCTCTCTCCCTCTCATTCTCGTGCTCTCTCTCTCTCTCTCCATAGGGTGGCCGACCACCATTGTTGAGAAAGGAGAGAAGTTCTCGCCTTCGCCTTCGACGACTCGAGGATCTCCTTCTTCTTCGTGGCTACTTGCTGTAGAGGAAGACAACGGATTTCGCTTGACGAAATCAGGGGATCTATTGCTTGGATCTTCATCAAGGATTGCGGGAGGGACGCGACTCATCATCGTGCCCGCAAGTGCGTTCTTCGTGGATCGGACTTGAGACAGGAGGATCTCTTGTTTGGGATCTCGCGATCACAACCACGCTTCAAAGGTATTCCTTATACTTTGTGGTTTGATGAAACGATCTGAGAAGTGTTCTCGTGATCATGTGGTTTCATCGTTTGATTTAAAATTTTTAAATTCCGCTGCACCTTGCGACTAGTGCGACTAGTCGCCCCGATCGTATTCGACGTGCGACGTGCGACGACATAAGCTTACCAAGATCAACACAATCTCCAATCCCGAAGGGTCCATAGCTTCGGAGTCCAAGAATGGTGGGGTTCCTGGACTAATCCCTGACGTGGAATAGAAAGGATAGAACTTAAATTAATGAGAAATAATGAAACTTTTTGTGATAACAAGTTTTAAAAAATTACACAATTTGTCTGCTTTTCTCTTCTTCGTTACTTATCATTCGCTAATTTTTTTATCCTATGATTTATGGAAAATCCAACAGATGTCGGTGAGCAATCACAAGGACTTTAGTAATCCAACTAGTTAACATAGTCATCCAACCAGGCACAATAGCTTTTCTCTATAAGGTAGTTAGTAATCTTGTGTGTATTTTCCTCTCAAGCTGATGTACATGTAAATGGTTATAGTGGAATAATGTATTATGTGAACCTTATTTTGTGAATGGAAAATGTTGAAATATTTTCTTCTGAGTATTTTTACTCGCAGTATGTTTCTGAATGTTAGTTGTGATTGCTGAATAAATTATTGATGAGTAACCATATCCGGATATGGGAGGATTCGACAGCCTGAGATTCGGGGTCAAGTCAGGGGGAGCCTAGAGGTTAATACGGCTTTCACAACCTCCCTCCTCGTCGCCTGGGAACATTCCATCGTCGTCGTCGTTGAGGCCATCCCTGCTCGCTACACCACCGCCACCTCCAACACTGCCCTAGTTGATGACGAGTCGAAAGTTCATGAAGGGAGGCGCGCTGACAATCCTTGTCGACGAAGCAGAAGCTTGGGGGGGGGTCACGGTCGAGGTCGAGGTGTGTGTGGAGGGTGCACCTCTGGTGGTTGAAGAGTTGGAACTGGTGGGTTTGCTCGAAGAGCTCCTGTCAATAGGGAAGGAGCTCTGCAGGACCGGGGGGGTTTCAAAGCTCGAGTCACGCATGGGGGAGGGGGTGGAGGGAGAGCTCGACAATGGGCAGTGGAGGAGAAGCTCGGCCCGAGGCTTCCAAGATGAGCTCGACGGCGGTGAGCTCTGCTCGGGGGAGGGGAGGAGGGATCGGCTTGACTTTGATGGGTCTTCGAAGCAGGGGGAGGAGGTAGTGCTGGAGAGAGAACGATGGCATGTTTTGCAAATAAGAATGAGTTTTAGGGGTAGTTTTGTCTTTTTTTAATGAAAACCGTCAAATATAGTGGATATCCCAAACGTAATATAACACATGATCATGTCATGTAAGAATTAAGCATCTTCAGGGTTTCTCATGTAATTCACGATTATACAGGGTTATGAATATTAGTACGAAATTATTCAAGGTTATGTATGTAAAAATCTCTAATTATAAATGCAAAGAGTTAAGTGGATCATGTTGTCCACGCACTCTGATAATTGGAAATAAAATATGTGCCGGTTGTTTGTGATTAAGTGGAATCTTTCTTTTAGTGACAAGATTAGGCACACATTATTGCTTAGGTGGCTCGTCGAAGGGACACGATCTGATTCCTATTAGTTGTCATTGCAAAGGAGATCAATAATAGACGACATATCACGAGAACATTACTATTCAAATGTTCCCGACGGTTGCAATGATTGGTCAAAGATGGATGCTGATTGACACGCTGACCATCTTGATAGATTTTTGCTTCGCATCTTGTTTTTTTTAAAATCTTTTTCAATTCGTTAAAAAAATGCTGAGATTGTTTACTTTGAAGCAATGGTCGATCCAATCGGGCTCACCCAACAAGTTAGTCATGAATAATTTTCTCGATATAAGATTCCGGTGACTTTTGTCGGGATGTTACAAATGATATCAGTGCATGTTGAAAAGGACTATCCAAGAATTGGAGCTACCTTGCAAAGGAGGAAAAAAGGTTATCGGGAGCTTGCAATCGACGTTCTTGCTGAGAATAAATGATGTGTCATATTGCAATAAGGAAGAGGTTGTAACATTCCGGCATTTTGAGCATTTTATAAGTGGTGTATAAGTGGTGGATTACCAATTGTTGACTTAGATTTAAGCATTTTAAGCGGTTGTCAACGAGTCAAACTGGTCCTGAATCCAACAAATTGTTAGAATTAATTTTCCTCGATAGTGTTCTAGGGATCTAAGCCCATACATTACAACTTTGTTTTACTTGGAGGGTTATTTATATATGAAATAATATAGGTTTTTATACTTGTGCCCCTCTGTGATTACATAATTACAATTATGCCCATACATTTTTGCAATTACACACGTACCCCTGTATTCTCATGAATTTCACAGTACTGCCCTTCCGTCAATATAATATTGGGGCATAAGTTTAATAATGGAAGGGGTTCTATGAATTTTCTAAGATACAAGGATACAAGTGTTATTGCAAAAAAGGTAGAAGCATGACTGTAATTGTGCCATTTTTTTTAACAGTACATTTAAAAATTCCCAATTATTCTTTATTGAAACCATATCGAACACCATCGGTACATTCCAAAATAAATCTTTTTCTAACATTTTTGCCCTTGGCCATGAACCCTCTTTTTTTGATTTTGGATCGATTTAACTATTCTTTACTAGAAGAAAGTAACATATAATTGAAAAAATTAATATACGTTATGCAATAGCTATTTATTACATTATAACATGTTTTTCGTGATTGTTATAATGCACTGCTATAACTTCTGAATATATAACAATGAATATTTTATTCATTGCAAAATTATATTGTATCCTTGTAATTCATCATATTCATTGATAACAATTTACAAAGGACGATTATTTTTTCGACTTTTTTTGTTAGAAATGTATCCAGATAGTTAATTTGAGAAGAGTTAAATTAATTTTTCATGTGGTAAGATGAGCTCAAGACATTAATATGAGAAGAGTTAAATTGACAATGAGAGTCGTGTAAGAAAGAGCAAGATTATAAGGATCACGCGGTAAATATGAAGTAGCTAAGAGTTGTTGTTTAATTGAAAAAGCTTATATGAGTCATGGTGTAAAAATTTCAAGTAATTTTGCATTGGAGCAACTTTTAGGGTTAGTTTGGTTGCAGAGTTGGGCAGGGTTGGGTTGGGCTGGGTGATTAGTAAACTGTGAGGAGTGGATACCCCTGTGAATAGTACCCCAACCCAATCCAACCCTGCAACCAAACGAACCCTTATTAAGTAAGGATTTCTACACCCATAACTCGGAGTAGTTCCGCAATTACAATCATAAACCTCTATAATCTTGAATTACATGAGAAATCTGAAGTAATGCTTAACTCTTACATGACATAACTCCGTGTTATATTCTGTTTGGGATACTCGTTGTATTTGACGGTTTCAATTGAAAAAGACAAAACTGCCCTTAAAGCTCATTCTTATTTGCAATAACATGCCCCCATCCCCCCTGTCGAGTTCCTCCTGGAAGCAGCCCTACTCCCCTGCTCGAAGCCTGCAACCCTGCTCGAAGCCCGCAACACGCCTCCTCCAGCCCCCCCCCTTCTCCAGTTTGTTGCTCCTCTGGCTCGCCTCTACAGTGTTTCAACTAGCTACTTTTCGAGCTGCTCACATGTGAAAAGTAAGAAATATTCCACCATCCAATCAACCTACTAAAAAAATTAAACATTCGACTATAAGTAAGCTGAAATTTAGAGGCATGATTCGACATGAAATCTAATATTTTGTCTTCAAAACATGCCTTTTTTTACATCCATTAAATGCTTGTGGAAGCCGTATAATGAGGTATATGAAAGAAACATCTTTCCTTCAACGAGAAGATGACAATGGTTTGATGTCTGAATGATATTCAAATCATGTTTTCTTGCAAATAAACAAACTATTCAATGGCTCAAAATTTCCACGATCATCTCTTTCGTCATTTTTAATAATTGATGCATTTCCGTATTCAGTTATAAATTAGTGCAATAATACTAAATGAAATAACCAAAAGATAACGAACTTACCATTTGGGTTGTATCCGTAAAGATATAAGGAGTCATGATGTCATTTACTTGATACTTGTGGTATAATACATTCATGTGCACGTCTAATACCTGAAAATCAAAATTTTTAATCAATGAGCACGAAAGCATGGATATGCATCAAATTTGGTGAAAAAAGAAATTTAACTTTACGACATTAATAACCATCTTTGTCATATAAAAGATTTTTAAGGTACCTTCCTGGGCAAAAATTAGACCATGGTGTATGAAATATTGCACCCAAACTAAAATCAAGTATTCACCATAAAAATACACATTAAGAAAACCTATTAATTTAAAAATAAATTAAATATCTCAAAACAAACGTGCTTAGCCACTGGATTATTCAAAATCATGTATAACATTTAGTTTCAGATATTAGTTGGTAACCTGCATAATCAGTGTGAGACACATCAAATACCTATAAAAATTCAAGATGTAAGTAAATATAAATTAACAAGAAGAATTTTGCTAAAAATAGTATTTTAAATGTATATTGCAAACAAAATCACCTCATCATCATTCAGCTTTTGATATCCATCAATTTGAAGAACTTAAAGTTGTTTTTTCTTCATCAATCTTCTTTTTCTTGGTTCATTATTTGCCTTTGTGAGGCTATGTAATATTCGCACCGTCCCTGCAAATTGACGTGCAGTATGGACGTTGGGGGGAGATGGTCGGTCGACGGTGAGGGAAGGGGAGGAGGTCGGAGTGGGGAGGTTGAGGTGGACGGAGGGTGAGGGGTGTGAGCTGAGGAAGGTGGACGTTGAAGGGAGAGGGGTATTTTTTTGTTTATTTCCTAACTGTTGGATTGAGGATGAGTTAGAATAACTCATTCATATGGTTGTGTTAACATATTAAACTAACAGAGGGTTATGAGTGTGAGACGGAGTGACTATCTAGGGTTTCTCATGTAATTCATGATTATGCATGGCTAAAATTGTAATTACGGAATTACTCAGGGTTATGGGTGTAAAAGTCCCTACTAAGTAAGTTTTCACGGGTTATGTGTTAAATATGAAGTATACAAGGGCCATTCAGAAATTGACAAAGTGTATAAGGATGGTGGTGTAAAAATCCCCTTTGTAAAGTCCAACTCAGACAAGCGGCTCTCATTATTATGAGCACGTTGCGGCAGGTGGGCTTACACCCCCACCATCCAAATCAGCCTCTGCCGTCCGATCTGCCCACATCGATCTCCCCATCCCATCCCACGCAAAGAGATGATGATGTCGATTAATGGGCATTCAGGACCACATTCCCTTTACTCTCACCGCGGTAACCGGATCCTAATTGGGGGGGGGGGGGGGGGGGCGCAATGCCAACTGCCCAACGGCCATGATTCATCCAACATCTATTTCTGAAAACCAGTGCAAATTACAAAAAAGTCCTCGAGGTATAGATGTAATTCCTATTATACAACTCTGTGGACGAAAGTTTATAAATAGAAGTCAATAAAGGCCAAGTAATGTTTATCATTCTCTAGAATATCATCTAACATTGTAAGTTGTAACTAGGGGTCTTTTACTCTTGTGCCCCTTCAAGATTGTGCAATTACAGTTACGCTCCTATCTTTTTTGCAATATCACTTCTGCCCTTCTGCTCTTCCACCGTTTTACAGTTGTATCCCCCGTTAGTTTGATTGTCTACTCGACGAATCAAATCATGATTTGTTCAAACCAAGACCTAGTTAAGTGACAATATGTTACATTTGTACTCCTTTACTAATAACACCATACCCCTCCTTTTCTTCGTGCCACCATCACCCTCGGCACAAGCTGGTTGTTAATATCATGTCTACCTTTTTTTTCTTTTGCCATTTATGCATTTACATCTTCTTTTAACATCCGATAAAAGGAGAATGAATGGTAACTAACCCGAGGAGCATAACCGTTAATGATCCAAGAAGTTAGGGTAACAATTGATATTGCAGAAAATGTAAGGACATGCCGTCAATAGCATAATCTTTGGGGAGTACACATGAAAATAACCCTTGTTACAATAAACTTACAATTACATAATGTCTCGGATATCTATTCTATATAAAGAATTCGTGTGATAGTATAAATTAGTGTGGATTTAATCGACCTTTGCTAAGAGAGGGCGAGGAAAGTCCAAGAAGTATTAGAATGAGACTATACGAAAGGATCTTAATTTTTTGGATCTAAACCCAAGAATAACAGAAGATAGATCTGAATAGAGGTAAAAAATCCATGTAACCGACCCTACTTAGTGAGAAAAGGCTTTGTTGTTGTTGATGCACTTTTAGCAAGAAAATAATGGTTATCATGGACTTTTACCTATTTCCCCCCCCTTTTTCTTCGTTATGCTACCCTTTACAACAATAGAAAAATACCATGTCAATAAAAAAGAATACATACATAAAATTTGTATATGTTAACAAAGAATAAATACTTTCATGAGTTGTGACAAAATGTATCAAAAAGGAGTCCATACTTTCAACTTTAGACTTCAACATCGACATACATCATCCATCACTATGATATCCTTCAAAAATGGAGATCTCCTTCTAGCAAAATGAAGATTTCCTTTTACCCAAGACCAGATATCGCATGTCAAGATCGTAGTTGACGCGGTTTACAATAGCAACAAAGCAACCATCACCATGATATCCTTCAAAACGAGGATCTCTTTTTAGCTAAATGCGGACTAGTCACTGACCATCAAATCAACAATCAATGTTGCACCCCGCTTCCATGACAAGATCATTACATTCCACTCCGACTGCATGACCATAGTAAACACGATCAATCAAGTTTATCCTCCTTCTTGGCTGATCAGAAGATTGTTGGAAAACTCCATTCAATTTTCAAAGAAGAATTAAAGCAAAATCGATGCCATTTTTTTTGTAATTTATCCTTTATTTTTGTAATATGATAATTTTTTAATAGTTATTAATATCCATATTCTCCTATCAAGGAGCTAAGAATACAATACTACATCTATATTCGTATTGGATTGCTTGTATCCCTAACACCAAAGTCCATTCAATACAACGAAAACAAAGACAACGGGCCCCACCATGCGTGTCAATCTCAACCGTCCAATCTGCGCCATCTGTCCAAGATCGTCAGACCAACGGTCCCCATCTCACCCCACGCCAAAAGATGAGGTCAATTAATGGATGCTCCGCAGCCTCAATATACGTCCATGGACCACTCCCTTATTCTCACCTCGGTGACCGGATCCTTGATGGGGCCCCATAGAAACTGCACAACGGCCATGATTCCTCCTCCATCATCTACATCAAAAAATACTCGGGTAAAATTACAGAGTGCTCCATGAAATATAAACCTGATTCCAATACCGCACCCTAATTCCAAAACATAACAATATATGGTATGCGATCTTACTGCAAGAAATTATATTTAAAATAAATCTTAGAGACTATAGGGTGAGCTTAAAAGAAAGCCTCAATTATGCATCAAAATCTCATTTATAGGCCTTATTTTTAATGTAATAAAGAAGGGTCCGATCTTATTTTTTTTCTCAAATACATGCTTTCGTAAGCTTTCGCAACTCATTTATCTCGACTGTAAATCATAAAATTAAAAATTTAATATTATCTTTATAGTAAAAAAATGAGATTACTAATTGAAAATGCAGGCTAAATTTGGGTTTTTTTGCAATTTCTTATAAAGTTTGGATACGGCAACTGAAAGTGGGTCTATAGTTCAAAAAGTTGTATGCAATTACTCATAATAATATCCAATATTTAAACAAATTATCATCATCATCATAAGTTAATGTCTTCAATATTATTTTTACTTTTTATCACGTTTAATAAATTCATATCTCCTTTATAGTTTTGAAGTGTTTCTCCATTTTTTATCCAATATTTATTCATATGCATCTTCATCCACTTTTAAATAAACCATGAGACATTGGTTTTGCTTGATTTGGTATTGGGTAGTAGATTCTCCAAGATATAGATATTTGAGTAATTTAAGACAATTAGGAGCTTTTATAAAAAGTTGGAGTTGATAAAACCTTGTTTCAAAGGACATATTTGATAAGATAATCAAACTAATTTGGGAGTAAATAAATTACAACACTATCATTTTCTTTTCTTTTATTGTAACGAGCCTTGATTTAACCTCATTTTCCAAAAATAAGAAGTTAAAAACAATACTCTGGAATTTGAGCATATACAGGTATCTATACCTTTGGTATATGCATAGTTTCAAATTTCAAGAGAAATAAGTTACTGGAAGGTGATGAATAGAAAAGTTATATAGAAGTTATAAGTTTTACTGGAATTTGAGCATATACAACTAAGTTGCATCATCCTGGTCCTCTCTCTCTGTATATAATAATAATTATTATTATTATAAAATTTCATCTCGTTTCAGACATCTATATCAAATTAACATTTTATGTTATAATAATTATTTTACCTTTAATTTATTTTTCTTTATAATTTTCTAGAAAAATATTTAAATGAATGCACCCTTAAATGAAATTAATGCCATATTAACAAACTTTAATGCCATATTTTTTATCAGCTTAATATATATTGGGTAAAATGGGGCTGCCCCCGTAAGGGGAGCTAACTTGGCTCCCCCGCGCCATTTCGCCCCCTTATTTATTTATTTTTTCGAAATTTCTTCTGTGGATTTTTATCAATATATCCATATATTATGTTATTCAAATTTCACGCGAAACAGAGACTCCTACGGCCTCCATCCAGAAGGGTCGTTTTTAGCAATTCTGTTACCGTTAAAAAATGACTGTCTGGATGGAGGCCGTACAAGTCTCTGTTTCGCACGAAATTTTAATAGCATAATATATAGGGATATAGTGATGAATATTCACGAAAATTTCCAAAAAAAATAAAAAAACCAGGCGAAATAGCGCGGGGGAGCCAAGTTAGCCCCCCCAGGGGGCAGCCCCATTTAACCCATATATATTTCTCATAAAAAAATTGAGCAATCCATATTAATTAATATCATCTTTGATCTATACACACACATTTTAACAAAAAAAACAAAACCCAATTAGAAAAGTTTAAGATTAATAACTTAAGCAAAGTTACGTAGAAATTGATGGGAGACGGGCAACAAGCTGCGCCGCCAATCCCTTTTGAATGGCAAATCCAAAATAATAACAATCATATACACTAAAATGTGTATTTAGTTTCTATCCACATTTGAGTTAAACATTTTATTATATATTATAAACATATAATAAAAATACTAAATATCGTACTATATAATAGATATTAATGTAATTTTGATCACACTTGCAATGGTATAGATAATAAATAATTATCTTTATCGTATTAATTTTTGGGTATTATTAGAGTATTCTTATCACGAGTAGTCCACATCCCTAACTACTCTTATCAACAACGGCTATAACTACATTTCTCCATTTGTGAAACTATTTATTTCCAATCGGTCCTAAGATTTAGAAGTGGATAACAACATTGTAATGATACCCTATATAGATGGATTTGCAACATCCAATACCTCCCTAACATTATCCATAAATAGTAATAAAAAGAAACTCTAGGATTATCCGTACTAATAAATATGAACATGATGCCATTTGCCAATTTCGTATTTATTATCCTGGGGCGGTAACCGCACCGCCCTTTATCTCTCGGCATGAAGGGAAATTGCAATTTAGCTCCCGCACTATATTGCAGTTATAATTTAATATTTCACCTTTTCTTTAACCTGCTTTAAAGAGACAACTATGGTGATATGTATAAGACTATGAGCGGTGAAAGAAATTTCTCTCAATTTATGTCAGTCTATATATTTTTTAGAACTACGATCCTATTTGAATCGATATGTAGGATGGGTAAGATATTATGGTCATTTTTTATTTGACAAACATTTTCCTAAAAATAGATAGGAAGGAGGTAATATATCGTTGCTGATAACATATAAAACGATAGGGGTTCATCTACAATAATCACTAAAAAGGATTAAGGAGAGAGAGAAAGAAGCGATTCCCATTTCTCTCTCTTTCATTTTGCTCTGTCCAATCTCTGGAGAGAGAGAGGTAGAGAGAGGAGATAGAGAGAGAGAGAGAGAGAGAGAGAGAGAGCGCAGAGCTCCGAGATCTCGATCGCCGATGGTGATTTGGGGAGATCGGATGCTCCAATCCTTCTCGCCTCCCTCCACTTCCTCCTCCGCTGGTTGATCCCATCTCGACCGGCTCCCGAATCCGCCGTCCAGAGGCCAATCAGCCCTCCATTTTTTAGGGTTTTGATCCGCCGCATTGGGGTACCTCTCGCTTTAATCCGCTGTTTCTGACCGTCGGGATCGCGTAGATCGCAAAAAGTTTGCACCTTTGCCGCTCCTTGAATGATTTGTCGCGCTCGAGCCCTCGAGATTTTCGCTTGCCGATCGTTCGTTGCGGAAAGATCGAGCTTCTGGTAAAGTTGTTGCTTTCTTTTGAGTGGTTTGCTCGTTATATGCCGAAAAGGAGGCGCCTTTGTGTCGTTTGTGATTCTTTCTGCTGAGATTGGATCCGGGATTGGAGCTTCAGATGGTATTTGACCTCTTAGTTTTCTGTGTGAAGTCTTTTTGTTGCTGTTGATTGTGGTTTTGGAGCTGCTCAGTGCTGTGATTTGGCCATGTGGAAGCAGTTCCTCAGCAAGTTACCCCGCAAATCACCGAAATCCGAGCTCGGATCGGATCCCCTGTCAGGGAATTGCAACGGGAATGCCACTGATTTGGGTGTGCCTCTCCAGCGGAACGGCAACATGAACGATGCAGCGAATTGCAGGTCTGCCGCGGCCATGAAGAGGATGTCGTCCGCCGTGTTCCCTTCCAGTGTGGTCGCGGGGATCGAGCCCTTGCTGTCATTTAAGGATGTTTCCAATCAGGAGAAGCAGAATCTGTTCCTCAGTAAGTTGAATTTGTGCTGTGTTGTGTTTGACTTTAATGATTCGAACAACTCGCTCGAGAAGGAGATGAAGCGCCAGGCGTTGATCGAGCTTGTCGAGTATGTCTCGACCGGGGGGCCCAAGTTCAGCGAGCCAGCAATTGCTGCAAGCTGTAAGATGTTTGCGGCGAATCTTTTTAGAGCCTTTCCACCGAATTGTAGATCTACTTCTTCAGGCGGCGAGAATGACGAAGATGAACCGATGTTTGACCCTGCATGGTCGCATCTGCAGATCGTTTACGAATTGATGATCAAGCTCATTGCATCGGCGTCGCTTGATGCCAAGGTTGCGAAGAAGTATTTTGACCATGCATTTATTCTGAGGTTGCTTGACCTCTTTGAGTCTGAAGATCCTAGAGAACGGGACTGCTTGAAAACGATCTTGCACCGGATTTATGGTAAATTTATGGTTCACCGACCTTTCATTCGTAAAGCCGTAAGCAATATATTCTACAGATTTGTTTTCGAAACCGAGAAGCACAATGGCATTGCAGAGTTACTGGAAGTGTTCGGGAGTGTGATCAGTGGATTTGCGTTGCCTCTCAAAGAAGAACATAAGATGTTTTTGTGGAGAGCACTGATTCCCCTGCACAAACCGAAATCAGTTGGGATCTATCTTCAGCAATTGACATATTGTGTGACCCAGTATATAGAGAAGGAACCGAAGCTGGTAAGCACGGTGATAAGGGGATTATTGAAATATTGGCCAGTGACAAATAGTCAAAAAGAGGTAATGTTCTTGAGTGAACTAGAGGAGGTCCTCGAATCGACTAATGTGGCTGAGTTCCAAAAAGTCATGGTCCCAATGTTCCGTCGAATTGCTTGCTGTCTTAACAGCTCACACTTTCAGGTTGGCTACTCTTTGCCTATTCTTGTTAGTTTTTCTGATTTGGTTTATCACTGATTGCTTTGACATTAGGAAGAAATGCTTCGATTCATTGAATGGAATTAAGGTTGGATTCTTTTGATCATTTTGAAATCTCAGAAAGAACTTAAATTCAATGCCGGCATAGTGCTCTCATATGTGGAGTGGCTATGATTTGGCATCACAAATTTTATTCTGGTCTGGAACATTTCAGCTATTTCAGCTAGGTTTGACATGCTTCTCTACCAATTTGGTTTTCTTGAAATTGGATAGGTTGGCTGCTCCTAATGACAGTGATCTGAAATTATATCAAGATGAGTTTAGTCCTCCCTTTACCTCGTATCACAAAACACCGCTCCCCTCATGCGAAGAAAAAACTTCAAGAAAAATGTATTACTTAGCTACTTGATGTTGGTATCCCGTTTTATGTTGCTTTTTACAGATGAGGATTCTCAACACCTTGTCAAAATAAATCTCGAAACCAAAACTGATTTTTCTTAGTTTTGCCGTTACTTATACTGGAGGAAAGAGTTCCCAACTAAATCTCGAAAGATTTAACATATATGCTGGGGTCTTTTCAAGCTGATCTTTCTTAGTTTTGTCATTTTTCTTCATATAACTGAACTTTTCAAACGAAAAGAAGTTGTTTGCATGTTTTAGATTTGACAGTTCAATGAATTTATGATGTGGCATCCTATGTTGGATAGTCATCCTTTGGGGGCTTCGTAAAAATAATAGAAATTATTGCTTGCATATTAGATTTTTGGCATTGCTTCGAATGTGTTTTTTACTCTACTTCTTCAATTTGTGTTCTGAGCCCTGAAAGAAGTTTATGTCACTACCACAATAATAGAAGATTATGAAGCATCTATTAGAGTGAACACCAATCTAAACTGTACCATTTTTTTTGTTTCGGTTCCGCTTTCTGTAAACAATACCGGACTGTTTTAAAACCCATTTCCTTCAACAAAAAAAATAACGCAATCACTGAAAGTTTAAAACCCTTGGTTGAAAATCAAATTGGAATTAAATTTGGTTTTTGTTATTTAAGTTGTGATAAATTGTGAAAATACTAAAACTGAGCTATAGAGTTGAAATTGTGATGACTTGTGAGAAAACTTGTCTTTGTATTTAGAGGCAGAACTAGGATGTGTCTTACGGGGGGCCATGGCCCCTCCTTGATTATTACATTTCACTTATATAGTGTTCTTAATCTTTGTATGGCCCCTTTTCAATATCTAAATATAAAGTTTTATATGTATTTGTACTAAATTCTCAATGGCCTAGTGGTTAAGTAGTGGGTTTTTTATTTTAAGAACTAGGGTTTGAAACCTCTTTCCATCTTTCTTTTGTCAAAACAATCAATTCTACTCACTTTACCTCTCTCCATCCTTTCTTTTGTTAAAAAAATAATTCTACTCACTTTAAATTATTATAGTTATAAGTATAATTTGATATAAAATGTGATTAGAGCTCATTTATCTCCCATTATTTCTAAATCTTTGTAAATGAAATAAGTTTTGTTGTTTGCTTTTAAATATGGTTTTTAACTAAAAATAGTAAAAAATTGCCACCAAAAATAATAATCTATACCTTATTGATTAATTACAAATAACTTAAAATTGTAAGTTTATCAAAATTTTAAAAATCTCATTTGAAATGATCAACTATATTTAAAGATATTATATTTGAAAAGACATTTTTCTCATTTTTTGCTTATACATGATAGATATATACCTTGCCTCCATTGATAAAATTCCTGATTCCGCCCATGTTTGTATTGTGTAAGTTTATTTGGTTAAGAAAAAATATTGTCTTTTACTGTTTTATATTTAGGATATGTGTGCACATGTGCACATGGATGTGTGCATCGTTTGATTTTTCTACCCCAGTCATAGTTACACTTGAATACTTGGTTCAGCTTTCTGTAGACAATACGGAACTGTTTTACAGTTGTTTTTTAAATACATTTTTCGAAGTTGGTTTGGTGTCCACCCCGTTTTTTCCTCAAAAATAAAAAAATACAATCACTTAAAAGTTAAAGTTACTCATTCAGAAATTAAATTGATTTAAAAATTGATACTGAATTTGAGTTTTTGAAGTTGTGATGAATTGTGAAAAATACGAAAACTGAGTTACAGAATTGAAGTTGTGATGGATTGTGAAAAGTCCTATCTTAGAGTTATTAAAGTTTGTTGTATTAAGAAGGAATATTTCTCATGTTTCTGTTTTACTTTTAGGATGTTATGCATGTGTGCACATGGGCGCATGCATCTCTTGGATTTTCTATCACCAATTTTATTTTGCATTTGCATATTTATTAAGGTTATATAGAAAGTTTCACTTTGATGAACCGAAACAAAGCAAATGATTTTGCTGAATAAATAAATCTAAGTGGAGCTGTGGAGCTTGGTTTTCTTTTGATCGTTTCAATGGTTTGCCCCCGGATTATTTCTAGCCTGAAAGAGACTTCCATCTTTGCGTCTTTAACGTGACACATAATGCATCTGATCTCTGTCAGGTAACATGTAGAAAACCCATATACACAATGATCAACTGTTTTTTGAAAAAAGGTATGATTCTATGGTTAGTCATAATGGTAGTCACTCATCATATTTGCTAAATGAAAACGAATTAGTTGGATGCGATCATTGATTATTGGACTTTGAAAGTTGAAGTTAGAAAAACAAATGAAATATCAGATTCTTTAGCTGTATGTTGCAGGATGCACAAAAGAATAAATATTTTTGGTGCAAACAACAACCCTGACTGTATTTCGTGATATCAAATGCCAACAAGTTTTGTAACATAAACATCGCCCCACGTTTGTTTATGTTAGTTTGTTGCTTGAGTAGACGCTATTCTCGTCAATTTTCTGTCGGTGTATTCCGAGCAGCCAATGTTTAAGTTTGATGTTATTTTCTCTTAGCTTCATTGTTTCCAATTAACAAAGAAAATGTTCTTCCAGGTTGCTGAACGTGCCTTGTTCTTATGGAACAACGATCACGTAGTCAATTTGATAGCACAGAATCGACATGTAATTCTGCCAATCATCCTTCCGGCCTTGGAGAGGAACACTCGGAATCACTGGAACCAAGCTGTCCTTAACGTGACACAGAATGTAAGGAAGACGTTCTCTGACATGGACGAGGAGCTTTTCTTGACATGTCAAAAAAGGTTTGAAGCAGAAGAAGAACAGCGTATGGCATTGGAGGAAAAGCGCAGGATGACTTGGGAGAGGCTTGAGTCAGTGGCCTCATTCCAGTTACGCACTGGAAAGATGCCCATCATCATGACACCCATATCCACTCCGATGATCACAGCAAATCTCGGGTAGTTCCATCCCTCTTTAGAGCTCTCCAAAATGATCAGGGTTCGAAGATGCATCCTCGCACGACAACGCTATTACAGCGCCAGTCGGTAGTAGGACAAGGAACGGATCATTTGTGAAACCAGGTGTAACTCCCCCTCTTTCTCTGCGTCTTTTCTGTTGTGGTGTTCTTGTTGTACCTCATGCCACATTTGTTTGCGTGCTCTTCTAAGGTTTGTTGTAAAAGAGCAACCATACTCATCTTAAGTACTAAGCTATTGACTCATGTCGCAACAGCTACATCGCGATTTTTAGTGCCATGATCCTCTTCACGACCCGGAAACAATCGCCTAATGTCATCTGTTGCAAGGAAATGCGGATTGCTAAGCTCTGGGCAGTAGTAGATTGCAAAATCATGTCCTATGTAACTCTTTTCAGTCGGTGTTTTCTTTAAGATTGAAGTATGTTCTGTTTTGTGCATCTGTTAAATATTGATTCAGTTCAGACTGTCTGTAATTTGATATAGGTCCGTCTGATTGGAGAATCCATTCTTAAATCTGTTTTCTTTATTCTACATTTTGAGAATATAAATGACATTTTTAGAGAACCCGCTCTTTTTTTTAGAAAAAAAGACTGTCCTTTAAAATGAACTTATATATATCATGACTGGACGAAAGGATTGTAAACGGATAGAAAAGAACTGAACTGAAATCAACCGATCAGAATCAGCTATGGATTGTGGGACTATATGAACTTTATTGCTATATTGATCATTTTTTATTCGATATACTTATGTATGTGTTCTCTCATTTTTTTTCCCTTTGGAAGGATAGGGTTTGGAGGAATAACTTGTAGTTATCTGCCTATCTTTAACAGTAGCAGAAGGTATACGAGATAAGAGACAGAAGTTGGTTATATTAAGTATGGTTGTTTGTGTTGAAAATATATTTGTATGTATTTTTTTAATTGGATTGTAGTTGATACAGTTCTTCCCATTAAAAACAAACTTTGATTTTTAAACGATAATCAGGATAAAATAATCAACATAACAGAGTTTACATGAAATACAGTTTTTAACAGCTGAACTTATCCTGAATTAATCCATTGTTTGGTGCATGTTCGGAGTTAGACTCTCCGGTCAGCGATGCGATTATTGATCATTTTCCAGTAGCTATCTATCCTTTTCTTGCCAGTTTTCACCACTGTAACTATCTGAATTTTTCCAAGATGTTTATATCATCAGTTTTCACCACTGTAACTATCTGAATTTTTCCAAGATGTCTATGTCATCTGTTTTAAACATCTTCTCCACCATTCCATAACATGTAAAAATTGGTGTTCAAAACCTAAGTCAGAACATGCTTGAATGGTTTATTAATAAAAGTGACTGAGAACAAACCCAAGCGTATTTTGTTCGGACACATACAATCGATCATCGACATCCTCGAATCTGATGTCATCCTTGAATGCGAGCAATGCAGGTGTTTGTCAGTGATATTGTCAGTTCACAACTCCTGCTCTGGTTGCCATGGCATGATGAAGTAAATGGATATCCCAAGCCATGGTTACGATATCTTGACCACTTGGAACCGGTCATTCTAACCATCACGACTATCGAGATAACATTGCAATCACGTTGGTTGAACCTAGCCATGAAATGGTTGTTAGTTCATGCATTGGCATGCATATTTTGATGACTAGAACACAAATAGGAATGGTATTGGACCAAGAAGAAGCTTACGAATGAAGAGCTTAAGCTGAAATGAAGAAGCCAAAATGCTAAGAAAAAGATCAAATAAGGAACTTCAGCAAAAACTCAAGTTCAAGAAAGGAGGACCAAGAAGAAACTCATGAATGTGAGTGTGTGTGTGTGTGTGCGCGCGCGCGTGCACGTGCATGTGCGGGCGTGCGTGCGTGGGTGCGTGCGGGCGTATGCGTGCGTGCGTGGGCGTGCATGCGTGGGGGTGCGTGTGTGGGCGTGCATGCGTGTGTGCATGTGTGCGTGCGCGTGCGTGATGAAACCCAGTTTCATGGTTTTAACTCGCAGATAATAACCCCCTAGCTTAGACTAAGTGTCAATAAAAATCAGATAAATCCTTGTATATGTCTGAGTCTTAGAATAAATTAAAAATACAAAAAAATAACAAAACCAAAATCGTAGTGTTTTTATACTCTTAAAAACGCTCACAAATATATTTCTCCTTTGATTTGACCTCATCTTTGTTTTTTGTCAACATGGAACTTGTAGATCTCATAAAGATCTGCAACTTTCATGTTTTGAGTTTTTCCAAATTCTGCCTCCTTCTCCCTCATAATTCATTTTCTTTGTCGGAATAACCTTATTGGGCCACGTGGCGCTTTCTGGTTGCGCCACGTGACCAGCTCCTTCGTGCGCCACGCGCCATCCTCTCTCCGGCGTTTGATCAACCTCTTCCCCTTTAGATCGTCACTGTTCATCTCGCGGCTGTTCGCAACCCTCAGATCAAAGCTTCCAACCGCATCTTCGCCATCAATTCCCGCTTATCCTGCTTCTGCCACGTGTCGTTTCCGTAGCCACCGATCATTTCTTGGTACCTTCATCTCCACCGCACGGTACCACTCTACCTTCAGCCCTTCGATCGGCACCCACCTCTCATCGTGGTCGTTCGCCTCCGCTTCCTTCTCATTTTGCCACGTGGCATCCTTTGCGCCCCTCGATCGTCTCTTAATCGATCTAATCCACACCGCTCACAAGCGCCTCTCTCTCGGCTATTAGATCATACGATCCAATGGCCGAGGACCCTTCGGTTACCTCCGGCTCCCATCTCTCCCACATCTTCCACTTCTCCAACCCGTCTCCCCCTTTCTATTCTCCCGACCGTATCAGCCATCTTCTCCACTCTCTAACCGCTCCATGGCCAACCCCATTCATCCACGATCCTCGCAGGCCACTCAGATCACTACGTTCGTCTCCCTCTCGCTCCATAACATCCCTGCCAAACCCGTCACCACGACATCAGAACCGCAACCTTCCCCCTTCAAATACCCTGTCGTCGTCCCACTTTGTCCTTGTCCACCTTTACGTGCGGCTCCGCCCAGTCCCTCTCCTCCTCCTCGTGATAGGGGGAGGATCAATTGAGGAGCGAAGATGACGGCAGCTTTCGGTGTTTACCCCTGGCCAACATAGGCCAGCACTGCGGTGCTCCGCCACCGCCAAGCTACCCCCAGTTGCTGCGAGGTCTAGCGATGGCCCGAGGTCTTCCTAGGACCTCAAGCCCAAGCCTCCACTCCGCCATAGCCCAGGTAAGTATTCCGATCTCCTTTTGCTTTTTCGTCGATTTTCTCTTAATTAATTAGGATTTCACACGCCTGTTCACCCTCCATTAAACTTCGTCTGAGCTTCCCCATGCCACCATCATTCACGCGCACCACTTCGACCATCCCCTCGATCCTCCATGACCTCCCACTCGACCCATCCCCTCCGCCTTCCCGGCAGAGGAGCACCTGAGCCTCCATCTTCTTTGTTCACCCATGCTCTCATTCCATCCACCTCGTGTCACATCTCGTCGCTTCGGCTATTGGATCTAACGTGCATGTACCCTCATCAATGGCCGGAGCTGACGCCGGAGAACCTTCAAATAGCTTCGTCTCCGACAAATGAACGTCGTTGGTCTCCGCCAAATCATGTCGCGTCTAGGTCGTGCTTCAAGCTACCTCGACCGACCTCCAGGAAGCTTCAGGGAGCTCAATCGAGACCGGAGAAGAGCGACGGAGCAATGGAGGGTTCGCCGGAGCTCTGATTCCGCCGCCAGCCGCAGGTGAGGAAGGACGTACAGCAACCGTTGGATGGCACCCTCCCGGTGCTTATCCAACGGTTTGGATTGAGCCATGTTGCCGCCCAGCCCTTGTACATCCACCAATCGATCTCGATGATCGGACGGTCGTCACGCAGCCACATGCCTCCTCTCCGCACCTTCAGGTTCGGGGTGCACGAGCCTTGTTCGAGCCTCGTCCGAGCCTCGTCCGAGCCCAAGCCGCATGCCGAGCCTAGCCGAGCCTCCTCCGAGCCGACGCGCTAGCCGAACCTCACCCCCCACATGTCAGGTCACGTGGGTACGGGGTATTTTGCATGGAGGCCCCTACGATTTCTTCAATTTGCAACCAAGTCCAGATAGCACGTGATAACCACGCGTGCCCGGGGTATTTGCATTTAAACCCTTGCGGGTTTTAATAATTGCAAATATACCCCACGTGTGTGGGTAATTTACAGGGAAGACATCGTGACTTTGTTTAATTACGTTTTAGTCCCTCTTAGGGACCTGTTTGCCATGTTTTCCCTATTATTTCTATATTTTTCTTGCATTTATGCCCCTAATTTCTTATGTGGATATCTTGAGCATCCGAGCTCCGTTTGAGTTGATTTTGGTCTCGTTTTGAAGCTAGTTTAATTCTCTTCTTAATGACATGGTTTAATATCTGTTTTGACATTCCGAAATTCTGATTGTTAAATTTTAAATTAAATGCCCCTCGTGTAGTGCTTTCTATGCTTTGCGTCATTTCATTAATTGACCTAGCTTCACGATTTGAACTCGAGATTGACTCCTGATTAAATGGCTCGAATATTCTGACTAATTAGGGTTTATTTGCATCATTGTAACCTTGCATCCTGTTGCATACTAAAAAGCAAATAAAAACTGCATATCTTCATGTTTCTTTCTGCATTGTTCTTGTCTCATGCATTTATTGATCTATGGATTTCTAATCTGACACTTCATCTAAGTAATAAGAGTCTAAATAATACTTAAGAGGATCGTGTCCCTGAGTTCGACCTTGGGATTGTCCAAGTAAAAACTAAATCGACCGCTTTATTTTGATTGATAATTTTAAATCAAGCGGTCTTTAACGCATCCAATTCGGCCGACTGCAATGACATCAGAAGTGTTAAAACCACACTCTTAAGAGGCCGAATTCTAGGTTCGTCAGTGCGTGTGTGCATCAATCTCATATATATTTTAAATCACACGGATGAAATAAATAACCTGTTAATTATATTAATTTAATGATGAGATACATATTTTGTTCATTTTGTCACATTTTAAAAATAGAATATGACAACTATATGATCTAATTTATCTCCTTCCCTCCCTGACCCCCTCTCTCGATAGCAGCATAGAGATCTGAGAAGATCGACGCAAGAAATGGAGGCGGTGGCGTGGGAGGTGATGGTTGCACGCAACAACAGTGGCAGTGGTGCGTGTAGACGATGATGGCGGGACATGGAAGATAAAGGGGTCGATGCGCATGAAGAAGGATACGCGTGGAGGCGATGGTGCGTCGATTGAGGGACCGAGGCATTGACATCGATGCATGGAGCGGGAGGAGATGCTTCACAACAACGGTGGTGATGCTCGAAGCGGGGCGTAGTGCGCGGCGACAACGGATGGGCGCGAAGGCGACAATGCATGCGACGACATCAATGCATGAAGTGGGATAGGGTGCTTCTCAATGATGGTGGTGATGCACGAAACGAGAGGCGGTGTACGGCAACGATGGTTGCGTGTGAAGGCGACGGTGTGTGAAGCAGGAGGACGATGCATGGGAGGCGGCACGGATGGCCACCACCAAGTTTTTTGTGTTTTACATAGTTGCCTATTTTTCCACATAATTGATGTGTATTTTACATTACTCTTGTATCAAATTACTAAATCGCATTTTATCTTTTACATGATTTACTTTTTGAGAAATAGTTGTAAAATTACTAATTTGATTTTTATTCCGCAGGATACGATACAAATTTTATAAAGAAAACAGTGATTTTACACAAAGAACGCAAATATTACAAATTGATTCTTCATTGTTAAACGAACCAAAAATAATACAAAATGGCTCTTCGTATTTACAAAACATCAACAAATTTTACATATACATAATTAATTTTTACAAAGAAAATTTTCTATTGAATATCACGCCAGCAACGAATATTAAAAAAGAGTTTTATACAATTACAAAGCACTGTATAAATTTTTTTGATAGAATATTTAATTCTACAATAAGCCATTTTATTCTGCAATATATACCAAAATCGAGTTTGTTGAGAATGTAAATGGAAATAAATAAACGAATGTATTAGCAAAAATATCAAATATATATGTAATCCGAAAATAGTAAATTGATATCATTAAATAAAATTTGAATAGAATGAAAATCAAACTAAAACACCCTTTTGATAAGATTTTCGATGAAACTGGCGGATTGAGATCTGATGGATCTAATTAATGGCTCACCGGCACCATGAAAATGTTGAGCGCCAATCTCATTTGACAATCGTATACATAGATGATATCTTATAGATGGAAACTTATATACTACCTAACACAGAAAATTATTGATGTAAAGTCATATTCAAACATATATACATATTTGTACATGCAAACCTACAACTGCAAACTTATACATAAGTATTGATATCATGTACATTTGCAAACTTATGATCATTATACAGAGTTAGATGTGTACTTACTACAGATCTTACAAATCATATATCATTGATCATATGTTTGAGAGTTAGATGCAAACTTAAAGATACTAACTTATATGTTGATATTATATAAACAAGCCACAAGAAACTACTCGAGTTCTTCCTTTGCCACTATGAAATCACCTCTTCTTCTCCTTGTATAACATTTCATCTGAAAGGAGGAGAATCTAGACCATGTTGTCGTCTACCCACTGACGTCGAGGAGATGGGGTAGGAGAGGCAAGGGTGACGACATGGGTCGTTGATGAGGTGGTAGGAAATCGCCCTTAGCGAGGAATAGATGGCAAAACCATATCCCTCATCGAAGGGGAACGTGAACCTCAAGACCCCTTGTTCTTGGGATTGCATTGTATCGAGATAAAGGGCCTAATCTCGTCCCTTATTCCGCTATCGAATGCACTCTTAATATTATGCTTATATCACACAATTTAGGGAAATTACATTTGTGTCACGCTTGCCATTGTTTATTTTTTGTTTATTGAAAGTGTAGAGAAAACAAGAGATCAAGCACAAGACAATGATTTACGTGGAAAACCCTTCGATCAGGGAAAAACCACGGGGGCACAATAACCCTAATCTCAACACGAGATTAGGGTTCTCTTCACTCTTAAGTAACAAAGCAACGGGGGGTGAGTACATATATAAGAGCCCGGGGTAAATGGTCCCTCACCCAAAGATCCATTTACCTGCCCAATAATACAAAAACTCAACACTCCCCCTCAAGTTGGGCATACATGTCAACCATGCCCAACTTGCCTACATTCAACTCATATTACACCGTAGGCAGCCCCTTTGTGAAGAGGTCAGCAATCTGATTTTCAGATTTCATGTAGGGCAGACATAACTGTCCTTCATCAATTTTTTCACGAATAAAATGTCGATCGATCTCAACGTGTTTGGTTCTATCATGCATCACTGGATTGTTTGCTAAATTTATAGCGGCTTTGTTATCACAGAACATCTTCATAAGCATGTCAGCTTCTGTCCCTAATTCTTTTAATAGCAATTGTAGCCATAGCACTTCTGTCACACCATTAGCAAGCACCCTGTATTCAGCTTCTGCACTTGACCTTGAAACAACATGTTGCTTTTTGCTTCTCCAAATGACAAGGTTCCCACACAAGTACACAACATACCCAGAAGTACACAACATACCCAGGAGTGGATCTCCTATCATCAACAGATCCAGCCCAATCAGCATCGGTATATCCTTCAATGGTAACATTACTTTGTTTTTTAAACATAAGCCCTTTGCTAGGGCACTTCTTTATATAGCTCAAGATCATGTTGACAGCGTTCACATGGACGGTAGTAGGACCATGCATAAATTGGCTGACTATATTCACAGCATATGTGATATCAGGTCTTGTGAGAGTAAGATAGATTAATTTTCCAACTAACCTCTGATATCTACCTTTCTCCTCATCATCGAGTATTTTTCCATCCTTTTTACTCATTTTATGGTTAGCCTCCATAGGATAAGCAACAGGTTTGCAATTAGCCATTCCTGAGTCACGAAGAAGATTAAAGGCATAGTTTCGTTGATTCAAACACATACCTTGTGGAGATCTAGCCATTTCAATACCAAGGAAGTACTTCAGTTGTCCCAAGTCTTTCAATTCAAATTCTGCTGAAAGCATCATTTTTATGCTAGACAATTCCTCTTCGTCATCTCCAGTAAGGATCATATCGTCAACGTATACCAGAAGGATAGATTTCTTATGGCCTTTACTCTTGATGAAGAGAGTATGATCTCCATTAGCATGTTTGTAACCATTTTTTATCGTCACAATCCTGAGGGTTCGTTTGGTTGCAGGGTTGGGCAGGGTTGGGTTGGGTTGGGTACTATTCACAAGGGTACCCCCTCCTCACAGTTTACTATTCACCCAGCCCTGTGAATAGTACCCAACCCTGCCCAACCCTACAACCAAACGAACCCTGAGTCTTTCAAACCAAGCTCTTGGCAACTGTTTTAGACCATACAATGCCTTTTTCAGCTTGCAACATTTACCCATTTGATCATATCCTGGTGGTATTTTCATGTAAACTTCCTCTTTGAGACTTCCATTTAGAAAGGCATTCTTTACGTCCAGTTGATACATTTTCCAAGAAAATTGAACTGCAAGACAGATAATAACTCTAACAGTGTTCACCTTTGCAACAGGCGCAAAGGTCTCGAGGTAGTCAATACCATATTTCTGACTGTAACCTCTTGCAACCAATCGGGCTTTAAATCTGTCAATTTTACCATCAGCCTTATACTTGATTGTGTAAACCCATTTTGAACCGACCAAGTGAGCGTCTTTTGGAATTGTCACAATATCCCAAGTATCATTTTTCTTGTAGAGCCTCCATTTCCTCCTTCATAGCTTTTGCCCACCTGGGGTCACACTGGGCTTCAACCGAATTCTTGGGAGTAATGTGAGAATCAAGCACAGTTATGAAGCTTTTATAGTTCGAGCTTACTCGAGAGTAAGAAACATAATTTTTCATAGGATAACGAGAAGGAGGCCTAGTTGTTCTTGCTGCTTTCCTCAACGCAATAGGAAGTTCCTCTTCTACATCTTCAGTATCACTAATCATGTCATTCAAGCAATTGTCAGTGTTCTCAATCAAATCATCAGAGGAAGAGGAATTACTTACAGTGTGATCATGACTTGGATCATCCGAGGAGAGATTGGGATTGTGATTTGGCATCATATTGTCATCCATAGTCTCTTATCTGTGATCATCATCCATCCTCTCAGCATTGTTATCTATACTCTCGTGTCTGCCAGTACTGTGACCACAAGAAATAGCAATTTCATCGTTGATTACATCGCAGCCTTCATTCATAAAATGACGCTCATCATTATTTTTCTCAACAGCCGTTTCACTGTACTCCCCCTGAGAAAAATTCTCTGCATAGTAGAAATCATGCTCATGAAAAGTAACATCCTTTGTAACATGAAGTTTCCTTTCAATTGGGTCGTAGCATACCCTTTTTGCGTACTTGAGTATCCAAGGAATATACACTTCCGAGATCGAGGGTCCAATTTCCTCAAGCCAGGACCAGAAATGTGGACATAGCAAACACTCCCAAAAACCCTCGGAGTTAAGTTGAAAGGAACCTTATCAGGGTGTAACATTACAAAAGGAGTATTTTTTTCCAACCATAGTAGACGGACGCCTATTTATCAGATAAACAGCAGTGAGAACAGCTTCACCCCAATACCTTTTTGGAGTATTTCTTTGGAAAAGAAGGGCTCGGGTAACTTCTAATATGTGGCGATTTTTCCGCTCAGCAATGTCGTTCTGTTGAGGTGTGTATTTACAAGACGTTTCATGTATAATTCCATTATCGTCAAGAAATGCACTAAGAGGTCCCTCCAAATACTCCTTAGCATTGTCAGACCGTAAAACTTTTACATTTGTGTTATACTGTGTTTTTTTCATGTTGACAAAGCTTCGGATTATACTTGGAACTTCACTTCTATTCTTCATTAACTACACATAGGTGAAGCGAGAATAATCATCAATCAAGGTCATGAAATAGCGATGGCCTCCCAGACTTTGCAGATTCGACGGTCCCCAAACATCCGAATGGACAATATCAAAAACAGACTTGCTTTTACTATTAGATATAGGATAACCAATTCTAGTTTGCTTTGAGAGCTCACACACTTCACAAAAACGAATATCTGTTCCAACTTTATCGCATAATTCGGGAAATAAGAAAGATAGAACATGATAACCAGGATGTCCAAGACGCTCATGCCATCGCTTCAGGACCAACCTATCATCAGATTCTTTGGCATCAGTAGCAGCAACCCAAGCAGAAACCACACGTGCAGGAAGGCGATATAGACCATCAACAGCCAAACCAATCCCAATCTGCTTCCTCGTCTCCAAGTCCTGCAACACACATGATGTCTCATCAAAAATTAATCGACAATGCATGTCTTTAGCAATTCAATACGCAGAGAGTAAGCTAATTGGGAAATCAGGGACATGAAGAGCATCCTTTAGCATAAATTTATCTATGATAGATATACTCCTTTTTCCAGCGACAGTAACAGAGGATCCGTCTGCCAAATTTACTCATTCTCTCCCTGAAGCGAGTTTGTAATCAAGAAACATTCTAGCATTCCCTGTCATATGATCAGAAGCACCACTATCGATAATCCATTCATAATTAAATAAATGATTACCTTCAGTTTTCTTCATGGTCATTGCAGAATTCACAATATCAGCATCATTAGAACTCCTAGGTATTTTTTGCACATAGGTTTGAAGTTCTTTGATCTGCTCTGCGGTCAACTTCTTGCTGTCAGCGACCATAGCAATAGATTTCTTCCCCTTGTTACCCTTCCTTTCTGGATGAAGTTCCCAGCAATACTCGATTCCATGACCAGTCTTTTTGCAATGAGCACATTTTTTGTCTTTCCAGTAGCCACTTTTGCCCCATTTACTGAGTAGAGCAGATTTCTCAAAGGATGAGACATGTTCGTCTCTCATTGCAATACGCCGCTGCTCCTCAGATTCGACTGCATGATAGATCTCCTCAATGTCGAAGCCAACCCCTGCTGTGAGAAGCTGGCTTCTGGTAGATTCGAAATCACTGTTGAGGCCACCCAGGGAAATGAAGATGCGTTGTTTCCATATCTCCTCCTAAAACTTTTGTTGATCTGTTGGACTAGTCCACGTGTCATCACAGTAATAGTCAATCTCTTCCCACTTTGCTTTCAACGCAGCATAATACCCTGCAACCGACATATCCCCTTGTTTCATATTGTAGACTTCTCTGCTCAACTGGTACATTCTGACAAGGAAGGACATATCGATATCGACATCATATCGATACAATGTCGATACCGATATATCGTCGATATATCGGCGATATATCGACGCATATCGCCGACATCCTGTATCCATTGTTCTATTTTGAGATGTCGATACCCGATATATCCATATCAACGATATATCGGTGACCTGTCGATACCGATATATCGCCGATATATCGACGATATATCGCGATATGGCGATCCCTGCATTCTGATATCCTGTTTTTTCTGACCATACATGCTCTCAAGGGTGAGCCACTGTTCCCGGGCAGACTTTTTTCTGAGGATCAAGGGTTGAATTTCAGGAGAGATAGCATTTATGATCCAATTTCTGCATTGGCTATTCTCGATGTACCACTGATCATACAACTTATCAGTAACAACAAGTGCTTTTTTCTGACCATCGATGTAGCCTCCGCGACCTCTCGAGGCTAACGCGACCTCCATAGCCGCAGACCAAATCAGATAATTATTCTTTGTTAATTTTATCATAGTAATATTCACTGGAAAATTCTCAAACTTGAGAGTCATATTTTCTCCAATATCTTCCTGGGCCATAGGAAACCACGAACAAAAAATATCCACAAGGAGCAAAGAGGAATAAACTCACAGAGAGGTCAAGAGAGACCTCTAGGCACAGCACTGTGCACTGCAGCCGATCACAAGGATGCCTCTTGCAAAGGCGAGTGACAAGGATGCCCTACGAACCGCAGGCAGGACCTGTGCAGCGATCTGAAGGGGCAACACACGCCTCTGGATCTACGAACGCAGGCAGGAGCACGGGTCCTTCAGTCGCAGGCTCTGAATCTGAAGGGGCGACACACGCCTCTGGATCTGTGGTGGAGGTCCTTCTGTCGCGGGCTGGAGAACCAACCAGGGATCGCGAGCTGGAGAACCAACAACGGAAGCACGGGACAGGCGCCAAGGGGTGTCAGAGGCAACAGGCGCACAGGGGGACAGTGCGTCAGAGGCGTCGCGTCAGAGGCACACAGGGGGACAGGAACGTCAGAGGCACAATGCGTCAGAGGCACAGTGCATCAGAGGCATCGCGGGCACAGGGGGGCAAGAGGCGTCGCGGAGATCCCAAACGATCCCAGACGGCGGCGCGCCTCTTTGAGAGATCCCAGACGATCCGAGAGAAAAAAACACCAAGATCTCGGTAGAACAGAAATCCAATCACAACCCACAACGTGGGTCTGATACCATGTAGAGAAAACAAGAGATCAAGCACAAGACAATGATTTACGTGGAAAACCCTTCGACCAGGGAAAACCATGGGGGCACAATAACCCTAATCTCAACACGAGATTAGGGTTCTCTTCACTCTTAAGTAACAAAGCAACGGGGGGTGAGTACATATATAAGAGCCCGGGGTAAATGGTCCCTCACCCAAAGATCCATTTACCCGCCCAATAATACAAAAACTCAACAAAAAGAAAGGGTGGGTGTAGAAGAAGATAAGGAAAATATGGAAGAAGAATAAGGATGTTGTGTATAAGCTGTTTTCTACGTAGCACATATTCAAAATTGGTCAGAATAAAATGTCCAGGAATGTCAGCCTGATGAAGTTGCAATATGTTGCTAAAAAATTTAACAATAACTTTTCATTTCATAATAAAAAAAAACAAACCAATCAGGTCCCTGTTTAGTTGCAAATTTCAAATCTCATTCCGACTAACATACAACAGAAGCGTTTTTTCTTCCAATTTTACATCAAGTTCTGTCTCATCAATGGACAGATGGTTTACATGGTGAATTGTAAAATCTCCGAATAAATTAGCCATTGGGCTGTTAACTTCCCTTCATCTACTCTACAGTTCATGTTACAACTTCCGATTCAGATCGCCAGAAGAATATGAAAGAGATGGCAAGCTGAAAGCTAAAGAAATTGGTCACTGATTGTAAATGCACATGAAGAATGGATATGAACAGACCAGCAAAAAGATTTTGCCAGTTTCAGAATCCTCAAGGAATGGTTAGCCTGATGATCCTTCGTCAACAGTCTTGGTCACTTAGGTCACAGGTGTCCATTTTGTTCATAAGAATAATGTTGGAGACAGCTCTCGTGGTGGAAGATCCGCAACAGACTTAAACTGCAAGAAAAGGAAACAAAGATCAAATCACAAGATTCTAAAAAAATAAAATGCAAACCTTATCGGATTCGAAGAAATCTAATTGAAGTACCTTAAGTTGTCTGTACTTTTCTCTTATGGCATTAAGAGGGCAGTGGCTGGTTTTACTTTGCAAATTATGCAAATCTTGCATAGCTGTGACAATTGATTTCAGGTCCAAGGCCTTGTAGGTTGTATAGTGTTCTAGAGTTGAGTCCTAATGAAAGCAATTTTCAGGAAGACATGGAAAAGCCAGAAATCTTACGAGGCTATGGTTGCTAAAAGTATCACTCACCCATGGGTGGTTAGATAGATCAAGCATCCATCGGGCGAGAAAAACAGCAGATGCAGCAATGATCGAGGGAAGATACTTTAGGAAACCATAGTCGAGAAGTGTCAATTCTGTCAGATAATTTGCCAAGAACTCCAAAGCCAGAGAAGGGACCTGTAGAATAGACAGAAAGTATGCTCAATATTCATTTATCAAGACTCTGTCCCTCTTAAGAGACACGGAAACTAAGAGCATACCTTAGAAGCCTGTGCGGCTCGAAGAAACCTCCTAATATATATGATCCAAAGGGTGAGAACACCAAACTATTCTTTTGAAAATACCAATGAAAATATGACTCGAAGAAGATTTCGAATATCGCAATCTAACCTGAGAAATGTCTTTGCAGTAGGCACAGAGATGCGGAAACTCATGAAGCAAAGAACCTGAATCTCCATTTTCATAACCTGCCTCGGGTAATTTCAAATGAGATATTCAGATGCATTTCAATGACCTTTAACTAAGAGACGGGCTAACAGTGCAATCAAGCCATAAAGAAATGCCATTTATCAGCAAATCAGATGCTCAAACAATCGACATTTTCAAGAGAGGATAATCACAAGAAAGAACAGATACATGAATATTGTTCAACCAACAAAGCTGCAATAATCTAGAGATGTACTTGCATAATGAAGAATGGATGCTGCAAGAAACTGATCGCTTAAAAAAAGACATCTAATTTTAATGTGTGAGACTAGGAGAAGAATTGAAGCACAAAAGAAACAGCAAAATATGCAATTCGCAGATCTAGAAAAATGTTGCTCAAAAGAAGTAGAAAAGATGAAATTGGTAGTGCATACATCTTCACGTTTGTACGTATTGTCTGTAATGAAGCAGAATTTCTCAATACTGGGGGCACAAATCTCTTCGTACTTTCTGCAGAATACAAATAAGTCATGATCAAGGATTATGGCATATCTTTTGTTGAAATTAGGTATATCAGAAAATAACCTGTCAGAATGTGCTGAACCCTAACTCATTAAAAAATGCAACAAATGAAAATGGAATCAATTTTATATGGAGGACAATTGTGCGGGCATCTTGATCAGTATCCAGAGGATGTTGAGCCACCAAATATCAATAGCTGTTGGTAGGGTTTAGATTTCTGGTATGTAACCCTCCATATAATGTGATTTCATTCTACCAGTATAGAGAGCCTAATAATCTTCCTGAAGATCGATTATATTGAATCCCAATTTTACGGGCTGATTCAGCTCAATATACAATTGAACTCCCAAATTAACCATTTCTGGCGCCTATCTAAAGCAGACAAAAATATATAGCATGCTTCCGACGGAATGAAGAAAAGATCATTCAATTCTACTTAGTAATCTTTCTGGAAAAGTTCACAGCGTGCAGGTGACATGGTGAACAAGTGAAAAAGGCATTTCTTAGATATTAACAAGGGGTCTCTTGGAAATGTAAGAGTAATCAGGTATGCTTTGTATATCATTATTATTAGTATTATACTTACAGAAATTAGCAGTGGCAACCAGGCAAAGGTACTTGAGGAGATAAGTAGTACGTTTTTTGTTGAAAGGTCATGATATGTTACACAGGTTAAAACATAAGTCCCATCACATTCCTGATCTCCACATTTACTATTATCCATGTAAATCATTCATGAGAGACCTATTAGTTTGATAGCGGTCCTACAGTATGTTTTGGTATATTGGTTAATGTAAGGCAATGCTTCTTTTTTTCAGGGAAAAAGAACTCTAACATTGACTTAGACATAGTCATCTATGTAGTCTTCTAATCATGTTCAGGTCTAGTTGCTGTTGGTAGTATCAACAGTAAACTTATGCAAATTGGGTAAATCATATTAAACGTTAACCAACAAGGATACAATACTTGGGGTAATTTGAGGAAAATAGGTCCAGAAATAGGAAAATGTGACTAAATTTTAATTCTTTCCAGATCATAGTAAGATGAAGCATAGAACAATAAAGCAGGATATATGGTAAGAGATCATACGAGGCAATCAGCATGGAAGTGATGCCAAGCAATTGAAGTCTTTGCCTTTCCATGTAATTTTGAGAAAGATACAAGTCTATAATATGAATTGTGAGATATAAAGTGTCTGGAACAAGCTGATATTCTTCAGCAACCTGAAGTAGAATGAACAATATATCTGCATGAGCTTTTGCACATCTGAACAATAAAACTCAGATGTTTTAGACACTTAAATGGTTTCATTTTTGAAACAAGCAAACCGCCCAATTATAGTGGGAAAATTATAGAATATCAGATTATAATATAAACAACACTGAAGATTTTTTTCCGATAATTCTAAAAATGTGAGCGCTTTGTATATTGTTTGGTGTTAATCGACGGTCTAAAATGATTACCAAATATGAAATTTATAAAAATATGTCATATTATCATCATTGAACGCAGACATAGTTGGATGTATGTGGTAGTTAAGTAGGACAAACCATGCAGTGGATTACTTTGATACTTTCTTCACTCAGAGCTTTGCAATAGATATTTGACTTTCTCCACAACGAAACAAATGAATACTGATATACTATCGATTTTAAAAGTTGACTTCAACAAGTTGTCACCTAATACAATCAAACGGAATATGTCAAAGGTTCATACAAAGGCCAGCAGAGTGATCCTAGATACTTCACCTGGACAAGGCTGACTATAGAATATCTTTGATCAGAATGATCATTCCTCAGTCAAACAGTATGTGCTTGAGTGGTAAATTGTTTTACTTTTTGAGGAAATATGATGTCCTTAACAACCATTATCGGGATAGATAACAGTGTTATTCAGAAAGAGAATAAAATATAGTTCTTAGTAGACTATTCCTGAAGCCAGGAAGATGCCTCGTGTTTCCTATGTGTTTTCGTTTGGATGTCTGCATGATTGCGCAGATTCTCTTCAGTAAAACAACAAAAGAATTCATAACCCAGATTATATCAATCAAACCTCAACAAGCCAATCAACTAGGATTGCCCGCATGCTCTGATTAATATCGTGTTGTAGGACCTCCATAAAGTCAGATCTCGGTCTTTGCAGAAGCTGTTGAAAGTTTGAAATCGGTTAGTTCAATGTCATCAATACTGGAACATGATAAGAGCACGTTTGATAAGGCAGTATCATTTCAAAACATGCTAATAGCACAGGAGAAAATGAAACTATACAAACCTCAGCTACACGGAGGTTATCGTAAATTTCAGAAGCATAGCAGCTGCACATTTGAGGATTTCGATGATCAGAGTCAATGTTAGTATAGCTGCAATCTTCTTTACTTATGCAGTCTTTACGAAGTCCTGTTATCCAATATAAACCGAAAAAATAGTTTAAGATAGAAGCATAGCAATGGCACTGGAACAATTTACAGTAAAATGCGAGGAATGAATCACATTCCTGAATATTAAAGAAAATTTCAGGCAATCTTAAAAAATGAAACATTATCATTTCACATGCAATAAGAGAAGTTTAAATTACCACTCTCTCGGAGATGCAAAAGTTTAGAATGTGCTTCAAAACCCCGCCCAGAGGTTTCAATTATGCAATCAGCATTTTCCCTATTCACCTCAACTTGTTTGTGTGAATGGTCCTCTAATTTGTTGAGGGTTGTGTTTTCCTGAGAGCTAGAGATCCTACTATCCGTTTCTCTCTCGTCTGTTCTATCTCTGTCTCCTTGAATCAGCGCATCATTTGGTCTGGAATTTTTTGTGGCAAGAATGATTCTTATTTTAGATGAAGATGGCTTGATCCTTCTTGATTTAAACTGCAATTGAGTGTAAGGAGTTCAGTTCTAAACAAACGATCAGTGCAATACTAGAGCAGTACGAAATAAAGCTTAATCATATGTTAAAGCAAATACGGTAGATGTTTCAGGAATCACGTTGATGACAAAACATGTAGGTTGAAGATAAAATAAAGTTGAAGACGTTGAGGACCAAATGAAAGTATAATGAATATGTCCCTTTTTAAAGTAAAACACAGACGGGGGGAAACGACAAGTCTTATATTGAACAATGCATTATTATCTACTACCATATAAGAAGATGAAAGGAGGTAAAGTTGACCTGCAAACTAGTAACATTGCTGAAATTTGAACTAGATGTATTAGGACAGTTATTGCTGACATCCTTGAGGACAGCCCGTCGTTTTGTATGCAAGGCCACGCCTATAGGAACCGAATTGCCATTGACAGATGCAGCTGTTCTCTTTGGATTTCTCTGTTGTGTTCGCCGATGTTCTGGCTTTGCATTAATCAGCTCTGAAAAGTTTTCCTTGCCAGTTGCAGATAAGGTTGCGGCAGCTCGAGATCGGGTTACTCTAGCATTGACTTCTAGATGTCCACCAATAGTCATTCTTTTCCTCTTAAATGTTGTTGTGAACTTTGTGGGAACTACAAGAAATTGCATGATTGCATCAAAAAGAGGTTCGTTCCATTAATTAAAATACAAAATGCTATCAAAAAATCTGATTGGAAGATAATGATATGAGTTAAACAAGATTTTTGTTAATTCTGATCGTATCAAGAAATAGGGTTTACTTGGGTTTTTATCTTCATTCTCCTTGAAACAGACAACTACTACAAAAGGGCAGAAACCCAAAGCTTTGCATGTGTTAGCATCCCTTCCTTACCATTTATCAAGCATGATCTATGATTAGAAAGGGTATACAACAACATCTAAGTAAATCTAACACACACATTCAGCAGTTTCAATGGTTTACAGCATTAGCAGCCCTTCAAATCGATGAGGTCCAAGAAAAGGCTCTGTTTGGTATTGATGTTCTCACTCCCAGTTTGCTGGATCTTAGGGTGGCCTGTGACTAGGGATAGGTGAAGCCTTAAGAATGTAAGGTTTAAACTAAGCGGCAACATTAGTTTAGCAATTACTCGGGATAGTGATAACAATGCTCCCCTGTCAACTCATAATGTTAATTTACCAAATCAAATCGGTGATAGAATTCACGTCAAAATTAAGTTTCAGTCAAATAATGGCACATCTCATCGGTTAGATAGATCAATAATCTGCAAGAAAGTGGAGTGACGCGTTCTTTTTTTTTCTCCCAGAGTGACCCATTTGTATAAATCTGAAAGAAAAAGATCGGTACGCTCAAGTCAACGTTGACTCGAGATTACATGATTTTTTTTCTCATCAAAGATCTCCCCGAAATTCAAAACAAAAAAAAAGATATGAACGTTATTTAACAGAAAAAACTCCGACAGATCCAATCACTCACGGAATAACCGCGCAACACCAAACTTAAGAAAACATCAAAAGAAAAAAGAAAATATCAAATCCACTAGAGTCACACATAAAAGCTTGAGCTTTCAAGCTCCGAAAGAGAAAAGAAGGGCACAAAAATCACAATGCCGAACCCTAGACGCTCCACAGCCTCCAACTGTTGCCAACTCCCGAAGAAACGTCAACCAATGTCAAATTTTTAGCATCCATTTCGGCAAGTTATGGAAAACCCACATCACATTCTCTCCCAATCACGCTAAAACCCACGTTAAAGAAGGTCGAACCCTCGAATCCCCCTCAAATCCAAAAGCACCAACGAGAGAGCAGAATCCCTGGAAAAGAGCAAACTTTCTCGCGAAAACGGGCAATGCCGACCGTATCGAGTCAAAAAAAGAACGTTGCGCGCCGATTCCGGAGCTCAAACGGAAATTTCTCGAAAAAAATGAGAAAGGCGGAAAGAAGATGCTGACCAAAGAGCACCCCACTCGGATCACCGATCACGCCTCCAGATCGAAGCTGCCGGCAGTGAGGGTTCGATCGAGAGGGGGGAGGAAACCCTACATGCGAATCTCTAGCTGAGAGTAGTGGAGACAGTGAGGAGAACGGAGACAGATAAAAAAAGCGAAAATGGGAGCGGGATGGATCAACAGTTTCAAACAAATAATAATAATAATATAAAATAAAATAACGACCAAGCCCCTCACTTTCCATTTATTTAATATATTAAGACCATACCCATTACCCACACAAAAAAGTTGTGTATTTGTGTTCAAAGTATCCTTTGGTCTTAGCAATACGAGGGTATAACAAACGGATATGGATTATTATCTGTTATTACCGAACTAAGTAGATATATACTAATCATTATATAGCCAGTAGGTTATATGCGGGAGCTAATGTTCAACTATTACAACAGGGGTGGTGTTGTTATCACTGATGGACTCTTGCACTTACGAGCTTAAACTTCTCCACTCAAATAATAAAGAGAAAGTCCACTTGAGAGAATATTCTAGAAAAGATGGAGGTTGAGAAAATATCTAGATATTCTCTACCTCCTACTAAAATATATAGATATTTTCACTTAAATGATAAGTCTATAATAGATACCTCTTCTAAAATTTCTCCACCCTCTTGTAAGGCCTATAAATACCATCCAAGAGATCTTCATTTCATGCAACAACACAAGAATAAGCACAACATATCCACTAATACCACAAAATTCATCCTCCTTCCAAGTCTTGTAAGTCATTTTCCTTTGTTGTAAATATTGTAAGTCATCTTTTTTTTGAAAGTTCAAGTCTTGTATTTAAGTTCAAGCTTTAATAAAAAAAGTTTTGAGTTCACATCTACCTTATTCATTGATCATTATTCATTCTCCCTAATTTGCATCTTATCCACCATCAATCTTCCGTTGCCCCAATAGTTGTAACATAGGGGAAATGTCTGATGTAGATGAGGATACGTGTCAATCACAACCCATCACCAATAAACGCCCTTGGGTCTCGATCAGATGGTTTCACTGCATTACAATACATGATATGCTCTCATTATACGGATCCTTTGATTTCAAACAGGTCAATTATTAGTCATATTCGATCAAATCCAAGAAAATTACATCATTCCTAATAATCTCATTATTAACAGTACATTTCTCTTCATCGACTCGTATTATTAACGTTTCTTTCCTCTTCATCGACTAATATTACTTGTTCTTCTTCTAACTCCTCACATTTTCAAACTGAACCATGAGATGATGTCCTTTACTCGATTTGAAATCACCTTGGGTGGATTTCTCTCATTTTCATTTTTACCAATAAGAGCCAGTAATCATTCGATCTCCAAAGATATCGCAAAATACACAATAAGGATAAGTTTCACATGTTTAGGAGGACCAATGTTTTGGTAATGCTAGCATGAAGCCTTAATTTGTAAATAAGGGATTTTTACTCATGTACCTTTCTGAGTTTTCTGGTATATTGTTTTTCCAAAAGTATATGTCACTGCTTTTTTTGCAATTACACATGTGCTCATGTATTGTTACAAAAATAACAGTAATACTCTTCCGTTAATCTGATATAGGAGCACGAGAGTAACTGCAAAAACATTAACGATGTAAGTGTAGAAAAACTAAGAAGAGGAGAAGTGTAAAATTCTTTTCAATAAATGTACAAGTACCGACAAGTCAAGAAACCTAAAACACAGGGTAAAGTATGCATATTCCTAAAAATCAAGACATCCACTATATGCATGTACTATAATATAAGTTAGGCCCCAAATTAAGTTGTATATACCAAAGTAAAAAAGAGGGCATGATCTTGAAAATCGATTGTATTTAATTCAAATTCATATAAGGATCGAATTTACACCAGAAAAACCCGACTCATTGTTTGGAGTAAATACACCCAACCAATTTATTTCGGCATCATAAATATATGTGTTGCTTTGCCCATGTAGGGGGGTCACCTTCACGTATACAGGAAAACTACGAGGGTCTTGATGCAAAAAGGATGTCACATCTACTATGGATGATGGATAGTGTGCGAAGTAGTAGTCCACTTGTCCAAAAAGAGTGGTGCTCTCTATTTTTTAAATGGAATAATTGTTATTATTATTTCATGTTATTTAATGAATCAATAAATAAATACAAATCTCCACTATCGAAAGTTGTTGCTTGTAGGGACATCATATTGACCCAGGGTCAATATATGGCTCCTTACTTAAAGAGAATTTGTTGGAAATTGTATCCAAAAATAATATCATAAAAGAGGAAGGAAATTAAATCAATGTTTTGTTAGAAATTTAATGGGCATGTATGATATGTTTTGATTTGTCATTTGTTGGATATTTTGGGGTGTCTTTGGTTGATGGGTCATTAATTAGGGTAGTCGGATATTTACTCAATAGTTTTCTTTTCTACCGCCTTTGTTTCTGTGTACGATGGTGTAATGTGATATGATTTTAGGGGTCATTTTGCAAAATACTCCTATTTATGGTCTTTTTCTCTCTTGATAAGGATATTTTCCCCTTTTTCAGTCCCACCAAAAAGGGGAGACAAAAATGGGGATACAAAGCATTAAAAGCCTAAAAAGGAAAAGAAAAGGGTATAGGACAATTTTTGTGTTTGGTCCTATATTTCAACATGGGGTCAATCAAAGACATGTATGCCACTTTGGATCCTTTGCTTGCTTGGGATTGTTTCCTTTTTGCGCTAATTTGTCCAAGCTCAAACTTGAACAATGCACCCTCTAAATTTTTAAAATTTGAGAATATGTACCTTAGAATATTTTTTTGAATGCCTTGATAGGGGTTCTCATGAACAACACAAGCAAAGTTATCTCTATCCTTCATCTTAGATGGGGGCTACTTACCCTTGTAGGATATGGTCTTCTGTTTCGATTTCATCGAGTTTGTAGCATGGAGAACGAAGGGATGGGGTTCAGGGTTTAGGGTTTTGTT
Source organism: Ottelia alismoides (assembly GCA_037367405.1). NCBI lineage: Eukaryota > Viridiplantae > Streptophyta > Magnoliopsida > Alismatales > Hydrocharitaceae > Ottelia > Ottelia alismoides. The sequence goes on from JAZKJV010001572.1 coordinate 348,398, forward strand.
GAAGCACCTCATCGTTATTCAACGAGTCGTAACTAGACCAGCTATATGATCAGAAACAAGCCCGTAAGGAGTACTAGAACATCTTGATCATACTCATCTGGGACTTTTGAAGCTACGTATGTGTTTATACAAATCAAAGGACTTCTACTTTTTAAGGGAAAAAACACGGTTCATTCATCAAACAGGTTCCTATACATGCTAAGGCTCTGACGAGCCGCCCAAAAGCATGCAAAAATAACGCAAACCCATCAGAAAGCTCTAAACGAGAATTAAAAAGCAATGCAAAACCTTTGATTTTAGCAAAAAGGAAGCCGCATAAGCCTGACGAGCTACGCAGTTCGATCATGACCTCGATGGATAGATGGCATAGGGAAGACAAAGAATGATGTAGTTGACTATGAAAAATTTAACATTCGACGATACAAACAACGCGACTTTTGGCGCTCCTTGAAAATTAGGGTAAAAACCAGCATAACATATTCGGGATTTGATCAGTTATACCAGCATATATGTGCTAAAGATCTACACTATTTTTCGGATGCATTTATGAAAGAATTGCCTTTTAGAAAATGGTCCCTCAAACTTGTACATGTGGATCGAAATAAAAGAGGCAATAAATGCATGGATTTGGATTTCCTTGCATGAGCCGTTGGGTCAATTCATGAGAGAGAGAGAGGTGTCTAGGGTTTCAAAATTTGAATAAAGGAGAGTTGATACTTGTAGTCTTGTACTTATTCTCTGGGGACATATGTGATATATGTGATCACATGTGATGATGGGCCATTCCAATTTCTAACCTTTGTTGGATCCGTGCATGGACGTATATATATACGTGGAGTTCATAATTGGTAGGGTGTCAGGAATAACCAAAATGGCAAACTGTGGCAGTAACTAATTAATTACTCCTCGAATAATATCTGGAAATTCGGATTTAATGGAAGGAGATTAAGAAGAAAGAGAAGGAGTTGAGCTGCAACATATTTTCCGTTGTTAAATGCACAGCAAATTGTTGTCCGTTAGCTTCATTTTTTTTAAATTTGTATGTTGCATGCATTCGGATCCGATCTGCTATCGTATTCGTTTTATACATATTTTGGCATTCGTTCGTTTTAAATCCGATCTGGATAAGGATATCACACTACAACAAAATTAAGCTATAGTGATACTTTTTTTGAAAATCCATCAATTAATTAGCCGTTGTTAAATACATAACAATGATATTATTCGTTGTGAAATGAGTTTTCGTACTTGAAATTAGCAGCGAATTGTATATATGTCGTTATATCATTAGCAACGGTCCATATAACGACGCTTATCCGTTGCTGTTTTTCAAGATGTCAACCGATCGTCGCTATTTTTTTAGTTCAAAATTAAACGACAATTAATTAGAAGTTTGAAAATTAGCAATGGATAAGCGTTGCTACATGGACTGTTGTTAATGATATAACGACAAATATATTATTCATTGCTAATTTCAAGTATGAAAAATCATTTCGCAACGAATAATATCATCGTTATATATTTAACAACGGTCAATTTAGTGTCGGACTTTGAAAAAAAAACGTCACTATAGCTCAATTTTGTTGTAGTGTCGGTTTGACATTTGCTAATATTCACATTTTATTTGTATATCCATTTTTGTATATGAGTATAATAATAGATTTATTTATAAATGTGCATAACAATATTTTATGATTTTATTCACCATTATTGATATAATTGGTATGAAATTATTATATCTGGCAAATCTATTATATGTGCAAGTCATCCTAAACATGTATATTTTAGTTAATCTATTAAATATTTCTGTTATTATCTGTATCAAATTCGTATTTATTTTACATTAGTATTCATTTCTAAGGATATAGTAACATAATTTCCATATCCGTCAATATTCTTATCCCATTCGTATTCGTATTTTAAAATAGATAAGGATATGATTATACCTATCTGTATCTGATTGTTTTCATCTCTGTTGCCAATGGATCACATAACAACTAATGTTGGTGATTTTTTTCTTGTGAGTTTTATTAAATTAGGAGCGAGTGATGCCTATTTAACGGAATGAAAGTTAATGGATAACCGCCATTATATGATCTTTAGTGTGAATTTACTATTCATAATGAATCACAAGGGAAAAAACTAATTTAAATTGATATTCGTTGTTGTGAGTTTAACATCGGAGACTATAACATGAAAAGTGTCGTGTGGTAATAAATAATTTACTTTCCGTTGGCACGAATATTATTCGTTGCTTGCTTATTTAAATTGATAATTAATGGCAAATCATTTATCAATTGTTATTTTGTGTCTATTTTTTCCTTCTAATTATTGTTAAATTAACAAAATTAGTTCTTATTTTAACAAAAGATTGATAAACAATCATTGTTATATGAATTTTAGCATCAAATAATCATTCTCGGGCAACTACAAGATAAAAGATAAATTTACAACGGATAATATTTATTAGGGTTTTTATCACTTGTGCCCCTCCGAGATATCGCAATTTCAGTTATGCTCCTATCTTTTTGGTAATATCAGTTGTGCCCCTCACTTCTTGCTAATCTATCACTTGTGCCCCTCGGGTTAGTGACCGTCCATCCACAGTGCTAACGGACATTAACTTTGAGGATATAAGCGGAATTAATTAAAAAAATTCAATGGTCATTTTACACTCTCTTCCTCATCCTCTTCTTCTTCCTCCTCTTCCCCAATCCCCTTCCTCTCTTCCTCCTCCAACCTCCTCCCTCTCTGCCCGGAACTCCTCCCCCACCCCGGCCTGGCCCCTCCTCCGCCCCGACCTCCCCCCCCCCCTGCCGCCCCTCCGCCCCTCCCCCGCACCCCCGCTCCCGCAAAAACCCCACCCCCCCCCCCCCCCATTCCCGCGTCCACCCACTCCGACCCCTCCCCCCTCCACCGCCGCCCTCAAGCCCTCCACCTCCTCCGCCCCGTACTCCACAGCATGCCGCCCCGTCACCAGCTCCAGCACCACCACGCCGAAGCCGTAGACCTCGCACTTCTCGCTCACCCTCATACTCCTGCAGGCCACCTCCGGCGCCACGTACCCCACCGCCACCACACCCGCTGCCTTCTGCCCGCCTCCCATCACCAGTTTCGCGAGCCCGCCTCCTGCCTTCTGCATTTTTCCTGATTGTTCAAGATCTGATATTCCCCATTCCAATGATAGTCGTGCTGCGCTTTGTTTATTGTCCTCAGATGTTGTTTGACCATCAAATTTCCTTAACCGTGTCCTGACTTGTTCGATCATTTGCTCGGACTTCGCATTTCGTCGCTATTTTTTCCTTGTACAGACACTGAATCTTTGGTCGGGAGGGCTCCTTCGGCCTCCGGTCAAACAGGAGCTGGAGGTCTCCAGAATCGTTGGCCTCAATTCATAGGCGGATTGGGGTTGTTGGACCTGTCATGGAGGCGCGATTTTGGAGGTTCCCGTCCGTGGCGAAGTCGGATATAAGGAGCTGGAGCTCAGGTGTCCAGTAGTATTTGCGGATCGGCATGAGGTTGGGGTGCCCCGCTTTTCCGAGTGTCCGGAGCTCGCGATCAATGTCCTCATGGGAGGGGACGATGTTGGAGGTCTGGAGCTTCTTCACGGTAAGGATGCGAGAGTCCACTGTGGTCTTATAGACCTTGTCGATAGCACCCACATTGCGCGAGCCCAGCAGGCAGCTTGCCCTCGAGCGCGTCACCGGAGAGGTCAAGCACCGTCAGGTTCTAGCAGAGGTTACGGTTCTCCGAGAAGATCGATTCTGACCGTAATACCCTTCTTAACCCCACCATGGTTTGAATAAACTGTGGTTATTTTAATTTTTTGACGGTCAATCCGACGGAAGGGCACAAATGATAACGGAGAAAGAAGTGAGGGGCACAACTGATATTACCAAAAAGATAGGGGCATAACTAAAATTGCGATATCTCAGAAGGGCACAAGTGATAAAAACCCTATTTATTATATACTTAACATCAAAAGACATGAAAGCGAATATTCAAAATATTCATTGATGTATGTCACTTTTGATACCGTGAATATAACAATAGGCATTTCCTTCTTATTCATATCTCACTTTCTTATTCCACTCTCTTTGTTTTCACAAATAAATGGAGGTGGTGGTTTTTTTTAAAATCCTTGTTAGAGAAGGTTTTGAAATGGAACTAGTGTATAAGACAGATCTTAAGGATGTCAATATCATGATATAATTAACTTCATAAGCAAGGTTGTCACCGAGGAACATTAACAATGACCAATTTGTTTAGGTCTAGATCCATTTGCATGTAGTGACAATCATAATTAAAATGCTTTGATTTTTGTCCAATATTAAATCTCCACTCGTGATTCACACTCACCACCCAACTCCATCTCGAAACTAGATAAGAACAATAATCATTGATAGCTTGTTGATTGGATCTCGATAAGATCTAATTAATTACAACCATTTAAATGTTTAATTTCGAGTTGGGTTGTCCACATGGAACTATATTTAACGTGAGTGTTGTTTTTTTATCTTCCTTATAGTGTCATTTAGTACCGGTCCAAAGACAAGTTTACTGGTCCATTTTTTAGGGGCTCGGGGACATGCAGGACGGTTATGATCGTCCATATAGGTCGTTTGTGCCCGTCTCTTTAACCTATTACCATGGGGAGATCCTGTGGGGACTGTCGTCTACCGTCCCTTGTAATATTTATAGGGGACGGTCGCACCTATCCCCTCCAGTTGACGTGGGTTTACTGGTCCATTTTTTGGGGGCGTTGGGCCAGGCGGGACGGTTATAACCGTCCTTATCGGTCTTTTGTACCCATCCCTTTAACCCGATACCTTGTAGAGAACCAGAGACGGGCTTACTGGTCCATTTTTTGGGAGCACGCGATCACGCGGGGACAAGGGGGGCGGTTCAAATCGTCCCTACAGGACTTCTGTGCATGTCTATGAAACCCGACAGCGTGAGGAGACGGTCGATAACAGACTCCATAGCTCCTCTCACTAGTGCTAGGACATATGATATACCAGTAGGGATGGTTTAGAACCGTCCCCCCTACGATTGGCAACGTCGGAGAACTAGGCCAAATTAGAGGATGAAGTCTACCATATTAGAGTTTAGACAACTAGGTCGAATCTCAAGTGACTGAACTAGTAACTATGGCTTCGATACGAACAAACTCAATAGGTTGGTTGAGAAACTAATCGACTAATTACGCGTCTACTATTGCAGGGGGCAAATGCAACATGTTTACTGAAAAACAAATTGACTAGTTTTGATGTTTGTTTGTAGTTTGGAACTGTCTGTATTGCTCACGTTAATGACAAACAATGTTTGTACCCATGAGCATGACTCATGGAGCTATATATAACTTGAAGTAATGACAAGCAAGATATCAAAATGGAAACTTTTAAAATTAAAGAATGGTGAGGATAGATGCAAGAAGAATGATCGAGAGCATGACAGATGTGGATGATGAACAACCTCACTACTCTTTTGTATGCATGAATCAAAGTCTCACCTTGTACCGAAAAAAGATCAAATCTGAACTA